>PVJL010001783.1:0-169122 GCA_004026885.1 Lyroderma lyra
GGCCCGCAGAGCGTGGGGGGGTCAGGGCCCGCAGAGTGTGGGGGTCAGGGCCCGCAGAGTGTGGGGGGATCAGGGCCCACAGAGTGTGGGGGTCAGGGCCTGCAGAACCTCACAGAGCAGGATTTTACAGGGAGGAAACACAGGAACCCACGGGCATTTGTTCAGGGTCGTGCTGGCAACTTGGTGGATTGCATGGGAGCCATGAGGGAAAGGAGAACCCTCCCTGCAGGAGGCTGAGGGTCTTGAACTAGCACGTTGACCCGAGAGAGGACGCTAAGTGGACGGTTCGGGTTGTATCCAGGGGCTTGTGAGTGTGAGGTACAGGGTGGCCAGCTTAATAACAGGAGCGATGACCCCCCACCGCTGTGGCAGTGGCTGCCTGATCCCCGCCTTGAGTCCGAGGCCACGATCAGCAGCAGGAGGAGCTGCTTGTGCTTCTGAGCGCCCGCGGAGGGGTCGGAGGGGTCACGGCACAGACGAGTGAAAGTCCTCCTGGAAGCGTGGCCCCCTTCAGTTCAGAGCTTCCAGAAAGTGGGTTCGTTCCTTACGGTTCGCACGAAGAAGCTCGACTAAGGGATTCGCTGACCTAACTTTTCGCCTCTCTCTCTTGAGATCCTAATTCTGAGGAAGACGAATGTAGTTCTCGTCCGTGACCGAGACTTGACCTTTCGGAAAGGCGTCATTTTCTCGACATGAGCACCGACATGGCAGGAGAGGCGAGGGGTCAGCCACGCCAGTGCGGGCTGCGTGCGTCTTGAGAAAAGTAAAATGGAAATTGCAAAAGTGCTCTGCAGGGGACAGAAAGACAGGTCTGTCTGGGTCACTCTTCTCACCCAGCAGACCCCCACCACCACCTCACCACCAAGGCCTCTGGCTGGTTCCTCAAACAAAATAAACACGAAAGGGTAACTTTTTCCCTTGAGGTTGCTACAGGTGTCTTCTCCTCGTCAGCCTCGTTGTGTGCGGAGTGTCAGTCATAAGCAATAAGGAAGCGCAGCTATTTCGGAAGAGCCCAGAGTTGGGTCACGACAGTGCAATGACATTTCTCAAGGCTCCTGGCCAGCAGAACTGCAAATGTGCTGTGAACCCTGGCCACAGAGGTCTCAGCAGGACTTTGTAAACACCTGAGCACTCATCGAGTCACCCTGATCTGCCTCTCTGATTTCCATGGATTTACTTCCAAAGTCCCTGCAGTAACTAACCGATTATGGGTGATGGCCTCTGGGGTGTGGCTCAGTACCACAACATTACCTCAGTGACTTCTCCGTCTACATGTCCCTGTATTCCCTGGTCTGCTAAGCTGTCTTCTTGCCATGACAGCTATTAATGCAGGTTTGCTCCTGACTTTTCCGGAACACCTTTGTGCTAGTGGGGTTTTGCATTATACTAACTGGTGAAATGGTCCCTGCCAATTCACAGCTTAAGAGAATTAGACCTTTAACACCTTGAATGCCACTGTCGGTCAGCCACTCCAAGAGCACAAGGCTGTTAGACCAGTCCACTAATTCCCTCGGGTGTCCCAGTGTCCCCAGTGCCCCGGTCAAGCTGCAGAGAGAGCACTGGATTCTCATGCCACCTTCTGGCGTAGGAAAGGGGCTGCGAGGTCTCATGCGGAGGGGTGTGTGACCCTGTCACTGGGGTGATGAATGCCTCCCCAGCACAGTTCTTGGTACCGACGACGGAAAGTCCCCGTCGCAATATATCGTAAGCATCTGCCTCATCTGAAGCAAATTCCTATTCGTTTCTTGTGTGCGTTGTGTCAGTCATGACGTGTGCTTTCAAAAATACGTGACGGATTGACCTGAATGCAGTTTAAATCAGGACTACAATGCCCATTCGGTGGTCTCTTGTCCCCAGGTCAAAAACCCGGTTGTTATTTTCAGAGCAAAGTGGCGAAAATCCAGGTAGGTGTGATGAGAACTGAGTGTGCGCTTCTGCTGTCCCCAGGCCTCTGGGTCTTTGCCACGGGAGGGAGTGGCCGTGAGCCAGAACAGGGCTGGGAGGTGGCGTCTCTGCTTCCCACGTATTAGTACTGCAGAGACCCGCAATGACAACTTAATGCCAGCACTAAAGGAATGCGGTAGATGCACTGACAATTCCGGGATGTCCTGGGGGAAGCATCATAGGACCAGAAGTCAAGCCGAAATGAGAGACAAGTCCCAACACCTGCAGTCTCCGTTCTGGCATTGCACTGCTTACCCCCAAAAATAAATCTCGGCGTTTGACTCTTTTGATTCAGACACGTAAACATTTTTAAAAATGAGGATGACACCTCATATGAGCTGTGACTTTCATTTTGATCCCCAAGTTTGCAACAGATCTGGACTGAAAAGGGTAAGCTGAAGGGCTGTGAGGTGGGGGTGGGGGCTGGGTGGCCTATCGTCGGCCATGAGGGCACCCGGGAGGCTCTCCGTTGGGGGACCAAGGCCCCACTGGTCCGGAGGGAGAAAGCGCTGTCTGTGTGTCAGCCTCTGCGAAAGGGGGAGATGCGATTCCTGAGCGACGTATGCTTATAGCAGCGGTTAATTCTGTTATTATTACAAATACACACATCGCACACACAGAGAAACTGGGCGTATTAGTTACATGAGAAACAGATATCCGCGGGTACCCTCATTAATATGTAATTTGTACTAAATGGCTCAGAAGATTGAAAAATTAAATGTGGATTGGTTACCTGTGACAACGGTGTCACTGAGTGCCCAGAGACAATTTGCATGATACTACTCTCTCCACCTCCTCCCTTGATTCCTTCCTTCTTAATTTCTGTGACTCGAATTCATCTCATTTGCATTTGAGTATGGTCACTGATGTGTTGTGGACATAGTCTAAGCTCATTGATGAAATGGAGTTAAAATAACAACTCAACTTTGCTTGTAGAGTTCTTCAAAGGACCTAAGCACTAGCCCACGTTGCACTACTCTTAATAGTCCCCATGTGATGGGTCACATCTGTAACTCATTAATATGGCTTCTTCAGTAATTTGAGCCTTGATTTTTCACATGTAAAATGGAGCTAAGAATTTATTTGTTGCCTACCCAATAAGGCTGTGGGATGGAGTGAGATCATATACATGAAAGTTTTTCACAAACCGTAAAGTGCTATAAAATATCCTTGAATTCATATTTATGGTCAGAAAGTGTGGACTTTCATGTACCATAAAAGTAAAATGATAACAAGGCAATTCGTTGCAAGTGCAAAGATAAAAGCTAGAAAACTGTCTGGGGAACGAAATCAAAACTGTAACATCAGCAATAAGAGTGCTGCCTGTGAGTGTACTTATATCCCTGCCACAGACTTGGTGGCTTAAACACCAGATATTTAATTCCTCACTGTTGTGGAGGCTGAAAGTCCAAGATCAGGCCGTTGGTGGGTTTGGTTTCTTCTGAGACCTGTCTCCTTGGTTTGCAGATGGCGGCCTTCTTGCTGTGGTGAGAAACCTGGTCTCTTTTCAGTGTTCCTGCATCCCTGATGTCTCTGTGTGGCCAAGCATCCACTTCCTGTAAGGACACCAGTCAGACTGGACCAGGGCTCACCCTCATGGCCTCATTTTAACTTAATGTTCTCTTTAAAGGCCTATCTCCAAAGATCGTCTTATTTAGGGGCACTGAGGATTAGAGTTTCAACATAGGAGTTTTGGGGAAACACAGGTCAGCCCATCACACAGTCCAAAGTCATTATTCTACAGATGAAAAACCCAAGACCCAGTGAAGGGGACAGATTCACCTAGGAGTGTAAAATGTTGGGATTAGAAGCCAATCCCTTCTCCCAGGTCACAGTTTTTCCTTCACTGTATTGCCTCTAGGAGAGACTATTCCAGGATTCAAAGGTCTAAAAACAAATGACAGTGCAAGACATGGAAAATTCTTCATAGTAAGAATTTCTCTCGTGTTTTATAAAACTGTGCTAGAATAGATGATCACATCCAAGAGCACTTATTCAAGAAAATTCAAGGCATAATCTAGTCCCATTTCCTTTTAATTAAAATTTTTAATTGAGAAGTAACTCCAAAGTATAGAAAATAATACAACATCTTTCATAGAAGTACTACAGATTGGAACATAGAGTATATTTATGTGGGGTCTGTTTCTTTAAATAAAAAAATATAGATACCATAAAAATTCTACCACTTTTCGTTCATCACCTACTATTTTTCTGATAATTTTTAATTGCACTACATATGTATATACACATTATCAATATATACTATTGTTTGCGTGTCTCAAATTTTACATAAGTGGTTCCACCCTATATCTTACTTTTTTACTCATATTTGTGACAAATATATGTCTCGCTATAGGTTGATATAGTCATTTATTTTTATCAAGAAATTGTGTTACATTGTATCAATAAAAGACAAAGTTTATTTATGTCTCTGTTGGGTGACACGTTTTTCCACTTTTTCTTTATTATAAAGTCTATACTTGAATGTTTTCTTTTGAGTATCTAGGGAAGTGTTGCTAGGTTGTAGACACAGATATAAAATTAATGGTTGAATGCTATGCACACGTTCAATTTTCCAAGAATTGTCAAGTTGCTCTCCCATCAGTACGTACACCCACCAGCGACCCCGGAGAACTCCTAGCAACCGAGGTCATACCAAGACCTGAGTCACCTGACCAGCTAGTTCTGCCCATCGGATGGGCGTGATATAATGTTTCTCTTTGATTTAATTTGTACTTGCCTAATGATTAGTTAGCTTGAATACCTTTTCAGCATACTGGCCACTGGCTAATAATTGCCCATTTGTATACTTTGCTTATTTGTTTCTGAACTTTTTGTGTTTTTTTTTATTATTATTAACTTTTAGAGGTCCTTTATAGAGTTTGGATACTAATCTTTTGTTGGTTATATAGTTGCAGGTATTATCACTCTTTTGTCACTTGTAGTTTCACTTTTTTAATGAACTGAATTGATAAATGGTTTTGTTTCTTATTTTTTCTTGAGGTATAAATGAATATTAAAGTGTACAGATCTTAAGTGTATGTATGAACGAATTTTTACATATTTACATACCTGTGTACCCACCACGTCTCCAACATGCCAGCAGGCTTCCTTGTGTCCGCTCCCTGTCAATACTTGAAAGTAACCAGTATTCTGACTTCTGTCACTACAGGTCAGTTTTGCCTGTTCTTCAATGTCACCCAAATAGAAACATACAATGTCTACTTCTCTTTCTGGCTTCTTTTGTTCAGCATTTTCTTTGTGATATTCATCCACGTTGTGAGTAGCAGTGATTCATTCCTTACCCCAATTCATTTATTTGCATGGTGGTGGCCATCTGGGCTATTTCTATTGATAGGAACACTAGAAATATAAATAAAGTGCTGTAAATATTGCTGAACATGTGGATTTGCTTGGTCATAGGATAGACATTTGTTTAGAATTGGTAGAAACTAACAAAAAGTTTTACAAAATACGGTGGTTATAGCAATTTACATTCCCAGCAGCAGTGTATGAGCATTCCAAATGCTCCACACCAATGTCCACACTTGGTATGTCAGTACTTTTAATTTTAGTCACTCTGGAGGGAAGGTAGAGTTACCTCATTGTAATTTTAATGTCTGCATTTCCTCACTGATGTTGAGCACATTTGAATATGTTTACTAATCATTTCTTTGCAGTTTCTGCTTGTCCTATTTACAAAGTATTTCCTACTCTGGTAACATCAAGCTATGTTCTTTTAAAATGTTTAGTTTTGCTTTTCATATTTAGTGTATTATCTGCCTAGAATATATTTTTGTATATGGTGAGAGATGAGTATCTAGCTTTACGTAATTCTGTAAGTACAGCTATTTATCCCAGTGCCATTTATTAAATAGTCCATCCTTGGTCTACTGATTTGGTAATGCCTACTTTGTCTTATCATAATCTTTTAAAATAATGTGTCATAATTAAAACTATATCAGAGACAGACCAAAAAGAAAATAAAAAACAGAGAAAAAGAGAACATTAGAACACACAGAAACAGACTTGCAAGGATCTGAGAACTTGGTGTATCACTTTGATCATCTTTGTTATTCATTTGTATCTATTACATTTCACTAACTTTCTGATCTGTATTATGTCCTTCTCCTTGCTATCTATTTTTATTTTCTCTAATTTCTTTAATTGACTGTCTCAATAATTATTTATCACTATGACTCCTCTTCAAATTAATTTAAAGCAATACATTTCCTTTAAGCAGCATCTTGTAAGTTATGTTATATAACGTATTTATTGTTATTCAGTCCTAAATACTTTCTAATTCACATTTTGATTTCTAATTCACAGTATGACTTCTTTAGAAATGTACTGTGTCTATTTCCTAATGTATAAGGAATTTTTATTATATATTAGTATTGTAGATAGTTTTTATTTATTTTCATTATTTTTCTTTGTTTCCCTGATTAGGAAATGTTGTGTGCATAATCTTGATTCATTTGCATTCCTGAGACTTTTTCAAGACTGAGAAGATAACTAATTTTGGTACAGTTCTTGAAAAGCACGTGCATTTTATAAATATTGGGTATAACGTTGACAAAAGTCCACAGGTTAATTGAAATGTTCAGGTCTTCTACAGTCTTATTAATATTTCATTGGTTAATCTATTAATCAGTGAAGGGGATTTATAACTTCTCATTACACCTAAAACAAAAATGGACATAAATACATGTATTTTGTGGCTATATTCTTAGACCATACAAGTTAGAGATTGATATATCCTTCTGGTGAACTGTTTCTTTTACCAACCTATTATTTCTTAGAAACAAATAAATCATTTTTTTCTAGAAGTTTTTTTTTATTTTGTAATAACAGTATTTCCTTCTTGCTTCAATTTCTTCTTTTATGTCTTCAAAACAATCTTTCCATCCTTTCAGATTGTTTTATTCCACATAGCTCCGGAGGTCCTCCTCCTCCTGTTTGTCGTCCCCTCGTGTGTGAATTCCTGTGTGGCCCGGATTACATGGTCTAATTCCAGCGTGATTTTGCAAAGACAGAAAATTTAAGAGACTCCCCAGCCTGGGACCAATTTTTACATTAATCACTGTTTGGAGTTTCAGGGTCAGCAATCAAGTGTAAATTTGGCTTCCTAACTTGTAAGATACACAACTAGGGATTTTGATTTCTCAGAAAATATACCATTGCTGTTGTTGTCTTTCACTTTTATTTCTACCTGGGTCACAGTTAAAGCCCCTTTGTTGCCGGAGAGGAACTTTTCCCCCCTAAGTATATTATGTCTCTCAATAGCAGAGTTATCACGATCTTGGTTTTCGTATTGATCTTGGCCCCATAGACCTGTCAGGTTCCAGGCCTCACATGTAGCCTCTGTGTAAGTCTGAAAATGCAGCTCCCTTGTCCCCAGGATGGAGACCCCCATCAACTATGAATAAATGCTGGCAGCACTCCAGGGCTCAGCGGCCTCTTCGTTTTGGGCACCCTATTTCTCTTTCTTCTTTTGAACTCAAGTGTACATTTAAAAATGATTATGTTTTATTCATGTTTACAGCAGAAGGATAATCGTGTTTGTTTGTTTTCATCAGGCATCCTGCTGAAAGCATCCTATTCAAATGCTGCATGTGAACATCTAAGGGCTATACTTGTTAATTTGCTATTTCCACAATGAAATCCAGAGTATTTTAACTTTGAGAAGGGGTTTCACATCGAGGCAAAGACCAAAAACGGGGAAATCATTGACAAGGTATTTTGCAAATGATGTAAAATAGAAAAGTGTTCAAAATGTGTTTTGTCTCAGTGTTGCCTTCATACTCGAAGTGGTACAAATATTGGGCTCATCATTTAGTACATTTACATATGTTAATTTATGCACATGGGATAGAAACATGCAGTTACACATTTTGGCTCAATGCCTTGCTTAATCTATTTAATTACCTCCAAGTATATAACATGTGTTCTGTGATTTCATTTTGCCATGTATCTTGTACATACCACTTTTTGAGTAAAATCAAAACATGTATAGAAAATATACATGGAAAATGGCCTTCAATTGTGATTAGGGAGAATGTGAAATTTGAATTACAAAGGAGGAAAGAGTAGTGTTTCTGGGATGATTGACTTTTGTCTTACCTCCAGTCAGAGGAAAAAACATATGGCCCAAATGAGATTCCAGTCACTCTTAGATTTTTTAAAAACTTCTTAGGTCTTTTCTAATATGTTCAAACAACTAGATTGTTTCAATTGCCATGTCTTGGCCTATATTGCATTTTAAAAGAAAAGGAATTTTTTTTAATTATTAAATGGTTTGTTTTCTAAAATGCTTTGAGCTTCACATAAGGAAGATGATGTAAATCCTGATTCCTTTTGTTAGTACAGGTAATAAATTTCCACCAATCCATAAGCTAACTTCAACCCAGTTCTCTTGTCTTATCTGACAAAGGATTGCATAGAGTTACAGGTCTGGGGTCAGGAACCCAACAAAACTAACTGGCCTATGGAGCCCATCTCGCTGACCTCATTAACACTGTACCCTAACTTCACAATATGCTCAGCTGTGATATCCGGAGCAACTGATGGTGCACGGATTAAGTGTGTGTGAATTAGGTCATTCTCAGCTCACCAGGGAAAGCAGGAAGGCTCAGAACTACATGGAGTCCAAACAAATGATTCCTTACACCATTGTAAAACCTAGAGAAGTACAAGTCACATGTCAGCGCAGGTGTGGGCAGTGTTCCAACGATGAGTCACTGGAGTGGTTAATAGTTGGGACTGCCTCAGAAGAGCCACTCAACAAACATCAGCACAATCCCACTTGGATTGTTACATTGTGTCTCAGGCTCCATTCAGATGTGTTTTCAAGACCAGACAATATTTCAAGAAATTAGCTATAAATTAGCTGCTGGGATATTAGAAATCTTTATAAATGGAAACCTACATTGACTATCGAATGTTTTTATAATGAAATTTGCCTAAAACACTGAATACATTTTACAAATGTTCTAATTCATTTTCTCAGTACTTCTAGAAATTCAATAAACATTGTAATTGTATCTCCTTCATAGAGAAAGCAATGTAATTCACGAAGTAAGCAAAGAGATGGGAACCACCCAATTTTGCTAATTGTTTGCAATCGAATGATGATCATTCAATGATTCTCACATGATTTCATCTCACATGATTTCATTATGTAGGCACATATATGCATAAAAATGGCAAAGGGAAACAAGTTAAAATTCTAGACCACACTTACACACACACAATCACTCCTGTCTCCCCCAGAGATAAACTGGAACTGATAAGTGATGGGAGATCCAGTGAAGAAATCATGAGAAAAGGAAAAGCAAATGTTCAGAAGAAAATGCTGCCAAGCAAGTTTAGGGAAGTACTTACTTCATTCCACTAAGAATCAGCCTTGTCTAACTACCCAGAAAGAAACGCATAATTCTGACTGTGTGTTTATAAGAAAGCACACATACATTACATATTGTTTTCACTTTAATTTTATTTCATGAGTATATCACGATTAACTTTTGACGTCAAGAAATGGTCTTCAACTGATGTCACCCCAATATATTTAACATTCAGAAAAAGGAAAAAAAAAAGGAATAGTCTTCTATAACTTCATTTTTAATTGCTCATCTGGATTCTATTAGATTGACATGGCATAATGTAACTAACCCAGTAACCTCCCTTGCTGGATATTTCAATTTTAAAGTCGTCTAGTGGTCATCTGTCCCTTTTTTCTTTTTGGGTTTTCCTGCTTCATTCTATCTCCCCATTAACACCCAAATTTGAAACTAAGAAACCTACTCTTTTACAATATTGTTTTAAGTCTTGGAGGAGAAAAATCCTGGGATAGTGCCTTCTATTCTATTACAAAAGCCAAAGGAAAGGAATGATCTCTCTTGCTTCAACAGCCAGATTTTGGCATTGGACCTAAATTAGGTCAGTTGGAGGCCCTCGCCTGGGACTTAGAAACTGTGTTCTTCCTTCTTAATAACTTGATCTTCATTGAATCAGCTTCCCAATCTTCTAGAGACTTCCCAATCCTCTAGAGCTTTGTAGTAGATAAACTTTTGTGGAAGTCTGATTGCATAGCATTAACCAAAAATTTCAATATTACAAAAGTCTCTAATGAAACACCGTAGATACACAAGCACTGCCTGGGGGGAAAAAAGCCATAAATGCCTCCATTTTTCATATTGCATGGCTGGATACGTTCTGGACAGCCCCTGTAATTTGCACTTATCCATTATTATTTCTTTAAATCTTAGACGCGCTAAGCTAAAAAGTATGCCAAATTTTAATTTAAAAATCTATAGTGTCAATCCCCCTTCTAAAAATATAGCCTAGAGGTTAAGAATGTAGCTGACCTCTCACTCTGTAAGCTTTTGCAGTTTAGCTCTGAGCCTCAGTTTACTCATTTTAGTGTGACATTACTCACAGAACCAATTAGGACGATGGTGAGGAAGAAATGAGAGAATACATGCCAAGTTTAGCACATAAACCATCAATAAACATTAGATTTTTATTGGAAAGAAAGTACCAATCGGACTCCCACCGGCAATGTTCAGGACTACTCATTCACTCCCCCTCTGCTGTCATGTGCTTCTCCCTTGGCCCTTCATCCACTTCTGCATGTCTAGTCTGTGATTTCTATTTTTGATGGGGGCATTTTGCACAATTGAGGGTTTTACCTTGGCCCTCTCTTTTACACAGTGACAGATTATATAAAAGGCAGACTAAATTTAGAAATCCCTCAATAGAGATCATCAGATTTTTTTCCCCAAAAATTTTAAGAAAAAATACTTTTGATATATTAAGGAAATATTGTCACATTGTCATAGTTATTACTTAACATTTTGTTAAATTAAAAAAAAAACTTTTGTCAAACTTCCTTACCATTACTTTACAGCTTACTATATTTTTATTTAACTGCATATGTGGAGACGTGACCTCAAAATCTTTTCAATTGTTGAGGGCTTCTAAAGATCTTCATCCCATCCTCATCTTAAAATATGGTACAAGATAAACTTAGAGAAAGACGACTGAAATCAGGAACTAAAATATAATTTGGGATACAGCACTTTAAGGAAAATAGAAAGCAGAGCCATCATTAACAATAGGAGAGGAGTAATGATTTCTTCACATGGTGTGGGAGAAGGAAGGGAATTTCAATGTAAAAATTGAAGAGAATTTTGTAGGAAGTAAAATAGGGTCATTGGAAAAGCTTCTAGAATCTCAACTCAGTTGTATAACAGAGACATCTGCTGGTCATTATATATGTCTCTGTTCACATACTCAAAATACATTTGTTCTTTTATACTATAGCCTGTTCCCCAAGATAGTTGCTAACCCATTGAAAATTCACAGAATAAACAAGATGAGAGATTCATATAAAAAGATCAACGGAGTGTATTTTCTTCCTCTGAATCTGGGGAATAATCTGTGCTGACAAGACAACTTTGCTAATGCCATTTTAATAGAATCACATTAAGCTTCCTTTGTGCGGTATAATGTGCTGCTAAAAGTTCAAGTATACCATACAACTCTCCTTTACTAGAAAAAAATAACTAGTGATTGTTTTGGGGAAGTACATAATAATAATATGATTGAATGAAAAATATAAAACAAATATATCTAAGACACCAGGTTAGGATTTTGTCTTAGAAAAGGAATGGAAGCCATGACTGTGTAGAAATACTAGAAGTTTATACTATAATATTATATAATCCAGTAAAACAAACTGGTCTTTTTTTCTTCACTGCTGTACAATTCTCAAGATAGATGTGTCCATATCAACTACAGCGATACTTAAAAAGACTTGAGAGATAAACGTTAACCAGCTCATCGTGACTGGTAATGGGACTCCTGTCCTTAAAAGAACTTTGACTCAGTGAGAATATAGCCTTTTCTCTTCAATAATTCAGATTCATCACACTACTGTGAATACATACGCTTTTGACAAATAAAATATAAACTGCATTTTCCTTGGCACCCTCAAATTTCATATTTTAAAAACAAAGACTTAGAAAAAGATTTCAAAAACCAAGAGTCATAATCAGTATCTGAAACTACATGTAGCATAAATTAACTCAGTAAGTTAGATATCGTTTGTGCCTAAATATATACTGTGGGCAAATATAAAAAGTGGTGATTCTAATCCATTGACATTTATTAACCCTCTGTGTTCAGTACTAAGGATTTTAATAGATGCAGAACTGTAAGACAACCTATTTTTAACAACCCCGTATTCTAGTTGCATAGGCCCGTTATTTCACATGAAATAAGATTGTACAACAGAAGTCAGCATATAATCCTGAGCTACATTTAGTGATGATGACCCAAAGTCATGTAAATTTTCTGCATGAGCGTTAGGACCATTAGAGACTCGTTACAGAAATGTTCATGGTGGAAATGACCACGGGAGGAGCGTGTAAGTACTGGCCTGGATTTGAGCAAGCAGACGTCTTCCTGAAATCCAGTTCAGGCCAAGACAACAACATGAGTGATGGGCCAGGGGCAAAGCCTTGTAAGAATTTGTGGGCAATGACGAGGTCTTTGGAAAAGAGAGGGGAGTGAGAGAACAGCAAAAAATACTTGATTTGAAAGTGCGGGACCAGTGTAGGGAGATTTTTAAAAGCTTGGCAGAAAGTTTAGATTTGATGCATCATGACATAAGAAAGGTAAGTTGTGATAAATTCAAAGAGCGTGACTTGATAAATTCACTGTTCAGGGAAGATTCCTTTGGCATAAGTGGTCAAAAATAGATCAGCTCCACTTGAGTTATTTTGCTAATAATATTTGGATTCAAACTTCAGTTACAGAGAAAGCAGTTTATATATATAACTTCATACATTCTCCATGATGATTAAATTATTTACTTGGCGTCCATGCCAATAATAAATGAGGAAGAAAATGAAGCAATAAATCTGCTTTGCTTTGACGGCCAGCCTAGTCAATGAGAACCCTACACCTACCCTCTTCTACCTTCCTTGCTCCATTCCCCAACTGAAGGGTAAACATTTCTTATGAGAAAGGAATCATTATCCTCCTCCTTTATTATCTAAGCCTCTTTAGGAAAAAATAGATTTGTGCTAAATTATACAAGACTCTCGTAAGTATACACCAAAAATTGTAATAGGCAATATATGCTACTGTTAATGAAAGCCTATTCCTTGTCGCGCATGCGTATGTGTGTTAGCTCGCCTTCCTCTCACAACACCCTGCAAAGAGGGGCCTGTGAGCTCCACCTCGCAGCTGGGTTGTCGGAGGCCCGCAGGGTCTGCACGGAATCTCTCGGGTTGTGTGTTGGATGGGAAATCAGGTCTGTCTGGCTCCAAAGCTTGTGCTCTCAGCATGACCCACCCCAGTCTCTCTGGTGAGGACATTGCTTAAAACACTGAAATGATTCCGGTCCCCACTTCGTCTTCATAAAACTAAATGTCAAAGTTAAAGGCCACTTCAAACTACCTCCAAATGACAGCAAGCCAAAATGTTAGTGGCCTCCTTCTGCAGTGATCGTGAAAGGCAGAGCACAGTTCGCAGGCTAAGGACGCCAGTGGCAGACTCTGATTCTTAATTTCAAAATGAATTCGCAGTACCTTCGAGTCATAGTAGTAATGCCTGACATTGAATAACGGGTGACATACTAATCTTCTAGGTGGGTTTGTTCCAGATACTGTTTGGGGCATACCATTCAGGCATATCTACATTCTGGCCTGGTTTTTTTTTAAGGTTCTTAAAATAAATATTGACACTGAGATTTTCTTCACTGCCTATATCATGTTGGCATGGCTTTTCACTAGTATTGATTAGTATATCCCTATCTCAAGAGCAAATCACCTCTGGTTTATAGTTTTTAAAAGAGAGAAAGAACATTAAGGACAGTTAGCTATCTAGATACACAGTTCTTTCCAACCTCAGTGATAATGTACAATTACGAAAGAGGAAATGGGTCTGTGTCCATTGATTTTAATGGCAGAAGCTAAGGCATCGGTCACTTTTACTAACCCTAATGCACAAGTAAAAATTGTCACTTCAGAGGTCATCCACCAATTCACAACATGACATTCCTGGCTCGTGGTTTTAAGGGTACAACATAAAAAATCTGGACAATGGCACTTCAGGAAGAATTGTACCTTAGACACATTCAAGAGCCCTCTCACTAGAAGAAAAAAAAAACTTTCCATAAAACATTGTTTTATTGCATGCTGAGCTCCTGAAAATTTCAGGAAAACCTCTAAGCGACTAAATTTTCTTTTTAAGTTTGCTTACACGCAAAGGGAAAAAACAGAAAAAGAATCCTCAGGAGGCGGAGAGTCTGAAGGCAAGTGCCAAGATGCTCACTCCAAACCCGGGCCCAGCAACAAGACAGAGACGGTGAGTCTGGGACTCATGGATTCAACCAGGGGCCTTGGAGGGGACAAAAGTCCTCAGATCAACCATCCTGATCACAGTGTATCATCTTGTAAGTTATTTTTAAAAATAAAAACCTTATTTTTTAGAGAAGTTTTACCTTCACACCAAAATTTGGGGGAAACGTAGAGAGATTTCCCATACACACCTGTCCCCACACAAGTGTAGCCTCCCCCATTACCAAAATCCCCCACCAGAGTGGGACATTTTTACACACGACGAACCTTCATTGACACAATTATCATCGAAGTTCAGAGTTGACTTTACGGTTCACTGTTGGTGCCGGACAGTCTATAGGTTTTGACCTGTATCCTGGCGTGTATCCATCATTACAGTATCAACAGAGTACTTTGCTCCCCTAAAAATCCTCTGTGCTCTATATAGTCACCCTTCCCCTCCAGTCCAACCCCTGGCAACCGCTGATCTTTTTCCTATCCCCAGAGATTTATCTTCTCCAGAATGTCACACAGTGGCACTCACACAGCGTGCAGCATTTCAGATTGACCGCTTGCACTTAGTGATACGCATTGCAGGTTCCTCTGTGTCTTCTCACAGTGTACAACTCGTTTCTTTTCAGCAGTAACTAGTACTCCACTATCTGCCTATACCACAGTGCACTGATGCAGTCACCTGCTGAAGAACATCTTGGTTGCTTCCACGTTCTGTTAATTATGAAACTGTTATAAACACCCATGCGCATGTTTCTGTGTGAACATAAAATTTCAATTCATTTGGGGAAACATCAAGAAATGTGACTGCTGAGTCCCCTGGTGTGTTCAGTTTTCCCAGGAACCATTACACTGTCCTCCAAAGTGACTGCACCACTTGCAGTCCCACCAGCAATGATGAGCGTTTCTGTTGCTCCACATACTCAGCAGCATTTGGTGGTGTCGGTGCTCTGGATTTTGGCCGTTATAATAAGTGTGTAGTCATATCTCATGGTTGTTTAATGTGCATTTCTCTGATGATATTTCCTTACATATGATTATTTGGCATCAGTATATCGTCTTTGGTGAGGTATCCATTAAAATCACTGGCCCATTTTTTTCCCAATTGGATTATTCAGTTTTAAAGTTCTTTGTACATTTTGGAAAACAGTCCTTTATGATGTGTCTTTTGCAAATGTTTTCCCCCAGTCCGTGGTTTGTCTTTTCAATCTCTTGATACTGTCTTTTGCCGAAGAGAAATTTTTACTTTTAATGAAGTCCAATTTATCAATGATTTCTTTCACAGAGAATGCCCTTGATGTTGTATTAAAAACATACCCAGCTCACCTAGGTTTTCTACTATGTTATGTTCTAGGAATTTTATAGTGTTTTTATGTTTTGCATTTAGATCTATGAGTTATTTGGAGTTAATTTTTGTGAAAATTGTAAGGTTTGTGTCTATATGGAAATTTTTGCAGGTGGATGGCCAGTTATTCCAGCATGTTTGCTAAAAAGACAAACTTTGCTCCATTGTATTGGTTTTACTCTTTTAATCTAAATAACTAGTCAACATATGACTTGAATAAATAGTCAATATTATAGAAATTATGAACTCTTCAATAAATAATATTGTGCTAAGAGTTATACCTGTGAAAAAAATGGTATAGGATCCTTATCACAAACTACACAAAAATCAATTCCGGGTTCAGTAAGGATTCACCCTCAAAGCTAACAGAAGATAATATAGGAGGATATTAATGACCTTAGATTAGGTTAGGTGTTTTTAAAGAAGATAAAAAAGGTACTAATCAGAAAATAGTGATAAAATTGATCACATTATATAATTAAAATTTATGGCATTAGGAAGATATTAGAAAGATAAGTCATGAAGATATTTGCAACACATACAACCTTCAAGATATTAGTATTTAAAATATACAAAGAACTCAGACAAATTGACAGAAGAAAACATTAGAAAAAAAAAAACAGGTGAAACTAAATGAGTAGAAATTTCCAGAAGATAAAAAAGAAATGGAGAATAAATGAATGAAAAGATATTCAATCCCATTAATAATCAGAAAAATGCAAATAAATATCGCAAAGAAATATCATTCTACTTGCATCAGGACGGAAGATATTCACCAGTATGATGCCAAGTGTTGGCATGCACGTCCTTGATTTAAAACTCTATATGGCATGGGTAGAAGTACAAATTCGGTAAAACTACTCTGACAATTTGGAATTATTTTATAAAGCTGACAATTTATATACACTACATGCCTCTATTTCTAAACCATGGAGAAAAGCTCTTATAATGGCATAAGGAGAAAAAGACAAAGATGTCTACAGCAGCCCTCTTCACAACAATTAGAACTGGAGGGGGGTGTGGGGGAGTGGGCGAGGAACTGGGAATTCCAGAAAGGCGGATAAGTAGTAAATTTTGGATTTTTCCCATAATGAGCTATTATATAACAACGATGACGAAGGCAAACAGCCACACGAAACAGCTTAAAAAGTAAACACTGAGTGAAAAAGTCACAGATACCTATAAAGAATGGCTACGTTTTCCTTGTGTCAATTTAAGTAATTTGAAATGACATGTCCCAGAACTCTCATCTCTGTGATTTTTCGTTAAGGTGGCTACAAGAGAAATTTATCTGAGATTTGGAAGGCACAGTTTCTAACTCGCAGGAGGTTGGTATCATTTATGAGCAATTGTAGCTCACGTACATTGTCACTGATCTTAGCAAAGGACAGCAGCCACGTCAATTGTCCCCAAATCCCTCTGGATGTCCTCCTTCAGCTTCTCTGATTCTGACCAGATGCACTTCGCTCCAGGGTGAAGAGAGTTATCTAATCCTCCAGGTCACTGGTGTCACCTGATTCGAGGTTGTGAGGAGCCAACATTCCAGTTTGTCCCAGGTCCCTCCCACTTCTTGTCTAGTTTTACTAAGAGACTCAGGCCTGACTGACTTTGCACTGAGGGAGGCCAAGAAAAAAAAAGACCTCCATCTAAGGTCTCATTGATTAGAAATTGCCAAAATTCTAATCCCTGTGATAAATCCCTTATTTATGTCACACCTACAGGCTCTGCTTCCTTGAGCAAACCCTGATACAAACAGCATGATGTCAGTACGTGGCCAAATGTTTCAGACAGCTCAAAACTAAAACTAAATAATGTAATGTTTTGGTATGCATCTTATAGATAAAACTTTTTCTTTTTAAGAAAAGAAAATGGCAAACACCAAATTTACATCTGGGAGGGAGGCAGGAATAGGAAAGTATAAGAAACACACTAGTAGATTCTATGGTATTAGGAATGGCAAGGATAAAGTCCTTAAGGTGGAAGGGAGTACACTGCAGTTCATTTTATTATTTGCTTCACAATTTACACATAGATTATATATATAATTTTGTGTGTATCAGATATTATCTAAATTAATAAAATAAGAAATCACTGAGATAAGAAGGGCATGAAAACAAAATAGGAGTTCAGAAATAAAAAATTTGACAGAAAAAGAATGTAGTGTCCAGAGCAGAAGATGCACCAATTTTCTGAACCAATCCTAAAAAAAAGACCCTGACCTTACAGATCTCAGAGTTTGCAAACATGAGCAGGCACAGGAGTAAGCCGCAGGGTAACTGGAATAATTTAGGAATGGAGCACGTCGTTACAGTACTCTGGGCACACACCAGAATAGCTTGTCTGTCCCGTGCACGAAGGCTGCAACTAGTGAGGACTCCATTTTGGACAGAGTGACGGCCGGATCCTAACAGGGTTCTCACAGCCGAGGAGGCGATGGTGTACGAGCCCTGCCTACCACCGTTCTACGCAGTACAAATACCAAGAAAAATGTTTCCGCACATATTTAGGAAACCCCCTTCACTATGTTCTCACTCTACAACAGAAACCAATGATTATTTTTGGAGATAATAGCTACTTTAAAAATCAGAAATATATCAAGTGAGAATCAACTGAACAAATTAAATGTTTCAAAAATCAGTGGTATGAGAGTTTTTTAATTGTCAATTGTCAATTGTCAATTCTAACAAAGATTACATGGCCAGACCAACAAAAGCTACAAAATACCTTGCAATAAGCTCAACAGGAAATGTGTACGATCTATTTGAGGAAAGCCAAGGCCATATCACTAGATGCAAAAACCCTCATTGAATGAGTAAAAAATTATCTTGTTCCTCGATTGGAAATCTCATTGTTGTAAAGATATCAATTCTCTTCAAACCAATACATAAAATTAAAGTTTTAATTGAAATACTAGTAACATTTTTTTTAAAAGAAAGGGAACTAAGTTGATTCTTAAGTCCATGTGGAAGAGTAAGTCAATGAAAAGATGAGAAATTGTTAAAGTAAAGAATTAAGTATACAATTGTCTAAACAGATATAAATATTTGTGATAAAGCACAGTGATTATGACAGTATGCTACCCTGATAATCAGATTGATGAAATACAATAGTCAAGTAAAAGACCCAAGTGCATATGGCAATTGTGTACAAGGTAAGTGAAGCATTTCGCACCACTTGGTAAATATTATTTTCACAATTGCCTGTATATTTAGGAATCAGGGAGGAAATCAATCATACAATGTAACTGCAATAAGTTTCTGCTAACTTTAAGATGTGAATATAAAAATACATAACTGTGAGAAAATATATGAGAACATTGTTTAAATCTTAATTTGGGAAGGTCTTTTAATGTGTGTCACCAACCTTAGAAGCCATAAAAGAAAAGAGTTGACTGTGTAAATAATTTAAATTCAACATGACAAAAAATAGCATAAACCAAATAAAAAACAAATGAAATACTGGGAGAAACTACTACCACACATAATTGAGAGTTTTTATATTAATAAATAAAAATGACCAACTAATGAGTAAAGGATATAAATAGAGTTAGTATAAATAAATTACAAGCATTAATGAAGATTTTGAACATCACTAATAAACATGTAAATGCAAAAATAAAGCAACTGTGATGTAATCCCCTCTATTAGATTAGCAAATATTGAAAATATGGGGCACTGGCCAGAAGGCAGGGTAAGGTAGGGGCACATACACATTTATATACAGGAGTATACATTGGTACAGCTTTTTGGAGGGCAAACTAGTAGCATCTATCAAACTCTGAAGGTGTATAGTTTTTAACTTCTACTAAAATTCCAGCAAAAAAGGACAGACATAGAATTTCACTGGAGACTATTAACAGCAAAATGCTAGAAAATACCACAAGTATCCAACAGTCCCCAAGTACCCGACTGTTTAAATAACAGAACACTATGTATACTGGAAAATTATATAACTAAAAGACTGGAACAGAATTATGTTTAACAACATGGAAACATATCCACTTCAGATTGTTAAGGGAGACATGCAGATTACAGAACAATATGCAAATTCTGACAATTAAGTTCATAAACTTCCCACCATGCATTTACATTGGCAGTACTCCACAAACAACTCGGTAAGGTTTCATAACCTTGATGTATCTGTGTCTCACAGCTGCACTCATGTCAACGTGTGGCTGTGTCTTGCTGAGTGGTGTTCATTATTGTTGTTGGGTGTTTTTGTGTGCTGTTGCAAGAATGTCAGAGTTTGAATTAGAGCAATGAACAAACATTAAATTTCTTATTAAACTTGGTAAGAGTGGCTGTGAAATCAGGGACTTGTTAGTTCAAGTTTATGGGGATTACACTGTGAAGAAAATGGCAGTGTGCAAATGGACGAAATGTTTTTCTAAGGGGAGAGAAAGCATCACTGATGAGGAGGTCAGGGTGGCCAGTAATGAGCAGAAATGTCGAAAACATTGCAGAAATTTGTTGACTTTTGTGTTAAAATTGTTGACTGACTGTGAGAAGCATAGCAGACCAAGGAAACATCAATAGAGAAACAGGAAAATCTTAACTGAAAATCCTGGCATGAGAAAGGTTTATGCAAAAATGGTCCCAAAGGAGCTCACTGATGAACAAAAGCAAAGGAGAGTCAAAGTTTGCCAAGACCTTTTGGAGCGGCAAGACGATGTTTTGGGCCTTGTTATCGCTGGTGATGAAACATGAGTACCAATACAACCCTAAAACAAAGTGACAAAGTGCACAATAGAAGTCAGGCAATTCTCCATAACCAAAAAAGTTCTGCCAGTCCAAATAAATGTTGCTAACCATTTTTGATATCAGAAGGATTGTTCATTATGAATTTGTACCAACTAGACAGTCAACCAAGTTTTACTATTTGGAAGTGCTGAAAAGGCTGAGTGAAAAAGTTAGACGAAAACAACCTGAACTTTTCACCAACAACTCATGGCTCTTGCATCACAACAATGCACCAGCTCACACAGCTCTGTCTGTTAGGGAGTTTTTAGCCAGTAAACAAATAACTGTATTGGAGCACCCTCCCTACTCACGTGATCTGGCCCCCAGTGACTTTTTCTTTACCTGAAGATAAAGGAAATATTGCAAAGAAGAGATTTTGATAACATTCAGGACATCAAGGGTCATAAGACGACAGCACAGAGGGCCATTCCAGAAAAAGTTCCAAAATTGCTTTAAAAGGTAGATTAGGTGCTGCATTGGTGCACAGCTTCCCAAGGGAATTACTTCAAAGGTGACTATAGTGATATTTAGCAATGAGGTATGTAGCACTTCTTCTAGGATGAGTTTGTGAACTTAATTGTCAGACTTTGTATATCATATGAGTACATTTCTGTTAGGAAAAAAATTACAGCTATGCTATCTATGTCTATGAAGAAAAAATTCAAGAAAACACTATATGAGGAAATTGGATTGTTTAAAGGAGAAAAGTTTTCTTTCTAATTTTACATAGTACTGCATTGTTTAAGTATTTTATGAGCTATATAAAGAAAATGTTTTCAGTTGGCCTAATTTTAGAAAAAACATGTCATGTAAAAAGGAGAAATCTAGGGCATAGTATATTACACCTAGTCCTCTGAGGTCCTCCTCTTCATAAATAAAACAACTCATTTCTAACATTTTAAATTCTTAAAGTAGATGGCACTGAAATAAGCTTCTTAGAATAGTGCAAGAATTTTTAGGAAAAGGGACAGCTAATTTTGCTAAAAATATATTTAAAAGAGTCCTAAATTCAAGCCTAAAAGAGTCTGAAGTAGACTGCATTTACAAGTATTATTTTCCTTATAGAAATGCTGGCTAATTATCAATTAAATCTCCTCGTCTCATTAGGAAAAAAACAAAAAAAGACTGAATACTTCCCTTAATACATGGAATTAAGTGTACATAAATAAAGGTAAAATAGTATCTTAAAATTTAAGCCCTCTCTCTGCCAAGGTAAATCTTCCTTTGAAGCCATTATAACATTTAAAATTACATGACTACTTCAGCAACTAGTTATTAAATGTCTGGGCTCCTCCAACTAGGCAGTCTGAGCTCAGGAATTCTTTCATCCTGGTTTCTTACTGTATTCATAGTGACTAGGAAGCAGTAGGTGTGAAATAAATATTTATGAAAGGGAAGAAGGAAAGAAGAGACAGAGGGAGCAAGAGAGGAAGAACTTGGATCACAACATTTTAGAATAATAATGAGTGAAACAAATTTGCATAAGGAAAATGGCAAACTCATGTGTAGATCTATATCCATAACTATAATCAGGTGTAAATGAACTAAACATTTCAAGTAAAAGATTAATATTGTCAAACTTCATTAAAGCATAAGTCCAACTAAATACTGTTCATAGGAGAGTTTAAGTATAAGGACACGAAAGGATGAAGAGATAAAGGATGGGGAAAATGTACTAAGCAAATACTAACCACAAGAATGCTGGAGTTGCTGTATTAATATTAGACAAAGCAGGGCTAAAACCAGGATAAGGCCAAGCAAGTACAAGTGCATCAGGCACTTGTGTGACTGAGTGCCTCCAGAAAAGTGAGGAATCTAGAGCTCAAAAGTTAAGGAGGCACTTCCTCTCAGGGTCAGGCAGGTTCAAATTGGCACCAGAGAGTAAGGGTCTCCTTAAATTCTGTATTTCAGTTCTGGCCCTGCAACAAAGTTGACTCGACAGCAAAAAGTATTACTAGACATTAAAAGGGATACTCCATGATAATAAAGGATAACAATATTAAATTTGTATGTGGCAGAAATTAGATCTTCGAAATACATAAATAACTGACATAGCATAAACACACACACACACACATCAAACAGTAAAACCCACAATCATAGATGAACGTTTTGACATACAACTCTCATACATAAAATATGCCTTGGTTATCAAGTGGCATTCTCTCTGTGTCTTTTTTCATTTTCTTATAAGGACAATAGTAACAATGGATTAACAGACCACGCTACTCCAGTGTGACCTCATATTACCTATTTACATGTGCAACAATCCTACTTCCAAGTAAGGCCACATGCTGAGGTACTGGAAGTTAGGACCTCGACATATGTTTTTTGAGGGGATAAAATTCAACTTATAACAGATGTCTAAAAATGACATTTTTTGATTTATATTTATTTCAACATGATTAGAGTTTATTTTCATATCTATTGGGCATTTTTATTTTCTTTCTTTAATTGCCTAGTTGTATCTTTTCTGATTTTTCAATTGGGTTGTAAATATTTGTACTTTGAAGAGCTCTCTGTAAAGTAAGGAAGTTAATCTCTCTTGTACATTGTGTGTATTTAATATTTCCTGAGTTTGTCATTTGTCTTTTGATCTGACACATATTAAATATGAATAATTTAAAATTCTACATAATCAAATTTCTCTTTGTTTAGTTAATTTAATTTTGCTTTACACCTTCTAGGTTTTAAGTTTTAATTTGAAATGCCTTATCCACCTCAAAGTTAATAAATAATGACCTATACTTTTCAAATTAATGATTTTAATAGTCAACTGTGCCAATAACACTTAACAAATAATCCATCTCTCCTCCCTTCTCATTTTGAATGAAATGCCACTTTTTTCTTTTGTTTATTTTCTAGTTCCTCTATAGTATAAACTTGTTTTGATTTTTGTAGCTTTGTCATTTGTTTTAACATGTGAAAGGGCTATTCTCTTGTTAAATTCTTATTTCTAAATATTCCAAATAAATTTTGTCACTTTTTCAAATTATAAATTATCCTGATGGCATTTTATTTGATATTTCATTGAAGTTAAAACATAAGAGGAATTTACATAATAACTTATTTTATTATTTAAAACAATAACCCCTAACACACAAATTATGGTCTCTAAACACTCCATCCTAGTAAAAGAAGTAGGACTCCTTGGAGGTATGACTAATTATGAGGCAAAAATAAAAAGAAAGAAAGAAAGAAAATGAATTAAGAGTATTGTAAGACATCTTTCCAGAATAAGTAGATAAGAAATAAGTAAAGCCTACTAGGGTTGTAGCAAAAGCACTCAAGAATGAATTTGAATGTCAAAATTAGGAGAATCTAAATGCAAAAAGAAAAATTATTACAATGGATTGGAACATATCTTGTAACACCACACAGCAACAAATAAGTGTAACAACAAGACATTAATTGGTCACCATTGGAGAATGCTAGCAAGCTAACTGATTATTTTTAAACGCAGAAAGCAAAGGGAATGAATCAAGAATTAATCCTGTCTTTCTATATAATCTATACCACTGGGTAATCAAATAGTAAATGAGAGAAGTTTCTCTTTATAAATATATTCAGCTAACAAACAAAGAACAGGAAATAGAATATCATTGTTTTTCAATGCATAATAAATTAATGAGCTTGGGCATGAATCAACTAAAAGAGAGGCAGCACATGGTATCTGCTCTCCTAATGGAAAAATACATGACTGAAGACAAAACAATCTTGCAAGAAAAAAAAGAGTCTAAATTAGAGCAAACTTCTATGTATAAATAACATTTATACTAACTATATACACTAAAGAGACAAAGATGTTTATACCATGGAGATACAAGCAGTAAAATTCAGACTGTAGAAAACCTTAAAGGAAAACCTTAAAGTGGCCGAGGTGTGCAGGTAGCCTGGGTGTGCGCCAACGGGTAAATGAATAAAACACATGATACAATGGAACACTGCCTGGGCAGGGAAGAAAATGGTTTTGTACTACCTGCAGCTGCGTGGATGGACCTGAAGGGTATTGTGCTGAGTGCAGTATGCTAGAGAAAGGACAGATGCAATATTATTTTGGTTATATGTGGAATCTAAAGACCAAAATAAACAAACAAAACAGAAACAAACTTGTAGATACAGAGAACATTTTGATATTGCCAGACAGGAGCCAGGTAGGGGAGTGGGTGAGAAGAGGAAGGGATTAAGAAGTACAGATTGGTGGTTACAAAAGAGTCATGGGGATCTAAAGCATAAGTAATATGGAAATAACTATGGATAGTGCCAGGTGGGACTAGTCAGGAGATCACTTTTTAAATTATATAAATGTCTTACCATTATGCTGTACACCTGAAATTAATATAAAAAATATTGAATGGCAACTGTAATTGAAAATTTTTAAAAGGTGGGGAAAGGTGAAGGGGAATAAGAGATTAAAATTTCCAGGTATAAAACAAGTAAGTCATGTAATGTAAAGACTAAGGACTATATGGTCAATGATATTGTGAGAGCGCAGTTCAGTGTCAATTGTTTGCTAAACTTATTATCATGGTGATCACTTCCTTAGGTACAAAAATGTTGAATGTGGGGTTCCCTGGTGGTGCTGTGGCTAAGCTTAGGTGCTCTCAATGCCATGGCCTGGGTTCGATTCCCAGACAGGAGCTACCTGTCCCCCCCAAAAAAATTGGGAGCATAAATGTTGAAAAAGTATAGTGAACCCGTAAAACTAATATTAATATTATATGTTGGCTATATTTTAATAAAAATCTTTACAAAAATACAATAAAATAAACACTTCAAATTGTAGACTTCATTTGAAATTCTAATTCAGGGGAGCAAAGTGGAAAACTATATCACATTTATGAAGCAATTAGAAATGTGACTGGATTCTTAATAGTAGAGATTTATTTTTAATATTTGGGTTATACAACATTATTGTGTGTGTTTAAAATTATTTTTAGAGATACTCATTGAAATATTTAGGAATAAAACAATAAATCTCACATTTGCTTCAAAGTAACATGAGATGTAAAGAGTAGAGATAAATATAAAACGTAATTCATTGTTCATTGATAATTATTGAATCTGGATGAGGTACTAATTCTACTTTGGTAACTAATTCTACTTTGTGAACATTTAAACTTTGCTGCAATAATTTATTGAGTTTTCCAATCCAAGAAGGTGTCTTTTTATTAACTTATACATTGTTCTAGTTTTAGAAGAATTGGAAAGCTTTTCTCTTTTATTCTTAAATGTACTTCTATGGATTTTTTCTTTTGTTTGCTACCATAAATGGGATCTTTCTTACCATGTTTTATTTTTCTAACTGCCTGTTTGCATATAGAAAAGTTATTTTTGTACAATATTATTAAATAAACCCACTATTCCATTCTTACTGTTTCTCAGGTATTTTTATAGTATTGATTTTTCTGTTTATAATTGTTATCAACTGAATGTTTTACCCCTCCCCCCCAAATTCATATACTGAAACCTCATCCCCTATGTGATGGTATTAGGAGGTTGGACCTTTGTGAGGTGACTAGATCATGAAGGTGGAGTCCTCATGAATAGAATCAGGGCCCTTATAAAAGAGACCCTAGCGTTCCCTTGTCTCATCCACCTTCTCTCTGTGAAGACACAGAAAAAAGCTGTCTGTGAAACAGGAAATATGCTCTCACCAGACACCAGTCTAACAGTGCCTTGATCTCGGACTTCCCAGCCTCCAGAACTGTGAGGAATGAATTTCTGTTGTTTAGGAGCCACCCAGTCAATAGTATTTTGTTAAAGCTTAAACTGAGATAATAATCATAGAATATTTTTAAATGATGATAAAATTGCATCTTTATTCTTTCCCTGTGTGTATACCTTTTATTTTTTTTTCTTGCATTTACTGTTCATTCCAGAGCAATGTTATATAATAGTTGTAAACAGGTATTTTCTCATTCTAAATTTTACTGGTAATACTTCTAAGTTTGGGGATAGTTTGTTATTTGGGATATATTTTTTTGGTCATATAAGAAGTATGCATGTGTCCCTATGCCTTTTTAAAGTTTTTATGTTCTGCTTTAATCAGAAATAAATGTTTAAAAGACAGCTTCTTATTGGAGACATATGTAATATATATTTCCACTTTAACTCACTTGAAATTTAGAGACAATATCCAGAATATAAGCTATGTTAAAAATAAAGGGCAAATACATTCACCCTTCAAAAGTTCTGAAGTACAGTATTCTTTGAAAAAAACAGTAACACTGGTATCAGCTTTTTAGTTACAAATCAAATTTATTTCCTACAAATAAGTTTACATAAAAAAAGTTTATGTAATAAACTTTCAATCCCCAGAAGACAGAAATATATAAAATCATGGCAGTCTAAAGAAAAAAAAAATGAATGAACACTCTGTTTTATTAAATGAGATTTGTCTATTATGGCATAATTTTAACACAGGAGCAATCTTTTATGTTTAAATAGTATAGTGTTCCATAAAGTCTAACAACGTAATTCAAACTGAGTTGTAATCCCAATATACCTACTCTTTTAATGAATATGCAGAGAACTGGCTCACTTTCTTATTCAGTGAACTTTCCTTAGGTAGACGAGGGAAGAGAAATAAGCATGGATTAAACAAGGAGAATTTGTCCCCTGAATTACATTGATACGTAGTAAGAATTTTACTATTTGGCTATGATCGTCCTAATGAAGCACATTTCTGAAATAATTATGAAAATTATTGGGATATATAATTAGATAAATTTTCACTCTATCTGCTATTTTTAAAGATTAGCTCTAATCACTAAATTGAAGGAGAAGTATAATTTATTAAGAGAATGAATACTAACTGAGATCATAATTTTCTTGACTTCTCTTGGCCTCTATTTTTCTCTCTATAAATAAAGGGTTAGGTCCAGATGCCCTCAAAGGTATTTTCCAGATACAAATTTCAATCAGTTACCCACTGAAAATTCTCTAATAAAAATTGTAACTGTATTTCAAATCTGGCAGTTTTCAGTCTATCTCATTTACATTTATGTATATAATAATACCGATCCTAAATCTGTCATCTGATACATTTATAAATTTCACTTTAAATGATATACAGGGTCTGGCACAAATAATGCCCCCTTTTTTATGAGCTGGTAACCTATACCAAATCTTTTATTACAAAATCATAAGCATGTCATTCTGTAACCTAACAATATCACACTCAAGCACACTTTAGGTGACATTTTAGGTGAAATGTTCAAGTGCTGTCCATCTCATGGGAGACATTCAAGTACAGTGTCCAGTGTTACTTCTGTTGTACGCTGCATATTGATTCCTCTGTGAAAAACTAAAAAAAAAAAAAAAAAAAAACGTACATATTTTCATTTTATCCCACTTATTCTTTTCTATGATGTATTCCTTTTTCTATATCATTTTTGGACCTTTGGAAAGTGGCCTTCCTAAACTTGAATGATCTATTTCAGCTACTTCTTCCTTAATTTTTCATTTTATATAATAATACGTATTAACTCTGTCCTGACAAAAATGAAGAAGTCATCATGTCCACAATTCTTTCCATATTCCTGCATTCATTCTTATTTCCCATCTGGTGTTTTCTGTTCTTTATAACATTACCATTACCCTGAGAAACAACTAGAACAGTCTTCACCAGCATTCTTATCTAAGTATTCCATTGTTTCTGTGATTGTAGACAAATAAGAAGGAAGAAATGACAACAGCTGCTATGCTACCCATTTAGATGATGTTTGGAGATGATGATAGAGTAGACTCTCCTCTAACTGGAACTCTCTCAAGCAACTGGCAAACACCGGTAACTTGAGATTTTGCCGGTTACTTGAGAGTGTTGGTTGCCTGAGTTTCCGTTAACCAAGAGTCTACTTACATTTATTTGGCATCTACCAATCCCTGTGGGTGCCAGTTAACTGAGAGTCTACTGTATTTTGAACTTCTGAATTGATGAGATTTATATGACCTTTTTGGACTCGAGTTGATATTGTTATTATTATAGGATGAGAGTATGGAGGATTTTACATGTGCATGGATGTAAATCTTTGGGGAGTGAATTGTGGGAGGCAGAATTACAGCCTCCCAAAGAAGTTCGCATTCAAATTCCCAGAGCATGTGATTATGTTACTGTACATGGCAAAATGGACTTTGCAGAGAATTCTTAAGTTACAGAACTTGAGATGGGGAGATTACCTTGGATTGTCCAGGTGGATCCAATTTAATCACATGGTACCTTCTGAGAAAGAAATGGCCCACTGCTGCTGGCTTTAAAGAGAGAGGAAGACAGTCTCTCGGCTAAGGAATGTTGGTGGCTTCTAGAAGCTGGGAATGGCTCTCAGTTTACAGTTAGCATGAAAATGGGGACCTTGATCCTACAATTGTAAGGGAATGAATTCTGCGAGCAAATCAAATTAGCCAGAAAGGAATGCAGCCTTGCTGATTCCATTTAGTCCAATAAGACCTGTGCCAAATTTGAGATCTACTGACTTGTGAAATAATGAATCTGTGTTGGTTAAGACACTAACTTGTGGTAGTTTGTTAAGGCAGCAACAGAAAACTAACACAACCTGTTTAGTTCCATGGGAATTTCTCCCGATTCCACTGTGAGATCATGAAACGCCTACCTACTTCTTGAACAAATCACGATCTATTAGCAAGGAGAAAGGGGTGGGCGGCAGGGAGAATGGCAATACCAGTGCCTGCCACAAATGACTAATCCTCCTGATTTGGTTTAGATCTCCAGTCCTAACTCTCAGACTTCCACCACATGCTTTACGATCCAGCGCTTCTCACCTGTGAGATTGCCTTTTGCTCTTATGCTCTCAGTAACTCAGTTCCCTCTTCCTGGAATTACCTCCATTCAACTGTTTCATATTATCTCATTTACCCATCAGGGCTCCCTTTACTCTTTCAAGTTCTGCTCAGACATTTTCTTCCACTAAGCCATCTCTTCAAGGTAAAATTATATAGTCTTTATGCAATGCTGTTTTTGCCCTCTGTCCACATTGCAATTGTGGTATATGCCATAATAAAGTACATTTATATGTTATGTACTTATCTGTCTCTCCTGGTTATTACCAGTGGCTACCATGGAGCTAAATGTTTGTTAATATGATAATCATACTTAATAATATTCATGAATTGATTGTGAATTATGCATTCTTTGTAATATACTAGATAGTACTCACAAGAGACACATACATTTTTATGCTTTAAATTTTGAAAGATTTAAAAATACAAAATAATGGAGAGAACATTATAATGAATCCTCATTAACCATAATCAGCATCAATAACTAGCAACATTTTCATAGTGTTTTTAAATCGCCTACTAAGCCCATGACAGTTTCTTTCCCAGCAGAACTGTTGTCAAGAGGGATTATATGATTTATATCTAAGGAGAGGAAATAAATTCAAATTCTCCAGGACCATAGTTCTCGTGAAGTTTAACAGCAATAATGGACAAAACACTCAGGAGTCCAAACAGAGAGAAAAAGTCGGGTCCTTTACAGATGAGAACCTGAAAAACACGTCACAGGCACCCTAAATGACCATTACATGTTACAAGACTTGTCCGTGGAAGCGACTCCTGCCACTTAATTCTTATCAATGGAAAGCTAAGGTGTTGGTTTTCGTTTTTGTTTTTAATAGCCCATCTCCGTGTGAGCAATGCAGGAAATGTGTCTCTGCCTCTTGGATACATCGCACTGCCTGAAAATTCCTTGACTTCATTTATCCCAAAACAAAAGCAGAGGACGAGGATCTTTCTTATTGGCCTCCCAGTGCCTGCACTACGGAGGGGGCCCCGGTGGCGTACCCCACTTAGAATCTAGATCCCAGGCAAAGGAGAATGTTATAAAAGGCAGACAGAACGAAAGAACAAAAGCTGGAATCTGGGCCTGCTTAGGAAAGAGGCCCCGAAAAATCAGTAACCTAACGACCCTCCCTCTCCCTCTCCCTCCGGCGGATGGGAGCAGAACGCAACTACACTTCCCGGAATGCAAAGCGGTGGGGCGGTGCTAAAGAGACAGCAGGTTTTTCCCTCAAATTGGCTCGAGGCGTCTCTGGTTTGATTATAAACACCAGTCGCTCTTCTTGGCTCTTCTCCCCTTCTCCCTAATTGGCTCGGCAGTCCGCGCGTGGGAGGGCGGCTCAGGCGTCATTGGCAGCGGTTGAATGGAGGTTCTCGGCTTCGCGACCTCACGGTAAATAAAGTCCTTTCTCTGGTCGGAGACTAGCTTCTCCAGCTGCGTCAGAACAAGAGGACTACACTTCCCAGCAGGCATCGGGGCTGCCGGGAGGTGTAGGGGCGGCGCCGCAGGTCTGGTACAGTCATCCCAAGCTGCTTCGGCGGGACTGTGATGGCCGGAGAGATGACGATCTTAGGTCGGTGGCCGTGGGCGTCCCTGTCGCTGTTGTGGGCATTGGAGCGGTTTGAGGGGGGCCGGGATGGGCAGGGGTGGTTGTCACACCTTTTGGATCCTGCTGGCGCAGCAGGAAGGTCGCTGGGAAGGTGATTTAAAGGCGGTTTCGGGCTGTTCTGGGAGCCGGGTCGGGAGTCGCCTTTAGAATGGTCCAGGCCGGAGTAGGTCCACGTAAGGTGGGCGGCAACCTTCTGCGTGCATCCCAGGGTCATCAGGCCTCGGGAACAGTTCTTCCCAAGTAAATGTCGATTTTGAATCGTTGGTCGGATTGGGGCCTCTGAGAGGCTGCAAAAATAGGCATCTCCAACAGCCCTTTGTGGAAGACGGGGGAGGAGCCCCAGCAGCGACCTGAGCTGTAGATTCAAGCGATGCTGGATTTTGAGAGATCCAGGCCTCTTTGATGTACAGTTCAGTGCTCTTAGGGATCCCCTTCCCCCGACAAGAACGTGATAACATGCGTCTGAAATTTTGCACGTAGGAACAAGAGGGACATGGGGTTGGCACGATTTCATTTCTTTGAATTATGTGTTCATGAGGATGAACTAACGATTTGTAAAACAGACTCCTGCAAATTCACTTTGTGGTCATATGTAGCATAGGTTGTCACAGGTGTATAACACAGCCTCCTGAAACCAAATAAATTGTAATATTTGAAGTGGCATCTTTCTTAATCACTTAAAATTACAATCTCCGTGGCATTTGTTCACATTTGTTTTCCTCATCAATTACTATATACCTGAACATCTGCTGTTTGCTAGAAACTATGCTTGGTGCTGGGGATACAACAATGAACAAACCCTGCCCTCAGGGAACTTCTATTCATGCTCTCATCATTTATACACTTTTGTGCTTCTTCCCTAAATACTACTTCTGCAAGAAGTGTGTCCTTCATTGATATTTAAATACAGAAAAGTTAAAACTGTTCTCTTATGAAGTGACAGTTTACTGTCTAAGCAGCTTTCAAAATCTTTTTATCCAATGTACCTGTTTTGTCCTGTTGAAAGAAAAAAGGAGTTGAGAGTGTATAGGGTTTTAGCCTTACTATGACAGTTTTTGCTGTGAGAATTTGAATAATGGATGTTTTGTTTGGTTAGTTGGTTTTTGGTAATGATAACTAAAGCTAATTACAAGGGTATAAAATCTAAATATCAATTGATTACAAAATTAGATCATATCTAGCTTTGCTGCAGATGTTTGGCTTTTCCTGTCAATATCACAGTTACTGTCAAAATAATTTCACTTTTTATTCTTTTATCCACCCATAGCGAACGACACAAACATCCAACTACAGGAGTTTTTCGTTTTTGTTGTTGATGTCATTTTAATTGCACTGTGGCTAGTTTACATTATGATAAATTTGATGTTTGAGGGAAGTGTTATCATTAATACCATAAAAGAAAATATTTTAAGACATTTTCAGCCTTGTTTCAGAATGGCATTAAAGAGACTTTGCTATAGGAATTTTACAAATTGTACTAGTTTGATAAGATGTATCTTTTAATTTGTCTGTATTTCAGGATCAGCTGTTCTGACTCTCCTGTTAGCTGGCTATTTGGCACAACAGTATTTACCATTGCCTACTCCTAAAGTGATTGGCATTGACCTGGGCACCACCTACTGTTCGGTTGGGGTGTTCTTTCCTGGCACGGGAAAAGTAAAGGTCATTCCAGATGAAAATGGGCATATCAGCATCCCCAGCATGGTGTCCTTTACTGACCATGATGTCTATGTGGGGTATGAAAGCCTGGAGCTGGCAGATTCAGATCCTCAGAATACAATATACGACGCCAAAAGATTCATAGGCAAGAGTTTCACCCCAGAAGAGCTGGAGGCTGAAATTGGCAGATACCCATTTAAGGTAAGTAATTAAGCCAAAATCTACTTTAATTTTAGTTCAGCATACTATTTCAGTTAAGGCTTTGGTTTCAGTTATAAAACTATTTCCACTGACTCAATCCGCCGCAAATTTATATTACCTCGTATAACAAGCCCAATAGTATGTTTTATTCTTTCTTTTTCTTTCATTTAACAAGTATGTACAGAGGGTACCAAAAAATATATACACATTTTAAGAAAGGAAAAAACTGTATTAAAATGTAATAATATATAATAACAAAAGGTGAATACAAGTCACGTGTGACTTCTGCAGTGACAAGTGGTGCTCACAGTGGTCACCATCAGCGCCCCGACACTTCTGATGACGGCGAACTACTGCCTGAGCTACATGGTCCACAATGTCCGTTTGTATCGCTGCGCATGCCCTGTGCACATCATGCGCAGTACCGTGTGTCTCAGACTCAGCATGATTGTGTGCAGTTGTTAGGCATGTTGGAGGTTCTGTTGCACACTCACGCCTCCATTGTTGTACTTTGACAACATTCTCGAATTTCAAATACCTTGAAATGGTCTTGTGTGCCTCATGTGACAACCGTGCTTCTGCCATTTTCTTTGACTGTCCTGCCTGTCACCTGGTGACACTAGCATTCATTTGAAGAATGCCACCTTTTGAGGGAACATCATACTACACATTGCTACTGTAATTCAGTTCAACTTTGAAAAGTAATACATAGATGGCATCTCTTAAAATGTGTGTGCATTTTTTTTTCTTGCCCTCAGTTTTGAGAATCTTTTATATTCAGTTATCTGGTTGGCGATGAATATTATTAGTTTGCTGTTACTGAGAACTGTGGTGTGGGTTCATTTTATAGATTTTGAAGTATAACTTTTAATACCCTCTAATCTTAATAAATGTACTCGATAGATTACAAATGAATTTTATGACTTTGTAAAGGTAGGTTTTGATTAAATAAGTCCAGTATATTATATATATATATGTGTGTGTGTGTGTGTAGGTATATACATGTGTATATGAGGGCTATCCAGAAAAAATCCAGCCATAAATGCCCTATTTTTCATATTACATGGCTGGATGCTTTCCGGACAGCCTTGGGCATGTGTGTGTCCTTTTCTTTTTACACTTTTTTTTTTTTTTCCAAATCCTGTCCTCAGGTTTTAAACAAAAATGGAATGGTTGAGTTTTCTGTGACAAGTAATGAGACCATCACAGTTTCCCCCGAATATGTTGGCTCCAGACTGTTACTGAAATTAAAGGAAATGGCAGAGGAATATCTTGGCATGCCAGTTGCCAATGCTGTTATTTCTGTACCAGCAGAGTTTGATCTGAAACAGAGAAATTCAACAATTGAAGCTGCTAACCTTGCAGGTAGTAATCACTGTTGCCTGAGTTATACTTTTCTCAAAGTTTTCTTAGGTTGAAAATCTGTAGTAAGGTATTTTCACTTCGCAAACCATCTAAATAGGCACATAAACTATATGGTAGGTAAATTGAGTGCATTTTAGTGTATTAGTACGTTTACAAACGACAACTGAGAAAGCTGTATAGCACAGTGTAAAATTGTGTATTTTGATGACAGCCACTCAGGCACATGACAAACATGGAGAGAGAATGTGGCCACATGTTAGCAATGAGGAGTTTTTGCTTCTAAACTTTTTATAATGTTAATAAATACAATATCGTAAAAGAATCTGGGGTGGGGGAGAATTCATTCAGCACCGTTCACCAAATACTCAGTGCCTTAGTATACAAAACCTGGAACTTGTATTCTACTAGAGGGAAACAGAAAATCAGCAGTAGAGATAAGTGTATCATGGAGTGTCTTACTTACCTTTAGCATCATTGATGTCTTAGACTAGAATTACCTATTCTTTGTTGTAGGGGACTGTCCTGTGTATTGTAGGATATTTCACAGAATCCCTGGCTTCTACTCACCAAATGCTAGCAGAACTATCCCCACCTAAGTGATGACAATCTTGTCTCCAGACATTGCCTGGAGGGGCAAAGTGGCCTCTGGTTGAGAATTTGATACAATGTATATCAGAAAGTAACACACTATGGAAAAAAATAGCAGGATAAGGGGACACGATTGTTTGGTAGTCAAAAAGAACATGGGGGTCTTGCAGGTTTCAAACAGTGGTCAGGTAGGCCTCATAGAGAATGTGACATTTAAGCAGGCTTCAAAGAAGCAAGGTAGGTAAGCAAGATGTCTAGGGGAATTGTGCTGCAGGAGAGAGAAGGGCCAGTGTAGGAGCCACAGGACCGGAATTTGCTCTGACATAGAAGGTAGGAGGTTGGCCAGTGTGGCCAGAGCAGCATGTGTAATGAAGTCAGAACTAAGGGGGAGGATATTACAATTTCTGAATAAATTCTAGTCTGGTTTTCATGGCTCCCAATTCAGAAAGCCACTGTGGTCTGGAAAGTAATAATGACTTTCCGGATCGGGAGCCATAAATTGTGTGGCCTGTTTAAAGCAGACATTTTGCTCAAGGAAGTCTGATCTTTGGCCGTACGTACTCACATACAACAAATCAAAATCAGATTTGCTGTTATGTTTTAGATTTGAGGGTCTTGTATTTTAAATACTTTTTAAGACTATCATTGTAACTATTTGAGTGTCTCATCTAGATATTTTTATTATTTTCTGTTTATTCATTTTTTTATTAAAAAGTCATTTTTAAAAGAACAGTAAGGTTATCTCATTTCCACAGCAACTTGTTACACATTGATTAAAGTTTTATTGTTCATATATTCCCAAGTCAAATATGAAAATTAGAGGCGTGGAGATTTTTTTTTAATTAAGTGTTAATTAAGATAGAATAAGGTACTCTGCTGATTCTGGGCCTTTATTTCATTTTACTATGATGTTTTGGAATAATTTTAATGATAACCATTTAGAAGAATCGATATTTATTCTTCCAATTTCATTATTTTTATTGGGTTTGTGATTATTCTTTCTCACTCTCACTCAGTGAAGTTCATGTCATAGAAGACACTAACATGTTGTGAGGTTGAGTGGGAAGAAATTTTCTTAATTGTCACCTCTCATGAGCGTTCTTCCCTCCAACCAATCATGCAGGACTGAAGATCTTACGGGTAATCAATGAACCCACAGCGGCAGCCATGGCCTATGGTCTCCACAAGGTGGATGTCTTTCACGTCTTGGTGATAGATTTAGGTGGAGGAACTCTAGATGTGTCGTTGCTGAATAAACAAGGAGGAATGTTTCTAACCCGGGCAATGTCTGGTAAGAAAAACATATGAAGAGTTAAAGAGATTCAGTCTTATTACCATATGTACCCTACAGTGTTCATTTTAAATTTGTTTCAGTATTCTTTGACTTGATTTTGGTAAACTTCTGTATATTAAATTTTATGCTACCATTTATGTGGATTTACAGCAAAAAATTAAGTTAAAAAAAATGACTGGACATCCTATAAGTCAAATAAATAAATATACAGCCAGTAGTAACTCATTGAGCCAATGCTTTTCGTGGCCATATGAAGGGAATGGAAGGAAATAAATTTTTCTAAAACGAAGAGTGATCATTTTATTTCATTTGATATCTGTTTCCTAAAAATAGATACCTTTAGAACATCTGTAATAGTATTCTCAAGAAAGTGATAGGATTTTACAGTCCAAATCTTTTAGAAGCTTTTTTTTTTTTTTTTTCAGTTAGTTTAAGGAATGAGTAAGTCCATTTGAAAAGTGGAGCTGTAAGTTAGGCAGTCTACTTTCTGTATGTCTTCTACCTAATTGGACCCTGTTTAGAACCAAGTTCAGTGCTGAACCAAATCATTTTTTCTATTTTTCAGCTATCATTCAAGCAAAGGATTTTTTTTTTTTAGAGAAAATGGTTATTGGTCATTTTAATTATAAGAAGGACTTCCTTCTGTTGAATAATGACATTTCATGTTTGTATTGCTACTTAAAAGTCAGTGTTCTCAATCTCTGTTTTCTGAAAAAATATTTGATACCATTAAGCGATACTTCCTTTTACATCATTTAAAAAATTTAATCCAGATGTGCACTATGTTTTAATATTAGAGTACACATTTGAGTTAAAATTGTTTCAACCCAGTTATTTTTTATCAGTCTTTACATGAGTAAAATCTTACAGTACATTAACAAGAATTTGTTACTCCCAGAATACCATTTTTATACATACATACAACACAGATACATGTATACACACGTATGTATAACTGTAATATAAACTCTTTTCTTTTTAACGTAGGAAACAATAAACTTGGAGGACAGGACTTCAATCAGAGATTGCTCCAGCACTTATATAAACAGATCTATCAAATGCATGGCTTCCTGCCCTCTAGGAAAGAGGAAATCCACAGATTAAGACAAGCTGTTGAAATGGTCAAATTAAATCTGACTCTGCATCAGACTGCTCAGGTATCAGTGTTACTAACAGTGGAGGAAGAGGAGGACAGGAAGGGACCTCCAAGTGGTGACACTGAGCTGCCAGAGGACAGACTCTCCCCAGCACGTGGCCACCACATGAATAGCATGTTTGCAGCAGGCCGTTCTGGAAAGAAGAGGGGAGAAGGTCAGGTATTATTTGAAACAGAAATATCACGGGAGCTCTTCGACACCCTGAATGAAGATCTCTTCCAGAAAATACTGGTACCCATTCAGCAAGTATTAAAAGAAGGCCACCTGGAAAAGACTGAGATTGATGAGGTGGTTTTGGTTGGGGGCTCGACTCGGATTCCTCGAATCCGCCAAGTCATTCAGGAGTTCTTTGGAAAGGACCCCAACACGTCTGTAGACCCTGATCTGGCGGTGGTGACGGGGGTGGCTATCCAGGCAGGGATCGATGGAGGCTCCTGGCCTCTTCAAGTCAGTGCTTTAGAAATTCCCAGTAAGCACTTACAGAAGACCAACTTCAACTGAATTGTGGAGGCCTGATGATTATTTGTGATCTTGTCTGATGATCTACTCCTTTCTGTCAGACCACCTCCTCCAAAAAAAGAAAGTCTCTAAAATATCTCACAGATTCACCTAAAGGCAACATTTAGATATACAAACATTTTATGTAACATTTTGTTTTAGGATTGAACATGATCAGATTGATCCGTTTGATTTTAAGGAGATTCCATTCCAACATATACTTCTAAAATGATAGAACTGAGGTGAAACTCTTACAGGAGTATTGTTTTCTGGATTCTGGAAGTAGATAACCATATGCACTTAATATTCTGTAAGCATTGTGAGTGCCAATTCTGAGACTCGCAGTTCTCACTAAATTGTATTAGCAGGAGCTGGTAATTTATTTACTTGGTTATCACATGTAACTATTAATTTGAACTACGAGGTCGGACAATTAATTTCGCGAACTCATCCTAGAAAAGATGCTACATACTTCATTGCTGAATATCAGTTTGGTCTCCTTGAAGGACTGTCCTTGGGAAGCTGTGCGCCCGCGCCAGCGCCTAATCCACCCTTCAAAGCAGTTTTGGAACACCTTTTCTGGAATGGCCATCAGAGCTGTCATCATCTGACAATTAAGTTTGCAAACTTGCTACCATGCACTTACATTGGCAGCACTGTACAAACAACTCAGTAAAGTGTCATGACCTTGACAAATACTCTGATGGCCATTCCAGAAAGAGTTCCCAAGTGCTTTGAAGGGTGGACTAGGTGCTGGCATCAGTGCACAGCTTCCTAAGGGGAGTGCTTTGAAGGTGATCATAGTGATATTCAGCAATGAGGTATGTAGCACTTTTTCTAGGATGAGTTCGTGGAATTAATTGTCTGACCTCATATACTTGAAGGACAGTGTTGATGTTGGTATTTACATTGGCGGGGAGAATGTATTAGTGACATCAGCTGCCTATGTAACATTTAATAACTGCCATATAACAAAATTACTTTCACAAATTAAATATGCCATTATGTGTCCTATTCATGTAATCTGCATTCTCTAGATTTTTAAAATATTTTTATTGGATCTTTTTTTTTTCTAAAGTACCTACAGATTTATTCACATGTTTCAGTACCAGTTAGTAGAAATACCCAGTTTATCTTCTAGTTCACCCATCTGCTGTGCATCATTCTCTGCTTGGATTTTCATGATTCTGCCTGGTTAGAAAACAACAGGGAATTTTTAATTGCATTTTTAGAATGTGTTAATGTCACAATAAAGCCATCATGACTGTCACGTTTTTTGTTATCCAAGATCTTTGTGGACATTGGTAAACAGCAGTAATTAGCTACAGTACTTGGTTTTTGGTTTTTGGTTTTTGTTTCTTTGTTTAATTTCAGTAAGCCCTGGAGAATGTAACTTGGATTTGATTTGGTATTACTGAGATTTTTTTTCCTGTATTTATTTTTGAATAAGGAAAATGTGCTCTTTGTAAAACCCTTGCTATGATCTATCATTGGAAATCTAATATGAGAGGCAGTATGGAAAATTGTCCACCAATCAGCATTTGTAAGCATTTTGGTCTGTTTTCTTTTAGAAAAGCTACAGGGACCAAGAGAGAAAATATAGCAGTTCTATTTCTATAATGCCATATCATATGAATATTTTTTTTCTTTATGGAGTAATGCTTCAGATCAGTATTCAAAAATTAAACTCTGGTCAACGTTTTTGTTATATCTGCTTTATCCATTGTTGAATTTTCAGTCACGGAAAAAGAAATCAGCAAACTCATTTCAGCAACATCAAAACATTATAGCTTTATAGTAAAAAGCTGAATGTTAGTATTTTTTTGCAGATCTAAAAAATAAAATTTAGCAATGAAATTGCTGTGAAAACATAATTTCAAATACTTTGGTGTACAGAAAATGTCTGTAGCAGGTAGGTAGAAAATTATTAAATGTTTGTTGACATTTTATTTTAGAACTAATGGAAGAATGCCAAAGATGAATCCATCACTGCTTTATGAAAGTACTGAAGTGTTCTCTGGGACATTATACATATCTTTACTAGATTTTAAAATGGAAAAACTAAGAGAAAAGTGTTCAATTTATCAAAATCTCCACATACAGTATCAGCATTAACCTAAAGGATTTTAAGATTTTTTTTTTAAAGCTTGAGTTTCTCCAATATATGAGATAGTATAAGACAATCTATTAACACTTTTTAGAGGAAACAATTTGCAAAATAGGGCAGCTCATCTTGTACTCTGCAATTTAAATAATTTGATTGTGTCTGAAAAAATACAATGGCAGTGTTGGAATTTGGGGGCAGTTGTTTAACATATTCTCTATAGTGATACCTTTAAAAAATGAAGTAATGTCTGTCTTCAATCATATTTTAGGAGGCTTTATATAAATAGACTTGACATCAATATAGTTTATTGAAAAGGTAAAAATGCATCCTGCGTGGGATCATTTATGCATAATAATCTGAAGACATTTTTCATAAAGCAGATTTACTACATTTTGGTTATACATCTATTTAGCTAGTGTTTTTTGAAGTACTTAACTTTTAAAGTGTGAACCGTCTTGTGTGATTAGAATATGTGAATGAGTAATTTATTTTGTATCAGGAATGTTTCGGTACTGTGCTTTCACGCAAACCACTGACATACCTGTCGATACTCTTACCACTACTGTGTATAACGTACTGGAGATTATAGTTATTGTGCAAAACAGATTATGCCTCTTCAATTTGTGTGTATACAGGTAATTCACATCTAATGTAAATAAATACAACTTTGCAGTTTGTTTTAAACTGTGTACTTTATATTCCATTCAGGACGAGGCCCGAGTCCCTTTCTGACGTATATAAATAAGAAAGTGTGTGTTTTCTGTCTGGCTTATTTCACTTTGCAGGGTGGTCTCAAGGGCCATCCATGTTGTCGTAAATGGACCTATTTCATCTTTTCCCATGACTGAGTAGTATTCCATTGGGTATTCTAGAACTGTACACCTGGAACCTATGTAATTTTTACTAATCAATGTCACCCCAATAAAATTAACAAAAGAAAAAAAAAAGAGTTGGGGATAGAGCTGATCTGATGCTCATGGCAGTGACTTCAGCAGCTGTTGCCTCATTCCCTGCATCCTGACTGTCTTTGGAGTTATTTACTTTTCCACTTATTTCCCTAATTTAGAAGAGACTGTCCCTGTATCATATAAACACCGTTTATCTGGAATTCTCACTACCAATTCATGGCTTCTGACCATAATGGAGCCAAGACCTAAAGGAATCTAGATAACAAATAATCGTGCATGATGGACTATTGTAATTCTTTGGTGGTTAATACTTTGTAATTTCTAGTACAGTTTGTATTATTTTTGAACAAAAACTCTATTTTTTAGAGGAATTCATTTGCTTACTGTATTGTTTTTGAATGAGCTCTTAAAGATAGGAGACTTGACTGTCTCCAATGTTAATTCCTGTGACTCCTTCAAAGTTGTTTGAACTACCATTGCTAAAGGACTCAAACGTGAGCAAATACAGTGGCACTTCCATATTTATTTCATTTAACGACTGTACAGTGCCCCATCGAGGTAGGCCACCTGTCGTGTGGCTTCCATGGTCCCAGCCTCCAAGTACGCACTGCGGGGTCACCCTGTTCCCTTGAATCTGGGCAAGACTTGAGTCGCTCACTGCTCTGAGTCTGGTGTTACTCCAGCTTCTGTTAGAATCTCAAAGAAAATCCTTTCTGGAGTATCAAATTCTGCGATCCTTCGAACTCCATAATCCTTCCAGAGTCTGGAACAAGCTGCCTGGACTGTGAAAAGAATTCAGTCAGGTAAACCCATGATCAGTTTTGCAGTTTACCCTTTTTATTCCAGCTAATGTGAAGTTTAAATTGCTATCTGAGTTAAATCAGTACAAAATACAGGTATTTGATTCAGGAGATACCAGAGCCGTCTGGAAAAACCCCCGGCCGGAAGCGCCTCTGCTTTTCACATTACGTGGCTGGATACTGTCCACACAGCCCTCGTATATCAAGTTTTCTTTTCATTGCTCTTTTTTGTTTTTGTATTTTTGTTTTTTTCTTTTTCCTGGGGTCTCGTTTACTTTTTTCAAGTTTGCAAATTTTCTAATAATCTGTCAGCATTACATTCTTCTAATTATTTTGGAAAATACCTTTCAGATCATTAGAGAAAATTTTGTTTCTCAATACAGATTAAAATTTTTATTAGTAGCAAGTAATTACTGTGTTTCGTATGTTCAATAGCTATCTCTGTAGAAATCATTTTATTTCTGGGAACAAATAAAGCATACTCATCTGCATCCCCAATCAAATGCAGTGTGTGAGCAGTCGTCGGGTGATGCAATCAGAAAACTCCCCCTGACTGTAGTCTGCACCCAGTAACCAGTCCCCGAATCGACGGGGACCATTGCCTCATCCACGATGAGAATTTTGTTTCTCGAAGCAAACCACGAGCAAGACAGACAAGGTCCAATGCTGTTAAAAAAATCTAGTAAAATCATTTCAACAACAGACTTCATGATCATACACTTTCTGTGTGAAATTCGGATTCTATTGCTATTCATTCTCTTTCTACCACACATTTATTCATATTTTTTTATTCAAGAAATAATGTATTCAGTGCTTACCATGTGCAAATTCTAGAAATAGAAGAATGAACAAAGGACAGAAAAATCTCTATTTGGCATTTACCTTCCCACGGGGGAAACATAAAATAGAAACAGCATAAATGAGCAAAATGCATAGTAATAAGAATTCAAACACGCTGAAAGCCGGCTGACCAGACATCCACTTTAAAGGGGACAGCCTGCTGACACCTTGAATGTAGCCCAGTGAGATGAGGCCTACCATGCATGCCGTTTGCACTGTTGTTTCCTGTCCCGTTTAAAACCACGTCTGGTCAGCCTACCTAACAGGGAGATGTAAAGGGGTGGACACTTTAGACAGGTGTGCCAAAGAAATCCTTATTAACAAGCACTTTTCTACTCTACCTGAAGGAAGGGGAGAGGGAGCCATTCAGATTTCCGGTGGAAACTTGCTCCCGGCAAAGGCAGGAGGGGCCTGGCACCTTCCTGAAACAGGAGGAAGGCAGAGGCACGCAGGCAGGCCCGAGGGAGTGGAGCTCAGGTTCTTTAGGTCTCTGATCACATGAAGGGACTGTCCTAAGACATCGAACAGCTATGAAGTAAAAGGAGCTCCTTACTCCTTATAACATTTTGGTTTTTGTGGGGGGAAGAAAGCTATAAGAGTAGGAGTCTTTGCAAAAGAAGATTGAATTAAACAGTAACTCGATATGGCATTCCCTTTCCCCCTTTCTTGCCCTTCCCAGCCCATGGCTATCATTTTATTCCTTGTCCCTCTTCCCGAGTGGGAATCAGCAGCGGTGTGCTTTGAACAGACAAAGAAGGTCTCTGGTGGCTCAGGAGTGATTTCCCTTTGAGGCCAACTCAAGTTTCTAAAGAGCTTAAAATGACTGCCCTGGGCCAGCTCTGTTCTTAGTACCAGCCTCTAAAATCTCACACAGCCGCTTCTTGGGAAGGGACTGGACAACCTCTTTTAAGGGACACAGTTCTAGCGCATCCCAGAGCTGGCTACCAGATAGTCGTCTAGGGCGCCCAGGGTCATCTGAAGGGTTCTAGAAAATAAAACAGGATCCTAGAGATTAAAATGGTCATTGGTAATTTTACTGTCACTTGGCATAAATACATTGTTTTGTTTTGTTTTTAAATCAGACACAAATAACAAAAAAAGCAAATGATCCAACCTAAATAGTTATCAAATTCATTTTATATTTAAGACAAAAGCAGAAGAGAATCAAAATCAATAGGAAGTCAGATTAAATCATTATATACTTCCTGATTCTCTTTCTCCTTCTCTTATTTACACTGTCAACAACTACAGCAACAGTGATGATAGCTGCCCCTTAGCTGGGGTATACAGTAATGTAGAATAGAATAGAATAGAATAGAATAGAATAGAATAGAATAGAATAGAATACAGTATGTATAGGATATTATCAATCAGCACACCAATCCAGAAAGACAGAAGAATATCCCCATTTTACAGACAGTGTAATAAACTGGAGGTTCCGAGTTTGTCCAAGGCCACACAGAAGGTAAATGGTTGAGGAGATTCAAGGACAAGTTCATGCTGTTTCCAACACACCAGCCTACCTGGTGAAACTACATTTTACTACACTCGTATTTATTTATCAGAGGAATGACTAATACCACTTTTCTCTACTAAATTTTCTTCCCACCACAATGCCATCTTAATCAAATGTTTGAAGCAAATTCATAAATACAAGTATATGTTTAAATAATATGAAAGAGATGATAATATTTTAAGATATTTTGAGAACATAAGACACTGTACAAAGATATTTCAGAAATGCTCAGCTTAAATCACTCCAACTCAACTGAATAAGTCATCTTTGATTACAGAAGCATATTCTTGAGCTAATTTGCATACTTGTTAATGATCAAGTTCCTTTGATGCCACAGATGGAAAAATCAAAGGACTTGAGGAAAAAAAGATATAACTGAATTATTGTTCTTCTCACTTAAAAACATTTTTTTTCTAAACTTCAAAAGAGTCAAAATCCTACATCAAACTACCACCTAAGCAAAAGCCTCAGTAATTTTTTTTCTTCCCCCAAACACCAATGCATTTCAGCCTGATCTCTTTATTTGACTTGTATTTGCATTTACTCTTATGAATGAAACGGGCAAAGCAATGTCCCAGTTTTTTTAAATAGGTTAATGCACTTAGGAAGAATGCTTAGAGTAAGAATGTTTAATAGGACTTAATTACATAGTGATTTTTTTTCAAAATACATTTAAAACGATCTGACTACCAAAAATGAATTTATATGCTTAGAAGGAATACCGGAGGAAGTAAGAAAAGGAGGAAGAGGAGGAAGAGGAGAAAAAGGTGTTCATCTTGAGGGAATTAAGCAAGATGACTGGCAAAGCGGGCCTTAGCTTGTCATAATATTAAGTTTACCACGAAAGTTGTGAAGTTCAACAGTCAGTAGGTGATTCCATCGATTATAACTTGGCCTTCTGATTTCTCCACAATTCTACACAGGCAATTTGATAGCATTGATTCACCTGCTCCGGTCCTCCCACAACTCCAAACTATGAATATTTTTATTATGAAATTATTTTACTGTATTATTCATAGCGGGCCTCTGCAATTAAAATGTGAAAGTGCTGTTTATGCTTTAAAGCTTTAAAAATAAAAGTGAGCTATAATCGTATCAGTGAATACGGCCTGCTCTTGATTGGATCAGATTGTATAAAATGTAGCTGTGGTCTATCAAAAAAACATCAGAAATTGTAGTAGAAATTGTCATTGCTTAGGCTTACCCAATTTATGGATGATTTACAGTTGTATTTAATAATAAACTTTAAGGAAATTTAAAAAATTTTAAAACGTAAAAATTAAAATGAAGAAAAAGAGCAGATATACGAGTACATTCTAATGCCTGCAGATTATTCTAAACAAAAAGCCAATGGAGACAAAATCTCTTTCATTAAACTTTCCAAACTCTGTTGCCTTTGTTACAAAATATTTCTTATATCTCCTGCAAGTTAATTAACAATAAGACCTAACAAAACTAAAATTGTGAACACTAAATTTGCATACCTTATCTAGCATAGGAAATTTGCTCACTTGCAATATTCTTAAAAAAATATTGGGGGGTTCCCTGGTGGTGGCTAGGCTTCAGCGCTCTCAACGCTGCAGCTTGGGTTTGACTCCCAGCCAGGGAACTACCGCCCCCCCCCAAAAAAAATGAAAAAAAATATTGACTTCTCTTTAAAGTTGTCACATGCTCTCACTGGACTGGTATGAGTTTAAGTCTCATATGTATTTTTTTGATAGAAATAGATACAGAAATGTATGTAGAGATAGACGTTTCTCTTGTTCGGCATCTAGATCTTTACATCCATCTTTTCCTCACTGGGTTGTAGACTGCCAGCCAATGAACTTGACTCTGACTCAAAACCAAACACATTGCAATTCCCATTCTTTCATCCTATAGATAATCATTATATCTAATTTTAGTTGTTAATGTAACATCTCTTTTCGCCAATGAATATTGTTAATGGAATAACAAAACATAAATCTGTCTCACGAGATTTGCTGACTTTCTGATGGAAACACTTAGAAGCAGGACGATCACCACACAATAAAATTAAGATGGGAGAAAAGAGAGAAGCAAAGCCCTAAGTTCTATATTTTTTATTTTATCTTTATTTTCTTTAACCAAAGTCATGTGTCTCTTTCTGTTTACCCTGTGAATATCCTTAGATAGCACAACTGCCACTTAGCTGGCTCTATTAGTTTTATTAGAATTTGCAGTCATTCTCTCTAAAGGTACCCTCCTAAACACACAAAAATATTCTCTATTTAAAAATCTTCTCCTTAATTGTTCTGCATATGTTTTGCATATCCTTTTTCTTTACTCTTAGTCCCTAGAAACAATAACACGGGCTCCCTCACTTGTGTCTATCTCCCCCTAAGCGTCTTCATTTCTGTGTTTACTCACATTTTTCCCGTGGCATCTATCACCTTCTCTCCTTCTCTGCGATCTCCATCTGACAACATTCGATCCATGCTTTTAGTGTCACCTCAAATGCTAATTAGTCCCTAGAAACTACTTTACCCTCTCAACCAAATATGGCTTTCTCCTGCTCTGAATCCTCCCAAGGCTTTCTTTTACTAATTATTTAAACTTTACTTACAGTGTAGTTTTCAATGGATTCACTGACCTTCACATCAATCACAAGCATTGCACATGCAGTGCATAGCCATGTAGTGAAGACTTTGAGTTCTGAATCACTTAACAGGTGAGCCTCAGTTTCCTCAGCTGCAAAATAGGAATAATCTCACCCTGCTAAATAATTACTGTCAAGATTAAATGAGACAAATAAATTATCTGATGGAGGCTAGGTAGCTGACACACTCAAGTTATGGTTTACTCTCTTAAATATGGTGCATCAAAAATTATATGCATTTGAATGATCCCAAAATATTTGAAAATTATGGCACAGATTTTATTTGAAATAAAAGGATGCCATAAGCTTGCATTTGAATTAATTAGGTCAGAAACGAAAACAGAAGCAGCTAGCATTTTCTTTTACCTTGCATAAGTCCCAATAAATCAAAGATATCCAATTTATGGCTTCTTACATGCTTCCATTCTGTGAACTCATTCATGTGCTTTGCTTCTTTTGCCCAAGCACTAAGCCATAGATTATGTCCAATGCTTGTAAAATTTTGCCCTAAGTATGTGGCCACATTCAACCATATCCAGGGTCAGCCGAAGGTTTGGAGGTACTTCAGAAGGACTGAGAACTTCACCTAATGTCAAAATGGATATAAAATTAGTTTATGGTACTTAAAAGTCAGACAAGCTAAACTTAAATCCTACTTTCACATTTCCTAAGCTTTGTGGTCTTAGTCAAGTTACTAACTCCTCCAACCTCCTATTATTCCAATTTACTCAACTATAAATTGGAATAATAACAGTAGTCCCCATTTAAGTACATGTAAAGTGCTGGCATAGTCCTGAGCATGGAAAAATAAGAACTCAAACAACATTAGTTACTGTCTTTAGTAAGCAAGAATATACATAGCTAAATAACATGTAATCCTAATTAAATACTATCATATCCAACAGTTACATTTAATTTCTTCCAACTATGACAGAGAAACCCTCCTCAAATTCAATGAAAAAAATGTATGGTATTTATTAATAATGCAATATAATCTTTTATATTTGAGTGGCTAATAAGAAATAGCACTAGTTATTCTGGTTCGTACCCCATCAACAATGATCTTTTCCTTTCTCACTGAGAACTGTTTTCCTTGATCCAGCGAGGACCTGATAAAGCAAGACAATGTACATTTTTTAGATTTTTGATCAATTACATTTAAAAAGTTACCTGTTCTCAATCATTTGGTCTCATATTCCTTTACTACCTAATAGCAACCTGACTTATCCTGATGATAACACTGTTTCTATAATCTTTTCAAAGATAGATTGTTTTTTCTCCCAGACCCCACATCATTTTAGAAACTATTATCTCATTTTTCACTGTTTGAATAATTATCCTTCAACCTGGAGCCAAATCCTTGGATCGTTTAATCCAATGCCATCTGGCTGTATCATCATCTAAGCATCGCCATGTTCTTGTGTCCTGGTCCATCAGGAGACGAGCATCAGGCTCATTCATCCCACTACTGCCACCATCCTGGAGGATGTCATACTCACACAGGCACATGTATTCATTTAAATCTCTCCTCAATTCCGTGACCTTCATATTTCTGGGATCTCTCCTCAAGTTTGACCATCAACTTGCATGACCTTAAACCACAAATCTTATCACCTGGAACTCATCTACCTCAGAAAATTCATCTCTAAACATCTCAATGTCCAGCCATAACCTCTTCTATCTCCAAGTTCTACGTTCAGTCACTGCCACGACATTTGGTTTTTATTCTGTCTGGACTCCCAGGTCCGGAACCCAACTTTCTATGGTCCTTGCCCTCTCAGATGATCAACAACTCTGGTTTACCGGGGATGTTCCTAGTCCCACATCCCAGAAAACGCTCAGACCCGGGCAGATGGATGCCCCTCTCTCTCTCGCCCTCACCACGCAGCCTACGCTCCACCTTTACCATTTCACTAGAACTGTGGAAATATTCTGAACCCCCAGGTCCTGCTTTCCTGTCATTAAACCTTCATGTTAGAACTCACACAGCAGTCTTTGTCACACTTGCTCCCCACCTGGGGAATGCTGCTTCAAAAAAATCATACCGCCCTGCACATGGGTTCCACCCTAAGTTAGTATCTTCCTCCCACCCGAGCTGAGTCGTGCCCAGAGATTCCTGCCTGTCAGAAGGGAGGCCCGCCTCCTACTTGATGGGAAAGTAGGGCAGACAGGGAAGTCAGTCCCCAAACTTCTACATTTATCTTCATCGTCATGCAGCCTCTTCTAACTCGCCCCTGTAGCAAACAAGTCCTTTCCTCAGATCTAGTCCTCCACCTGAATCCCATTCTGTCCCATTGTTGCAACATGTACTTATTACAGCGGTTCTCAACCGAATGACCTTTTCACAGGGGTCGCCTAAGACCATCGGAAAACACATATCATATATTTACATGACGATTCATAACAGTAGCAACATTATAGTTATGAAGTAGCCACGACAACAATGTTATGGGGGGGGCACCACACCATGAGGAGCTGTATTAGAGGGTCATGACCTTAGGAAGGCTGAGAACCACTGATTTATTAACTACAGTGTTTCCACACTTCGTGGTCAGTGAATCTCGACAGCACGTGTTCAAAATACAAATGAGAAGATTTCTGCTCTGGACATCTGTCTTTTAAACCAGTGATTTAAGGAATTTTATCTTAGACAAATCCAGGAACCCCTGAGTTGTTTTCTTTCTTTTCGAATCTTCATCTTCTTCCTTTCGGCTGACTCCTCCCCACCTGCGCACAGAGAACAACACGTTCTTTTCATCTTACAGCCAGCACCGTCCCCACAGAAAAGATCCCACGCTTGACCCTCCGGCCCTTTCAGTTACCATCTTACGTCTTGGCTTCCCTTTGCAGCCAGACCTTTTTTTTTTCTGCCAAACCACCTATTCCTCCTCAAACATTCTGTGACTGAAACTGTTTTCATCTTGGTAAAATACCTAAAATACTTATTCCTGTACCCACAGGATACCTCAACAATCATGTCACTTAAATTCTCCATGACCTTTACCACCTTTGAGCACTCCTGTTTAAGGGACCTTTCCTTTTACTTCCCTCCAACCATTTATGTATTTTCCCACCTCTCTGGCCCTCTGAGTTTCTTTTAAGGCTCCTTCCTCTGTCTCCCTTCTAACGTTTTGCTCCTGTAGGCTCAGTTCTAGTCATTGCCCCCTGTGTGTGTGCTGTACTCTCCTAAGCAATCCCAACCACAGTTTAAACACCCTTCTCGGTGGGTGACTCTCACATGGGTTCCTCTGGTCGTGGGGAAAGCGGAGCAGCTCAGCTCTCTGCCATGCTCCCACCGGCATGCCTTGGCAGCCATTTGTTGTTTCTGCACCTTCTGAGCTCGCTTCTTGGCTGCCCGCCATGTTTGTTCTCCTGCCCACCTAAGGGGATGGGGTTTGCCTGCAGCTCCTCCAGTCTTCTTAGCTCTGCCCGGATCCAGAGGGAACCTCCCTGGCCTCCATGGTTTGCAGTGCCCTAGTCCGTAGCTCTTTCTCAGACTCCAGATCCATGCTGTAAAATGCTCACTTGCCATCTACGTCATCTCTTTACTTGTTCATGTCATACACACCCTAAGCTGGACAAATTATTTTCCTACTTTATAAAGGGCCGTGACACTGCCTCTGGCTCCGACTTGGCACGTTGCCAGCCAATCACCACGTACTTGTCTATTCCTCTGGAATTGTATTAATAGGGAGATATTTGGAAAAACCCGAACAGCTTGAAGAAGAGTAAGGACAAAGGAGAGGAGAAGAGAAAACCCAAGATGAGACATTTGGTGCTAATAGGCTTGTGAATATTGCTGTAGTCTTTTCTCTATGCGTGAGGTATTGTGATACAAATGTTGCTCTATAATTGGTCTTTAGATTTAAAAAAGTGTATGCATGGTCTTTGTAACTCAACATATAAGGAACCTCACATATTATTTTATAACAGCATTGTATTTTATCATATGGTAACTTAACATTTTATCATTTTGCTATATTAAAATTTATTTTAAACAGTCAATAGTGATACTGGTTGCAGTTTTTATTCTACTTTAATTATTATTGTAATGGTCATTCTTTCCACACATCTCTCATTGTCCTTCATAGGGACACAGAAGCATAAGGAATAATAAATTCTAAGTCACTCGATATATCTAAAATCAAACTGACCTCAAGAAATACTGAGTTGGGGGAGGGGGTGGGAGGGAAAGGACAGGATCTCAAATACACGGTGATGGAAGAGAACCGACTCTGGGTGATGCACACATAACACACAGATGATGCGCTCTAGAATTGTACACCTGGAACCTATCTAATTTTTATGAACCAAAGTCACCACAATAAATTTAACAATAAAATAAAAAAGAAAACAAGAAATACTGAACTGAGGTACATGTCCCCGTTTCTCCATGTTTTCCATTTTATTCCTCAGAATGAGCAATGCCTAATTTGCTAAGTCCTGTGCTCATAGTTCTTCCCTTCCTGTCTCTGACTTCAATGTCGAGAAACATTCTGTAGGAGGCAGCAGTACATGCACATTGTAGGGTCAGCTTCACCATCAGGAAAACACACACTATTTAGCAGACACTCTCATTGGAATAGCTCTTGGTATATGAGTTGGGTTAATTACTGTCAGCATCCTTCGAGCCCTTGGCATGGCTTCTGTTTGGATAAGCAAATTTAACATGGGTGTCAAGCCAAAAAATTATTTTTTAATGTAGCTGGATATAAAATGCGATGAAACCCAACTGTTAAAAGGGAATTAAAGCATCCTAATTAGACACAACTGGCAAAGACCAATAATTTATTGGACACTATACCGGAGGTGTAGTTTGCTTTTCCAAACTACGATATTATTTATCCCTTTTCCACAAAAATACTGCATTTGGTTCTGGGCACTTTGCTGTATGTAACAGGTTTTATTTGAATGTTAAAAGCAAATCATTTTATGCCAGTACAGAAGTTTTTAAAATGAGTCTTGTTCTGTCCTTCAGAAACCCTCAGGGAAGTTGGCACAATACCCACCTGTGTATTTTTGTGTAGAAGATATAAAATTAACATACTGAAATCATTATCCCTGAACTGAGGATGTAGTTGCAATAAGAAGGGAGTATGAACAGGAGATTAAAGTGACTCATAGAGTCTGATGCAAAAGCCAGAAGGGGGCAGTCTGGGTACTAAAATAACATTCCCAGTGGATTGTACTCAGGGAAGATAGTAATACCTACGTAAGGAAATAAAATAATTAACACATGCCACATAAACTTAGACCGAAAAAATGAAAAATAAAATCTGGATGCAGTTTAAATTGTTTTAGTCCCTATCAGAAAACTAAACTCATGTCACGAAGTAATTCTAATTCTTAAATTTCAGAGGGAAGATTCTCAGACATTATTTGGTCCAAGTCCCTTTTCCCCACCCTCTCACGTAGGCGGTTAGCCAGTTTAGAACGCTCCTGTGAGGAACACGCATTGTATTCTGTGGTAGGAGACCCCACTGTATACAGTGAGGTTCCTGCCTGCTTGTCCAACCCCTAGTCTATCTTAATTTATCAGAAATAATTAAGTAATTCTTTTTGAAAAAAAATGGATTAAGTTGAAAAGTCAGGAAAATTTTCTCCATGTGATATTTTCTTACCAAATAGTAAAGTAACAAAAAAAAAAAAAGAAAGAGAAAGCTAAAAAGAGCAAATAGCAAAAAAGGTAATAAACTAAGAAATACAGGGGAAATAGTCAAACTTGTACATACTTTGGAAAAATTAAAATAGATTTCTGGGCTCTCAAATGCAAGATAAAAATGATTTAACTACTATGAAACTTCTATGTCAACTATAACGGAAAACACTTTTGAATTCAAAAATTGTTTTTCTTCAATCATTCCTATGTGGAATGAATATGCTCATTTTATTATTTTGAGGAGAAATTTGTATTGTATTTAATAAGTCATTTGTAAATCAAATTCAGTTTTTAAAAATTTTAGATTCCTTTAAGATTCTTCTAATAGAAGTATGTAAAAAAAATGATTACAGACATCTGAGGATGCATTAGATATTTCTGAATGCATCTACAAATAGAACATTTGAATTTCAGAAAGGAATAAAAAAAATACTTGTGCCTAACTAATGTGCATCAGCTTAGGTCCAAAAGAGAGACAAATCAAGAAAATGTCTTTGCATTTTTATTTCCTGGCATTCAAGTCTATAAATTGTACTGATCTTGTTATTCACTTGGTTTTGTATTTTTATGACCTAAAGTGTAAAGTGAATTATCGGGTACCAGCTCATGTAGGAAATACACAGAGATACAGCTGTATAGTTCCTCTTTCACCCTGAAATTATGAAATCATGAAACTGGCTTGATAGTCATTTCTCAGTGACATTTTGGAAAGGAACAGGACAAGGATCTCCATGGCGGTCCTAAGAACCCATCTGCAGCCGGAAAAGGAGATGGCAGCACACCCAGCGTTCACAATTGGGCGATGACTGCTCTCTGCAATATGAAGCTAGTGCTAGATTTTAAACCTTCCTATGTATTAATTGGGTGAGGGTCAAACAACTTCATTTACATAAACATCTATGAGCCTTAATTTAAAATACTAGCATAGGAACAAAAATTAGTAAATTAAAAAATTCAATTGTTAATTTGGGCAAGTGACACAAACAACAGTCCCCTTTGTCCCCCCTCAGAATCTTCTTTCTTCTGTTTTTTTGCCCCCCACCATGTGATCCTATGTTTAAAATATTTATTTGACATGGATTTATGCTCCCTGTTGCTCATTTAAAAGAAAGTAGAGTATTTAGATTCATTATATTCCAAACCTGCACTAGAGCCTATAAATCATCTAATCTCTTATTTCATAGATGAACAAACAGATTCCGGGGCATACAGTGTTGCTTAAAATTCATAAATGAAGCTGATCTTCAGCTGATGCATTCCCATGCATTCGTTGTTTTTTTTTTTTTTTTTCCTGAAGTTGCTAGAAGGTTCTAGACACAAGCAGGGCGAGTGAAGGAAAACAAGGAGTGAGGAATCAGCCGGCTTAGCTGTCCTCTCCACCGTGTCCTCGGCTCTTCGCGTTCACGGGGGGGCCGGGGGCAGGTCCCTGCGGTTTGGGGTGTCCCACAGCAGCTCCTAGTGTGTTCCCATTGGTGCCACTCTGCCACGTTCCGTGACAACAGTAAGATGCGTCCGTGGTAGAAGTGTGAGCTTGTGTGTCACTAAGTGAGTCTGAAAAACGGAGTGTTTTATGCTTTGGGTTACAGGAGTGTGACAAGAACAATCTATTTTAATGAAAGCTGCAGTCGTCGTGTTTTACTTTTACTGATTCACAGGGTGGTTCTGAATAATGAATTCTGTGGGTACCAGTTGAAGGCAGTATATACATCCAGTAGACTCTCTGGTAACTGGAACTCGAGTAGTAGACACTCTCAAGCAACCGGCAAAACATTTCTTGCCGGTTGCTTGAGATTTTGCCGGTGGCTTGAGTTCCTGTTAACCAGAGTCTACGTGCGGTTATCCGGCATCTGCCCACCCCCTTGGGCGCCGGTCACCTGGGAGGCTACGGTATTTTGCAATGAATGATATGTTGCTAGACAAAGCAATAGTTTGCAAATGTTTTTAACCCGTTAGTGCAGGTACTCTTGATTCATTAATAATTAACCAATTCCATAACAAATTAGAAACTATTTTATATCTACTCTTGGTCACTCACTTTTTAAAGGCCCTGTAGCTTTACAAAAAACGTGTTTGATTCAAATCATACTCCATGGTCCTTATTTTCAAATCTTTCTGTGTTACTGTATACATACACCTAAAATTGAATGAGAAGTTTTTATCTTGGGTTCATTTCAGTAAATAAAGACATTTGTTGATTATTTACTTAGATATCTATTTCACCATTTCATACTTTTATTTAATTTTCTCCAGAGGGCTCAATATTAATGAATCTATAAACACATGGCATGAAGGAAGGAGTTAGGCTTAAAAATCTCTGCTGTTCTTAAGTTCAGCGACTTATTATCAATTCATTTTGAGCCCTAGGTCCCTTCATTGGTAAAACAGCAATAATGATAATACCTATCTCAGAGACTGAGAACATTGAATGATTGCTAAATAAACTAATTCAGTGTCACACACGGTATGTACTTGGTAAACATTAATTTCCTTCCTCTGGTTCCCTTCACAAAACAAATTACTTCTGCTGTTCATAATACTAAATTGTAAGTCATAAATAATCAGTAAAATAATATTGTTTTTATAAAAGCGCTATGTATCCAAATACCATTTTTCAAAACAAAAAATCAGCTTAACTAAAACTACTCATTCTGATGCATAAATCCCTTTAGAAGATGGTTGAGGTAACAATCATGTACACTGTCATTAGAATAAATTGGTAAGTAAAATGAATAAAAGAAAAACCATTACAATTTCTCTGTAAAAGAGCAATAAAACTCCCATTTTTCATGTGAAATTTGACTACTTTGCTTGAACAAATAAAATATTGGCATTTTAGGCACAGTGTTATACAGATTATCCTCTTCTCCCCTTCCCAAAAGCATTAGTGATGTTATGGCTACCTTGTTTTTCAAAATGCCCAAGGACCCAATCACTTGTTCAAAAGGTGTCAACTGCACACAAGGGATCATCCCAAAGGGAGATGTCGTCCCCACTGCAGACAGCTCGAGTCAGCCTTACCCAATGCTTCTGGTTCCCACTTACATTCACACCCTGAAAGCAGAGCAGGAGAAAAATACCAAGACCAGAGGAAAACGGGTAACCTCAAAGCACGTGTAGCTACATCCAGATTCTCTTCTGTAGCTTGACTAGAAAATAATTCAACATTAACGCTCCAACCTTTCTTTATACTGAAATTCCACAGGCCTTCCCTGGCCCCTTATTTCCCAGTGCTACTAAATTGCTCAAATTAACAGATATATCTACCATCTTGAATTGCTTCCCATCAAAAGCAGACACTAACAATTAAGGAGAAAAATTTCCAAGCCCCTAACTCCGAAAAGTCGTCCCTGTGGGATACTGCCCAAGAACTTTGGCTGCTGATCATGAAGTGACACCAGTGGTCAGTTTACAATTGACACATAGGAAATTGAGAATAATCGCTAGATTACCAAGGCAGTAATTGACATGTCCAATTTTCTTCTGTAAAAAGATTAGTACAAGTCTTGCTGGCAGAAGAACAGCCCTAAGAAGCAAGAATAAGGTGTATATATCATTCCATGTGAAAATTAAAGTTGACATGTACAGCTCTGTACGGAGAATTATAGGGCCAGGCCCAATTTACTGGATTTATTTTATATTTAGTGCTTACAGATCTCGTTTAGAAGTTCTCTGTGCTGCACAAAACTTGACCATATCCTCATCTTCTCTGCAACAAATATACCTCCTTTGTATGACTATTCTCCAGTGCTCTGCTAGCCCTTGGGATTCAAAAGTATATGAAAGTGATTCTCTGTCATGAGAAGGTCACAGTTTAACAGCAAAGACAGGAGTGAAAAAATATATACTATAAAGTAACATGACATATACAAGGGCTGTCCAGAAAAAATCCACGCAATGTCAATGTAACGAGAATGGGTACATGGCTGGATACTTTCCAGACAGCCCTTGTATAGTAGAGGGCTGTCCAGAAAGTATCCAGCCATGTCATACGAAAAACAGAGGCACTTATGGCTGGATTCTTTTTCAGACAGTTGTCAGATATATGAGTGTGTGTGGTGTGTGTGTGTGTGAGAGAGAGAGAGAGAGAGAGAGAGAGAGAGAGACAGATTACAACAACCCCCAACTCATGGGTTTGTCATGAGCATTTAATAAGTTGAATATTAAATATTTAGGACAGATCCAACACCAAGTCTGGACACAGTCAACATTAATTATTATCAATTGATCACACCTCTCTCCAGCCCATTCTCCGCCTTGTCATCACTTACCCTGTAATTGTGCCACCATCTTGCTTCAACACCATGGATACCCACCTCTCCCTTTCCCCCTTACCCGTGATCAATGGAAAATTCCTCAGTAGAAACCTAAGATTCTCACATTCAGGTATTCACTCATCTTTCAACCACTCTCCCAATGCTGCTCTCCAGTGACTGTCACCTGCCAGCCAGAGAAGCCTGCCCGGTCCCATCTGGGCGGGGGCTGTTCTCTCTGCTTGGGAACCCCTATCGCCTTTTGCAACTCAAAAGCTCCTCGTTCTAAGAGGTCCTCTTTGCAAGCAACCTTCCACCCAGTGTTCCCAGTAAAGTGACTCATCTCTCCTTTCCCTTCTTGCAGTATACTCTGTTGACTCATCCCATTGCTGGACATGGCTGTCCCCATGTCAGCCTCTGTCACTAGCCTACAAGCTCCAACCTAGCTCAACCGTGCCTTAACAGCACACAGAGAGTGACACTGGGTGACTAATTAGTACACCGGTCTTAGTAAAGACAATCCATATTGTCGGCAGAGATCTACCAGACTACAAGCCCCCTGAAGACCGGGTGATAGCTCTCCTGCTTACCACTGTGTACCCCAGAGTGGAATAAGGGTCTATAATTGATTATTAAGTATTTGTGGTCTTTTGAAGAAAGCCAAAGGAAAAGATGAATAAAAATGAGGGAAATTCTGTATCCATCACCTCAGTTGTCTCATAAACAGCTGTAAGCAGATTTCCTTTTGAAATATTCAAGTGCATCTTAAAGTACATCATCAGATTGGAGAAAAATTCAGAAATTTTAAGTGGCAATAATATTTCATGCCTATGTGAAGTCTATAGCTCATATCTGAACTTTGTCCTCTTTAAATTCTTTGTTGTTACAGATGAGTAGCTATTTCATATTATCAAAGATGGACTTTATCAGCATAATATTCACTATGTTTTAACAAGTTGGAAGAAGTCACATATCTGCAAAATTTTAGATATGGTGCCATTTGCCTAGCAATAGTGAAGATGCCAGAATAAACACAGGGGTTGGGAACAAATTAAATCTATTTAACACTTGGAGAAAATACATCTCCAATGTAATAAATAGGCTATGAAGGAAGTCAGTGTAAGTCTAGTTAAAAGGTAAATTTTGCCTTGTTCTAGATTTTAAATATTTCCTCTTTCTACAACTTTGTTATGTATTTTATTTATTAATTTATACAAGAGACTATTAAATAACAATAAGGCCAGGGTAAACATGCCTAACAATGTTATGCCAACAGTCTTTTCAGAAATTCAGAGCACTCTACAAGAATTACTTATTCATCTTTGCAGAACCCGTGAATCTTAGGCAGAGGCTGCATTTGCATTCAGGTTTCACTAATGGAGATTTTAGTCACAGGTTGAGGAGAATCTCTTGGGGTTCATGTTTTGGCTCGTGATATCTTGTTTCATTTTTTTTTAAATTTCAAAACACTGGGAGGCATAATGACTATTCACCAACTCAATGAAAAGAACGTACAACAGGAATGAACAAACATGGATCGGCACATTAATACCATCTCATCTCCGAGCCTCTTTAGAGCCCCGCCTTGGTGCCACCACTGGAGACTGGTGCTCTGCAGCTACTGTCCTCGGCTTGACTTGGTGCACAGGAGATACACAAAGAAACGAAACTCTTATTCACTCACTAGACAGTAAACAGCATTTTGCCAGCAACTAAAACACAGTGCTGATAATCCACTTGGTGGGCTTTTAATCCCCCACATGGATGCTAACAACAGAATTTCCTGCTGATTTTTTAAATCTGTTTTCCAAACAGTCAACTATAAATAATTATTTGTCCTTAATGTTGGTATCTCTTGCATAGGAAAAATCTATAATGATTTTTCTTTTAAATTATAGTTGTATAGCTCTTCGAGATGTCTGTAAAAAGGCCATAAATATTTTATTAGCACAGCTGAATGCAATTTTATTTCTGCACATGATAAATTATATTTTCCTTTGTCTCTCTCCAACCTCAGTGTGATCTCCATTTGGCAACTGCTCCGAATCAGGAAGAATGCAGCCTTCCAATGCTTGCTCATAAAAAGTGCTTCTGCCTGATGGAGCCAAAGAGAAGGTTTTCTTACAGAATGCAATTCTGAATCCAGGCCTGCTGGGAAACACAAGCCACTGAGCCCTAAAAGAGAAAGAAAATACTCCTAATGAGGGAAAAGGAGAAGTTGCACATAGCACATTAAAGGAACACACTGAATCCATAGGTTTACCTTCTTTAACTTCAAATTTAATTAAAAGATAAAATCTAGGTTATTGCTTCAAAGTAAATATATTCTATTTTATTTAATTTATATTCTATTGTATTTTAGTCTTATGTATGTTTATTAGAGATCACTTCAAAAGAGTTATTCTGTGCTTATTTACTTTTCTTACTATAGCTTCTATCACAGTTGTACGTCTTTGGTGGGATTTTGTGGAAGTAGAGGCTGAGTGTAGTAGTCAGCTCTGGCTGCCCTAAAAAGATTTCATGAGCTGGATGGATTACCCAAGAGAAGCTGATTGTCTCACAATTCTGGAAGCCGAGAGTCTGAGATCAAGGCCTCGGCCTGGTTGGTTTCTTCTGAGGTGTCTCTCCTTAGCCTGCTGATGGCTGTCTTCTCCTGAGTCTTCACAGGGTCTTCCCTCTGTATGTATCCATGTCCCGATTTCCTCTTTTTATAAGGACACCAAGTCACACTGGATTATTGCTCACCCTGTTGACCAGATTTTAACGTTATCACCTCTTTAAAGACTCTATCTCCAAATACAATCACATTCTGAGAAACTGGGGGTTAGCACTGCAACATGTGAATTTGAGAGGGGGGGGACAATTAAGCCCATAACACCAAGTCTAGGGTGCAATTAATTCATTTGGGATCAATTCCTGTGAGGGGAAAGAAGGAAGGAGGATTGGGTAGAGGGAGAAGTCACACTGTGACACAGACCCCATAGTGCTTTTGCCAACCCTCCAGGGAGCTGTGGAGGAGTATATGCCATCCGACTTGTTTGATGTCGGACTGAACTAGCCTGGCCTTTAACAGCGGGACCCCAGCTCAGTGGAGGCCCACCCTGAGGGAGCTGACTAGCTATATGCACTCGTATGCGAGGTGACAAGCCCTTCCCAGAGGCGAGATCTTGATGGCCTGTCTCTGTGTCTCTATGTAGTCAGTGCTCCAAATGCAATTTTTGATGATTTTATGTCTTGAAATGATTCATTCAGAGATGGCAGTCTGCTGCATAAAATATCTTTTTACCTAACGCTTCTATTCCTATAAAGTACCCACAATATTTTTACTAGAGACCTACCTTTCAATCTGTCCCATTGACTCTACCCAAACATTGATTTTGGAGTAATTTAACTACTGTTTGTTCTACAACAATCCCAGACACTTAAAGTACTTTCTGACCTAGACATGTATATAATTATTAATCTTTTGATTTCTATCAACTACCTTAAAGATCAAAGATTAACTTTTAATTATTCTTTGTTCAGCATGTAAGACACAGAAAGCTCCACAACGACATAATTCTGTTCGGATTTAATCTTAAACACAAAAGTAATTGCTCTTAAATTGCCTTGTCAACTGAATAAGCTTTGATTAAAATACTACATGAAACAAGACCTCAGGTGATGGAGATTCACACTTGCTCCATATTAGGAAAGATGAGAGGAGCAAAGGATGGAGAACACAGAAGAAGTGACTGAAGAACACAAAAAAAATAATGTACAACATAGCTCAGAAACTCTATTAATACTACATTGAGAGTTATGGACTCAACACATTGGTAGGACAGGGGCTGAAAAAGAGTTGATCAATTTGCACAGAGATGTAAATTGTTCCTTCTATTACTATTACAGTGATTATTTGCCTCTCAAATACAAAATGAAAATGTGTTTTTCATGTCATTCTTAATAATGCAACTATAATAAAAGTTTTGCTGATTCAAAATGGACTCCAAATCTCCGATGTTCCATCAAAGAATGCTGAACACGGAACGCTCTGCACGAATGCTGCCTGGTGTGAACCTTTGATGCTGAGAAGAACAGAGGATCTTGGAGTTTGGACACTGATATGATGTGTCTCAAGGAAGTGTCCATGTGAAACCATGACAACTTGAGAGACGCACACAAGAGCAGCACTAAACTTTAAGTTGGCCTTATCATGATTATTATTATTACTAAATCAGACTTAATCAGGATGATACCTGCACATTTAGAACTAAAAGTGTTTGGGGAGATAATCCGGAGTGTGATGACCTCAAATCCTGCCACTGATCCTGACCGACAAGCTTCCTGAATGACAACGTGGCCAGGGATATAGGCAGGCAACATCCTCTCTCTTCGACAACTCCAGCTTAACATAAACCAATATCCTCTCTGCTTTATGGTTAGTAGTAGCATTGTCATGGTATCTTTCATCACCATAAACACTTTCTTAATCTCAAACCCTCAAAGGTATCAGAAATAATCTTTAATTTTGCCATGAAAGCCGCGACGATACGATGAAGGTAATAACCGTGAACATTCATGGGGAATCAGTTGACTCTGTGCTAGGTCTTCTCAAACCTATCTCATTCAGTCTGCTCCTTAGCCTTGTAAGCTTATTATTATCATTTGTTCATTAGGTGAAACTTAGAATTGATGTTATTTTCATCTTGTCAATCCTAATTATGTTTTAACCTCAAAAAAAAAATGGCTACTTCCTGTCTATTTGTATAACTCTTCAAAGCAGACTTTGTTTTTTATATTTTGATCCATTTTTAATATCTTATTTAAACCTTGCTTGTAATTGATCTTAGAACTTCCCTCTGACGAGACTATCAACTTTGTTAGAAGGATGGCATGTCATATATTTATGTTTGTTCCCTTGATACTAAGTGCTGGGTACAGAGTATGTGCTCAATAATTGCTTGGTGAAAATAGCTAAAGAAGTTAAATGAAAATACAATCAATATGACAATCATTATATTTTTAAAGGACACTCACTGGCCTAGGAAAAGTGACAGTCATCTTGACCTGTAGACAAAAGGTTAATCGCAATCACCATGATGAGCACAGGGCTACATAGATAGTATACTTAAGGTTAAAAAGTGGTGATACTCACTAAGTGCACTCATCAGAAGTCCTGGAAGTCATAAACTAAGTAGTAGTTTGCTGAAAGAGAAAAGAATGAACAAAATGTTAATCACTAAAGGACTGCAATCAGGAAAGATACATAGATATGAAGAAAGACAGTATGAAGAAAAATAAAAGGAGTTGGAGGTTTTCTTTCTAGAGAGAAAAACTGTCAGGAAACTGGTCTCTCAGATCTGTAGACCTTTTCTCTTGTCAGAAATAAGCAGGAGGGAGTAAGCTAGTATTTTACCTAGGAGTGAGTTAGGTCTAGGGGAAACTCACTCGATAGTCGAATGTTTCAAAAAAGAAACAGCTGATTAAGAATTTGTTGAATTCTTATTGCTATTAACCTTTAAGAATTGAACAAATGGTTGGAAGTAGACCCCTCCCTTGTCCAAAGGCTGACATTTAAATATAAGCTATTAATATTATTATTTTTATGAGGTTTTTTTAGGTCAAATATTTTATCCATGCACAACTGCAAGACATCTTAGAAATGGAATGGCAGTAATTACTTAGGAAACCTTGCAACGGATGATAATTAGAAACCTAATCAAATTACAGCATAAATCACATTTGTTTCTCCATAATTGGTTGCAATTTAGTTAACATCATCAAACAATTACCATAAGCATTCATAAATGATTTGCAAAAGTATTTGGAGGATAGAATGTTGTTACTAATCCATCCATACTAATCAATTTCTGTGGCACTTAAAATGTTTGTTACAAACTAGAAATGCCTGTTAAATAGTTGCATCTTCAATTTAATTTGATAAATTCTTATCGACACTAATGAAGTGCTTGCTAGCCATAGCCCATTACACACGGAGATGTGGAAAGAACGTATTGTTGGCTTGCCCTTTCTTTGGACTACTCCCGTAAGTCTCTCCACTTCTCCCAGAACAGCAGAGAGTACAGATGGCTTTTCAGACCCAACTTGCCCTACAACAACCACTTCAGCTCCTTCTGGTGAATTTATGTTCAAGATGAATGACAAGAAATGATACAGTTATTTCTTGTTGTAGTTGTTTTTAAGGTATATTCCTAGGCAGGTCACTGTATCACAGCACTGAGCCTAATCCCTGAAATTGCTGCTATTCCCTTTATTTTATGAGCATCAAACCTTCCCAAGTGCAAACTGCAAACAATAAACGCTGCAGAGGAAATAGAGGAAATGAAAAGAACAGAAGACAGTAGAACAACTGTAGAAATGAAAGGTACAGTGTGAGGTTAAAAAAAAGAAAAGTCTTGTAAATGCCAATATATTCACCTTTAGCTTAAAAAGCTCTATAAAATTTAAAAAATGGGTATTATAAAATTTGATGCTAAAATATATATTTGTTTTTAATTTTCCCCAAGCCATGACTTACTCTTTTAGCACTGGAATCTCTGTTTTATCCCAAGGAAGCATTTCTAATACCCATGGGATGATCAGGAAAGAGGAATAAATACCATGATACATTTTAGTACCAATTGTCTTCAATCCAATTAGCAAATAAAAACTGAATGTTAAAAGGAACAGCTGACCCCCTTTGTAGTTTGTTTCAGTATTTTGAGGACGAAGCTCCTCAGTGTAAGAACATCTTCCAAATGACCCACTGATAGTCTCGTCTATCAAAATAAATGCAGGTGGAAGCTACTTGATGGTCAAGTAGAACTTAAACTTAAAAGAGTTTATTGTGATTTACAGCATGATTAAGAATTTTTATGCAAATTGAAGGTATTACAGAAGTATTCAGTGAACATAGTGTGAATTTTATTAATGTTACAGATAAGTTCATCCCTAAAGAGAAAGAACAGTTTCAAGAGCAAAGATCAAAATAAATATCATACAAATATATGCAGGAAGGTATGAGAGGAAGAAACCAAAATTCTGTGGTAAAACCACTCACACACACACACACACACACACACACACTGATGAATCAATAATTACAGAAAGATTAGTTTAGAAAAGCAACTTCAGGACTGTTGAATGAAGTCTGCTTCTGAGCATAAACAAAATTATAGTTTTGGTAATTACAGCATTTAGTTATGATAAAATAGCTATAAAATATTTAGGTGCAATTAGAATAAAAAATGCTTTTTCCCCTGACACTGACTTACACAAACTTACACAAACTCTCTTGGACAGTTGTATTCACTTTATGCTAGAAGATATGTATTGTTAATGGATAAGATGTAACTGGGCTGTGGTTCTGTTTACCGAGTGCATCTCCCCCTCCCCCACCTCCCTCCCTCCCTCCCTCCCTTCCTTCCTTTTTTTTTTTTTTTTTTTTTTGGACAATCATTTCCCTTATTTGGCAAGGATAATAGTGTGCTACTAGGAGCTGGAGAATAGTTGGAGTTACTAGAGCTTTAGCTAGATTCTAATTTCAAAAGCAAATCAAATGGATCCTCTGAAAATGACATTGTCTTTAAGAGACGTGAGCAGGGAAACAAGGGTTAAAAGTGTCATCTCGGTAGTACTGCTGTGCCCTCTGTTGGTCATTATTAGTAACATAATAATGAAAAAGGCATGACGTAACAGAAATGGCTCAATTGGCATTTACTACATAATTCTCTCACACTTTATTCAAATAATCTAAAATTTTAAAGACACATTTCTTCGATCAAAGAGCTGGGTCAAATAGGCAAAGGTTCACTTTGTTTATGATCCCAAACTTGAGGAAAAGGATTCGATGGAGGACGCCCAGACAACCCAAATCCAAGGTGCAAAAAATGTAACTGAGCAAACCTCAGGGCAAAGGGATCGAGGAACTCACTTCTTTGGATTCCCTGTGGTTTCAGCAGCCTTGTACTCACTGAAGTATCTAAAGATTCTACAGGGACTGGAGATTATTAATATAATAAGGGCAGGTTGAGCCAGACACCTCATACTATCATCCCCATGTATCTTGGTTTTATTCATTCAGTACAGAGGAAATGCTGTTGACCCTGGGAAAACATTCAGACCCAGCTCCATACAAAGCACCTAGGTTAAAAATCATTTCAATGGAAAACAGAAAATGAATCCTTGGATGGTATAGTGTCGAACATCAGCTTTTAAAGAGCTAAGTGGAAAAAACTCTTAACCAAGCAAACGATACGATATGCTGAAACACTTAAAAGTGATTTTGATAGAAGGAAAGCCTAAGCAAGGAAAACATGATTTCTTTTTCATTCTATGATGTTTTCTATTGCTCATTAATTGAGGGAGACTAATTTGGAAAGCAGTGTTAAACAATCAAAAAAAATTGCAATGCGATAAAGCAAAAAAAAAAAAAAAGAGAGAGAAAAAGACAAAGAAGTAAATTGTGCCAAACCACGGATTTCAGAAGAGGAATGATTCTCAGTTTAAGGATACTTTGAGTGTACCTGGTCACAGTTGTGATCACCATTGGAAAATCAAACAGAAGAAGCCTGAGAAATACTAAACAAAGAAATACATGTTAACACTTTAATGGGCGCTAAAATATTTCCAAATATTGCGAGGGACACCTAAAAAAATAGAGATATGCTATTTTCTTCAACTATTTACTGGTAACAATATTATAAGTTACAGTCCAAAAAATTAAGGATGACAATTTTGATAACATTTTTTGTTTGTTTACTAAAATTCAGCACTATTCCTGAAGGATGTAAAAACCAAGGTTTAGTACAGATAACACAATTGTGTATCAGAGACAATGACATTCTTGAGCGCATGCGGTCCTGCCAGACTCAATATTGCAACATCAACTCCTGCTGGAATTTGCAGTCTGCCCTATAGACTTTGGACTTTTCACACCCGCAATCATAGGAACTGATTCTTAAAAATAAATCTTTCTCTTTCTCTACGAGGTCTGACAATAAAGTTTGCAAACTCATCCTAGAAAAAGTGCTATATACCTCATTGCATCACTACTGTCACCTTAAAAGTATGCCCCTTGGGAAGCTATGCACTGACGCCAGCACCTAGTCCACCCTTCAAAGCAATTTTGGAACTCTTTTCCTGGAATGGACATCGTATTGTCCCTGATGTCCTGAATATCTTAAAAATGTCTGCCTTTCAATGTTTCCTTTATCTTCAGGTAAAGAAAAGAGTCTCTGGGGACCAGATCAGGTGAGTAGGGAGGGTGCTCCAATACAGTTATCTGTGTGCTGGCTAAAAACTCCCTCACAGACAGAGCTGTGTGAGCTGGTGCATTGTCATGATGCAAGAGCCATGAGTTGTTGGTGAAAAGTTCAGGTCATTTGTGTCTAACATTTTCAAGTAGGCTTTTCAGCACTTCCAACCAGTAAACTTAGTTTACTGTCCCGCTGGTACAAATTCATAATGAACAATCCCTCTGATATCAAAAAAGTTTAGCAACATCGTTTGGATTGTTGATTTGAACTGATGGAACATTTTTGTTACACTCTGCACTTAGATGTTTTGTTTCAAGGTCGTAATGGAACACCCATGTTTCATCACCAGTGATGACACGGCCCCAAAACATCATCTTGTTTCTTCAAAAGGTCTGGGCAAACTTCAACTCTCCTTTGCTTTTGTTCATCGGTGAGCTCCTTTGGGACTGTTTTTGCACCCACCTTTCTCATGCCCAGATTTTCAGTTAAAATTTTCCTAAGTGCTTCTCTATCAATGTTTACTTGGTCTGCTATGCTTCTCACAGTCAGTTGACAATTTTGACGCATAATGCAATAGATTTTTGCAATGTTTTTGTCAGTTCTGCACATTACTGGCGGCCCTGACCTGTTTGCATCAGTGATGCTCTCTCTTCCCTCAGAAAAGCATTTAATTTATTTGTACACTGTCATTTTCTTCATGGCATTATCTTTAAACTTGGACTAACACATCCTTGATTTCACTTCTACTCTTGCCAAGTTTAACAAGAAATTTAATGTTTGTTCCTTTCTCTAATTCAAGCTCTGACATTCTCATGATGGCACACAAAAACAATAATGAATGCCACTCAGCAAGACACTGCCACATGTCGACACAAACACAGCGGTGAGACACGGATACACCAAAGTTATGACACCTTACCGAGTTGTCTGTGCAGTGCTGCAAATGCAAGCACACAGTGGCTAGTTTGTGAATTTAATTGCCAGACCTCGTAGCTTCCATAATCACGTAAGCCAAATTCCTTATAATCAATCAACTTAATTGTCAAACCTCATATCTACCTATCAATGTACCTATCTACAGACACACACACACACACACACACCCTGTTAGTTCTGTTTCTCTGGAGAACCCTAATAATCTCTCATTGGCTCTGTGAACTTAGACATGACACTTACCTACTCAGACTTTGTTTAACTATTTGTAAAATGAAGATGAGAAATCTTTTCCTTGAGGTTTATAAGAATTATATGAGGAAACATATAAATTGGTAAGCACAGCATGTGACACATAGAAAACAGCCACTCTGTCATGGTCATTATCATTAACAGAGAGCGGCTTCATGGCACCTCTTATCAGACCACAGGGTATTGATCGCCCACACCTTTAAACTATCCTAATTGATTGCCACTTGGACCTCCACCAATACTCTAGTGTATTCACTTCTGGGACTGCTATTTCAAGTCTTGAACTTGGCTCAGATCTTGAGGAAACATTCTTTTATTTTATCTACAGTGCCTTAGTCTTACTGATAATACAAATTTCCTTTTAAATATCAATATTTAAAACCTGTAAACACTCATTTCTGTACTGTTTGGTGGACGCAGGAGCTAATTGATAAATTAGCCCACTGAGAGAGCAAAATGCATTTGGATCATATTACTTTGGGGGTTTATGACCTTATTAAACAATTGGAGTTAAATTTCAGAGCTACTTAAGGCTACGCTGCATTTCAGATACATAAGTAAATATCAGTCTCTTTTCAAAGCACCTTTAATCTAACAATGTCTTCTATTGCATAAACTTACAATTTTGGGCAAGTTCAAAGAATGCTTACATAATGAAAGGAAATTTTAAAAATAGAAAATTGGGCAGAACTAATACAAGTAAAATGAAATACACACACACACACACACACGTGTGTGTATATATATATATATATATATATATATATATATATACTAACCACTGACATATATGCACACTAGCCATACAGTTAGCAATGGCTGGGATGGATTTAAACCTGGTGGTAACCAGAGTCTGTACTGAATTCAATTTTACTTTTATTATGCTGCATCATATCATCTTACAATTCATATTTAACAAAAAGGCTTAAATGTAATAAGGGAGGACCTTCGGTAATCACATTGCTATTTACCTCAGATATGCTGGACATGTTCCTGCAGTGCACTTTTGAAAACACATCAAGCAATAAACTACTTTTCTGTCATATTAAGCCTTTCCATTTCATTCTGTAAAATAAATATTCATTTTCAAAATAAGATTGCATTGATTTCCACAGAAGCATTTACTGCCTCAGCATTCTGAGTGAGAACTGTGCAAAACTCAGCGTTTTGGTTCACGGGGATGAGTGACCTCTTTGGCTTTCATGCTGAGTCTCCCCATAACGCAGTCTCAGAAAGTGACAACTTCAGCTGAATTGACTGCGACGCACATGGTTTGGTGGTTTAACTGCCGTGACTTCCCGTTTCCCAGGTGTGTGCATCCTTCTCCTCGTTTGCTCACTTCTGGCGTATTCACATCGTCTTGTCCTAGGGGCTGGTCTTCCTTTCACACCTAAGAGTCCAGGATAAAAGGAAGCAGTACTTCTTTAAATCAAATGTGGAGGCCAATATTTGGGAAGCAACTAGGACCAACAGCTGGCCCTCCCAATCGGGGAAATGCAGCACCCACAAGGTCCCGTAAATATGTGGATTTTATTCCTAGAGCAATAATAAGGCTCATACATGCATCTCGTATTTTTTAGATTGAATTTCTTTTCAAAGGACACTTAAATTTGATCCTCACAACTCTCTAGAGTAGGAAGAGCAGTTACTAATTTCCCATTTCTATAGGCAGTGAAGCACCAAGAACTTCAGAGACTGGTCATAGATGTTTAAATGTGATACAAACCAATACTAACTTAACTGAAGGCAGATAATGCCTTTAACTAAGTGTAATATTTCTACTCTGTTTCAATTGTATCTTAGAATGTTGAGTATATTTAACATTAATAAGGGTACATAAACATCACATCCAATAGATTTTAAGAGTAAACAAAACAGTGGCCATTGGTGAGGAAGATGAGATGAAATGTCAATTTTGTAGATAAGTAATATTTAAATATTTGGAAAGTATGGATATGTAGCAGATTACCCATCTTATTACTATTAATCACCTTTTAAAACATTTTTGGAAAGGGGTGATTATGTTATGAGAAAAGGCAAAAAGTCAGTCTGTCTAAAAATTACAGAGTAGGACAAAGTCAGGAAATTAAGTCTTATTAATATGCGAGGAAAATGTAAGACAGATTGAAGGTTTTATCTGGTTAAATAAAGGTTCAACTGTGACCTATAAAAACTTTAACTCAATTTTTCTATGTATGTCAAGGGGATTATTCTATGACCGTGATTATTATACACTGGTGACAGATTATATTTGCTAATAAAGGCTTTGTAATTATTTGATCATCAAAATGATCTAGACAGCTACTGCCTTTGGAATTAAGTTGCATAAGCATATAATCTCCTAATTATTGGTATCATTTGAGAATATTTTAATTGAACTATTCATATAATTATGGGACCTTGAAATTGGTCTAAAAAATAATTTCTGACTCAAAGAACAGATCTGAGAACATAATTAACCACTGTCTTCAAAGACACATTCTCTTTAAAAACAGCTATGTTTTAGCTAGAATTGTTTAATCACCAGAAATCAAATTAGATTCATGACAATGACAGTTCCAGATAACAGCATACTATGAAAATTATTTCCCATCTAGTTCTGAGATGTTAAATTCAAACAGAAAATAAATATGATATTCAATATTTATAGCTTAAAGGTTGGTTTGGTTGATGTAGGATATGGATTTCAAGGTATTCTGTTGCCATTTTTAAAATTTTGTGTGTCATATCTTGCTTATTAAATTTAATTGTAGCTCCTTACTTTAAAATGATGTCTGTAGTATTTAATATAAATGCATATAGTTTTGAAATTAAAGTTTTAAAAGTACATTTATCTGGAGACATCCAAGATGGCAGAGTATAAACTCTGTGCTTGCTTCATTCCAGGAACATAGATGATGTATTATACAATTGTCACCTAGAACCTATGTAATTTTTACTAATCAATATCACCCCAATAAATTTAACAATTAAAAAAAAGGTATGAACTTTTATGAATTATATTTAAGCAATCAGTCACCAGAGCACAATTTCCGGTACGTACACCCTTGGAGGGCCAGACTGCACAGCCTTCTCCCGACTCTGCTCAGAGAGTGCTGCCTGTTAAAGATGAACTCGACTTTCTTTTACTGAGCGTGAAGAGGGTCTGATGGAAAAATCCACGTGCAGGTCTGTCATTTGGAGTTGAAAACTTTGTTCTTTATTGCACATGGCTACCCTTTTTTCCCCTCCAGCAGTAAGCATAACTAAAGCTCTCCAGAGCTTCCACACTGATCACGATAGCAGCATTAACCAGCAAAAGGGCAGTTATTGCTTTCCACAGACAATAAATAAGTAAGAAAATATTTTGATGTCATATGGGAATAAGTGCTATAGGAAAAAATAACGAGAGAAGAGGAATAGGAATATGGGTGATGCAATTTACCTGTGAAACATAAGGAAAGGACTCGCGGATAAAGGGTCTGTAAGCAAATACCTGAGGGAGAAGAAAAGGGAAATGCACTTGATCATATTCAAGGAAATTATAGCACGAAAACTTGCAGAACAGGTGTCAGCTCTTTGGAAGAAACCTAGGACAGCATTTGGGGCACTTTTCAGAATGTGCATCTCACTATAGTTCTTGGTGGCACAGAGGACAATATCAAGTGGACAAAGACAATCACTCTAATTTGAAGAGAGATTCGTAAATGTTAGATCTGAGTACAAAGGAGTTTTAGAATTGTATTACTCGATCTATTTTGCTTCTATTTGTCTTGTTTGTTTGTTTTTTCATGGAGGCACAACAGTGACATAATAAAATCTCTGTCTAAAGTCTAAAAGAACTCTCCATGTAAGTATAAAATAACACATATAATACATAAGAAAACATTGTTTCATAGTTTAATTGGTAGTATTTTTTTCCTATGTGGTTCATGAAATAATAAGTCTACAGTCCTTGATGTCTTAGGTCCAATAAATTACAGGATTGGGAATAGCACATGGTGGAATTCAATCAAGGATAAAAATATGCAAAGGAGTCTTCTCATTAAAAACAAAATCATTTCAAAATAAGTCTTTTAAATACCTAGAAGTAGACACGATGAAATCATGTGTATTTTAAACCTTGACAAAAAGGTCATAACAAGTTGCATACAATTTCTATCTCTTTTTCTGTTCCCTCCTTGGCTAATATTCACCCATGTAGATTCATCATCAATCTTCATCTATTACAGAAGAGGTGGTGGTTATGACACAAGGATGGAGTCATTATCTTCCCATTAGCATTACCCAGATGAATTTATGGGGTATCGATAAGCTACAGAGGAAAGAGTTTTATTATTCTGGCTTTTGACATGGAAAACTAGTGAACAAAGAAAAGTCAGAAAAGCTTTAGATACTTCAAAGACTACAAAGTGATTATCTAGCTTTAACTGTAGTAGATTCCTATGAAAATTTAGACACAATTTCTCTCCCACCATGACTAATTATTAATTAGGTATCAATGTAAGGTTTAAAAAGAAAAAAAAAATTTTATCCAAACTTGGACAAAATGGAAGAGAAAGTGAAAATATATATGATTTAATATGTTAAATTTATCTGTAATAGCTGAACCAGTTTAATTAAAGCATGTATTATTTTTAATTTAAATATCAAATAGAATTATGTTCATATTTGGAAATAATAATTATGCTCATGAACATATTAAGCAAATTACCTGTATTATCTCCTCATGTTGTGAATTGAACAAACATATAAAGGATTTTTAAAAGGAAAAAAGAAAAAGGATCACCTAAACTTCATTCCCCTACAAACTCTATGCGTGATTTCTATGTTCTAGTTTCCTCTATAAGTACCATTATTAGGTTTAATTGCAATTTTGCCATGATCATTTATGTTTTTCCATTTACTACAATGGTTTTCTTCTGCTATATTATCTACATAATTATTTAAAAATAACTACCTAATATTCTGTTGTGCTGATGCAACATAATTTAATTAGTAAAGTAATGTCGATTGTTCAAATTTTAGGTTATTTTCAAATTTTTACTATCACACAGGACCCGGTAATAAACCTCTTTGTGCAGAAAGCATTTTTATCTATTTTTTTTATTACTTCCTTGTAATGATTATCAAGGAGTACAAGTTCAGGAGGTTTAGATACTTTAATGGCTCTGGTTAACTTTTGCCAGCATTTTGCAAAAGTATGCTACTAACTTCCATTGTTTCCAGGTGGTATTTATATATACATTTATTTATTTATTTCATCCAATTTTGCAACTCACCGCCAGTTCTGTGGATAATGATGATTGTGACAATGACATCACCACTAGCAGTTCAAAACATGCCAGGCACTATTCCAGCATTTTATATAGAATTGTAATGGAAAATTACAGACTTGGTATTCAAGTGAACTTGTATTTGATTCCTTACTCTTCTGCTAATTAGCTTAGTGACCTTGAGTAGTTTACTTAACACAGTTGAGATAAGCTTTCCCATCATATCACGCAATTAGTACTTGAAAATCTTGCAGGATTTTTGAGAGGATGGGTTTTCTTAAGACTTGAAATTTTTATTTACCTCTTTGATCTAACTAGAATTTATTTTACATGAAAATACGTGCATCTGTTTTATAAATTGTTCATTTATCACAGGATTGCTTTTTAAATATTATTGCTTTTGCCAATATTTAGTGATATACACTTCCTTATATTCTAAATTATCATATACAATTGCATCTATTTCTGATTCTTTTTCTATTCTTTTTCATTGACAGATTTTCATGCCAGTACAATAATACTTAGTAATTATTGCACCAACATACCTTTCATTCTTTGCTAGGCTATACTTTGCTTACTCAACTCATAGTTTTTGTTTGTTTCACAATACAAGGGCTGTCTGGAAAGTATCAATGGTGTAATATGAAAAATAGAGGCATTTGTGGCTGGGATTTTTCCAGACAAATTTATTTTTACCAGATTTTGAAGAATTATTTTGTTGAGTTGCAAAATAAGTGTATAGGGTGGGATTGTCTTAAACACACATACATATATATACACACAACACTTCAGGAGTATTGATATCTTTTAAATATAATCAAAGTCAAATTGTTAAGGTTTTGTCGATACAGTAGATTCCCAATGTAATGCTGATGCTGTAATATCCCTGAGACTGTTAGGGACAGAGGGGCCTTTGCATGGTCCCATTAAAGTTGGCTCAAATAAACTAATAAATACAACAAAACCTGTATCTGATGTAGCTATAGAATTACCTGAGATATACTAAGTTGGATACCTTATTTGAAATATATAGGGTGTGCCCTCTGAAGTGTTTATTATATTTATCCCTAAAATTGGCAACTCTATGTTAATCATCAAGAACATAAATATTATTTATTAAGGAGGCTGCTGACCAGGCTGGCAGTATGCACTCCTGCTCATGTCCAAGGCCTTTAGTGTCGCCAGGGGCACAGCACTGCTCACACTGTGGTTTGTGTTCCAGTGGTGCCACAGCTTCTCTGGTACGTGGACCCTAGGAGCCTTTTAATGCCAGGGCTGGGGCTGCAGGCAGTGAAACAGAACCCCTGGAATGGGTGGACTCTTCCCGAGTAACTTTGCTAATATGCAACAGCTGGACAATATCCCCTCGTTACTACCTGCCTGTCAGCGTGATCATCGCATCATCTCACTCCGGTGGCCAGGCCTCAGTTCAGAAATTATATAGAAAAGCTCCTGGAGCCCAGTCTTTCACCGGCTCAGAGACAATCAGAAGTGCTTGCTCTGGAGCCCAGTGGGCCTCTAGCCCTGTGGAAGTCATGGCTGATCTGAGAGACACACACTATTTTCTTAAATATCATTACATGTATCAGGTGCATTATTTTATTCCTTATATTTGTATATTTATTTGCTCAAGACTGTCTAGGTGGTAACTAAAAATAAATTAAAAATCATGTATTTTATTATATTTGCAGTTTTTAATTTTTTTTCACATTTTAGCACATACTAGTAATTAATGTATCTCTCAGATACATGCGACCTACGCTGTAAGTCTTTTTGAAGCGACCTCTGCAGGGCTAAGTGCAATGTCCCTGCCCATCTGGACGCACAACCGAGCATCCAGCTATGATGACGCCCTGAAGGACCCTATGCCCATGAGCCCTTCTCTGTAGGATGCAGGCAGCATCTGCTGGAGGCCAGTGATCCCATAGCACAACTATCAATATCCCGCCAAAGTGCAGGAAGGAGAAGCCAATGTCTACTCCCCTGCCATGACCCTGTCTCCGGCCATGGACAGTACAAACAAGGTCCCCATGGTGAAAGCTAAAGCCACCCCTTTCATCACGAATTCTCTGATCACAAAACAGACCCGGGAGAGCATTCAGCGCTTTGAGCAGCGGGCAGGGCTGAGAGGTGCCGGCCGCACACGCCACAGGGGCACCGGCGAGGAGACCAAGGGCCTGCGAAGGGCAGAAGCGCTCCGCAAACTAAAACGCGGACTGGAGAGAAGACAGGAGGCGGGAAGCCGCGGGCCTTGGCCCAGCCCGCCCCCAGCGGCACACCCTACGCTTCCCCCACGCGGAGGCCCGGAAGCCGGTTCTCATCGGGCTCTTCCACAGCCTTACACGGCCCAAATCTTAGCGCCGTGGGGTCTGGAAGCTGGGGTACAGACACAGACTTGGCAGATAGATGGAGCCTCCTTGGACCAAGATGCCCCCACAAGTCTGACGCGGGAGGCGTTGCCCCCAGGCCTGCAGGGGAGCCCAGGACCCTTCTCCCATGGGACTGATCCGCGTGCAGACCACCGGATGGCCGAGGGTCCAGCAACCTTCCAGCCGCCGGAGATGGACCTCCCAGTCATGAAAGGGAAGAAACCACCGCCAGGGACCCCGGGACTGGAATGTGCTCACAGCCACCGGGGTCCAGAGCGCCCTCCTCCAGGACTCTGTATAAGACAAGGTCTTGCACCCCTTTCCTTTTTACCTTGGCTCTGAAGTAAGTAAGATTTTGGGTTGTTTTGTTTTGTTCCAAAACCTCAAACTGAGGCTAGAACTGGAGACGTCATTGGTATGTGAGAAACATGAGCGCAAAGCTTGTGCTTGTGGCAGAAGCCCTTGGGTATTGCTTTAATTTAAGGTTAGACTAAACTCTCAGCAGGGATGGGGGCCTGGTTACTATTTTGCTATCATTTCGCCTAGACAAGAACTTTGATTATTGCTTACTAGGTAAGTAACATTTATGTCATTCCCAAGTCGAGGCCTATTGGTTTCCTGGACAATGTCAGCGTGAGCAGGACAAGTCGCGGCCTGCAGGTGCTCATGGACAGCCTTTGGCCCTCACGCCTGTGCCAGTGGTGTGTGATCGAGCCTTGTCAGGTGATAGGACCTCCGGGAGGTCTGAGATCTGGGCACAGACTTGGCAGGGACCCTTTTCCTGGGCGGAGTGTGGAGTCCCGCCTCCTGCGGGCCTCGGTGGGAGCCAGGCGGCTGTCACCTGTGAGCACAAGCGCGGACCTGCATATTCTCTGTTGCAAGTTAAAGTGGGATCGATTTAACTCCAATTTGGTTGAAAACTTTCCAAGGGTGAAAATTCGGCCCACTGGTTTGGAGAAATGGATGTTAAGTTCTTTTAAATTAATTGCGGGAACGATTTGTAGATCCGGCCAGGACCTGAGACGTGGGAGCAGGAAAAAAACTTCCTGGATGCAAACCTCACACCGTGTAAACAGAGCTTCCTGAGGAAAGGATCGGGGAGCACACCTCCCCTCACTGTGGACGTGTTCAGTCAGTGTCCCCCACGGTCACAGACCCAGGCTGCTTTGCTTTGGACAGAATCGTGTCTACCTAAAGAGCTCAGCTGGGCTTCCATAGGCCCTGGAGCCTTCAATGGTCAGATAATTTATCTGTCTTCTGTTACGCTGATACCTCTTGTTTTGACAATAAAAATCTGTATTACTTTCTCAATAAAAAAAGAATAAAAATATTCATATATTGAGCTAGAATGTCTTTCATAAAAAAAAAAGAGAATGAATTAAATCCTGATTTAACTGAAATCCATTTAAATTTAATTATATATGCCCACTGCCATGCTATTTAATGGAAGATAATAACATTACATTCTATAAAGTTGATTTGCATAAGATATTTAAATATAAAAGAACAAATTTGCTCCCATTGTATAGTCTAAATTATACAGTAAAATTTTACTAGTTTAGACATGTATTTACACATTTTAAATTTGTTGACTAATAATGATGATAATTAATATGAATAGCATTTGTTTAGCACACCCTATATGCCAGGCATGTTTTAAGTGTTCTATTTGTACTCATGTTATCTCAGAAAAACTGGGAGGAAGAAAATATCATTGTCCTCATTTTATAGCTGAGGAAACTGAGGCACATAGAGACATTCTAAGAACCCTGTTTTCATTGTACAGAGCAAGTATTTGAACCCAGGTTGTCCCCAGAACCGATGCTTTCAACCATTTTGCCCCAAACAATTAAATCCTCATACTGTGTATTATAACTATCTCCAACCTTGCTTAGCAAGTGCTTATAGCTTTGTAAATTTAAATCGCAACCCTTACTGTATCTTGACTATTTATTTCAGCTGACTGGGGATTCCGCTAAAAGATCAAACAGGCTTACCAAGTGTTCTTGATTAAAGGTTAACCCAAACAAAATAGAGTTCATAGTATGGATTAAAAATAGAGCATACCTTTTAAATGTGACTTTGCAATTTAAAATGTAATATATGATTATAAAGTATTGCCCTTACGCCCACCTCACTTCTGATTTAATTTCAAGAATATTTTATGATTCTATAAAAACTATATCAGTAAAGATCTATAAAAGATCTATAAACATTGCCTTGACCTTTATTCTTTTACAGCAAAAGTAAAGCAAGCAATTACATTGGGCTGCTGTATGGAGGCAGGGGCTGTCCCGTTAGCGTTAACAACTCCCAACGCGGACTTTTCCTTTCTAAGGTGAAGGATGGCGGCAATGAGAGCAAACCACACCTTGGACCAGGCCATGGGACCTGCAAGTCAAGTATGCGTGTCACTTGGGCACCATCTGCTGGATATTTTAAATAACAACCCATTTGCTGTGGACTTGGAAATACTAAGACGTACAGGGAGAATTCCTGATCTGCGGATATGCTGTGATTTATGCCCTTTGTGTAGTAGCAATCCATTTCCTCTAGCTATTCAGAATGAATTGCCCACCTAGGACATTCACCCCCTTTGTGCCACTTGTTTCACTGGTATTGTAAGGGTGACAGTGTATTTTTCAAATTTTAACAATTTATTTTTATTTATGTTTTCTTTCCCTCCTACCTGATTCAGTGACTGTTTTCTCGAGGCTACATGCATACCTTGGTAATCTGATTAATTGCCAGAAGGCTTACATTTAGATGCCAGCCACTACACTGTGATTCTGGACTGCAGTTTTCCATCAGATGACGTATGATCCTCCTGTGACCGGGTTCGAGATAACCATGGAAGAACCCACTGGACCTCAGGAGACATTCATCCCGATGTCAGCACTAAGGCATCACATGATCAATGCCCCCTTTCCTTAGTTCTGCCTTTTCTGGTGTACCTATAGAACTCCTAGATCATTCTAGGAAGCAGGAAGGTGGCCTCTGTGATGGCAGCCCACCACCTTCCTGGAATGCCAGCATTTTGAACAAAACTACTTTTCTTTCCACCAACCCTCGTCTCTCAGTCATTGACTCGCAAGCAGCAGGGAGCCGAGCCCCAGTTGGGTAACGGTATGAGGAGCTCCAGGGCCCAGGTAGTAGGCTCAGGTTCCAGTTTAACAGAGCCATATTACTGGGTCCCCTGGTGGAAGAATTTCTCCCTGCACAACCAAGATCACTAAACGGACAGAACCACAAATCCTGAGGGCCCTAAGTTATTCGACAACTGCTCAACTCTGTCAACATAGTGCAAAAGCAGCCATGGCAACAGTGGGCTGTATTATTACAATATAAGTTTATTTGTTTAAAAAATAAGCAGGCTTCATGTCACCTGTGGCTCATAGTTTAGCAACCCCTGATATATATGATATAAATCTTTACAAATGTTAATGACTTATTTTATGACCCAGTATGAGTTCAGCTTTGCTAATTGTTCAGTGTTCTTGTTGGTGCAGTGGTAGACAGATGGATATATCATGAGATAGGTACAGTCAAATAATTTAATTATCCAATATAATTGATGTCAATATCAAATATAAGTGATCAATATAAATATCCATCAATTATATCAATTATAATTGAGAATTGCGTTGTTCAACTCTTCTAAATCCTTTATTGATTTGTGGATCCACTTTTTCTTTAAATTATACATAAAGGTATATGAGTATAAAGTCTCTCACTGTAATTATGAATTTGCCTATTTCTCCTTATCTCGGGCAAATTTTTGCTTTATGTGTTTTGAGGATGGTATTAGGTGCATACAACTTTAGATTCATATCAAACTAATGAATTAAATCTTTTATTATTTCCAATAGTGTTTGCTTTAAAGTCTCTATTTCTTGATATTAATAATGATACACCATGTTTTTATTTATTTATTGCTTTGTTTTTATCATATATTATTTCCAATATTATTTTCAACATTTCAGTATCCTTTTCATTGTAGATAGCGGGATTATTAAAAAGCCTAGTGTGAAAATATCATTTCTCTAGAGCTTTCATAGTTCATTTTATCATCGAGACATTATGTGTAAATATAGCATCTTATTTTGTGCTTTTTTTTTTCCTGTCCCTTGCTTTCTTTAGTTGTCAGGCCCACAGGAATACTCAGGAGCAATGAGTGGCCTGAGAGGGCAGCCAATCTTCAACGGGCGCCTGTCTTTCTTCTCAGTCAGAAGCTTTGCCAGAACCCTGGAAAGCCTAGCATGGGGTAGTTAAGGTGCCCAGGGCAACTCCTGACTGATGGGGGATGTGAGTCCAAGGGACAATGGCCCAGCCTCCCACCCTCCAGTGGGATGACTTTGAGGTCTGATCTCTCGGTATCCTAATTTTTAATAAGAAATATGTTTGGTCTTTGCCTAGTTTCCAGCACAGAGCTCCAAAAAATCGCTTGGAATTCCTATGTCCAAGGAGCAATAAGGGTCTCTTGTTACCTAAATGAATGAGGTGACTTTTAGAACCCACCGAAAAGTGGAGGCTGGTTGCCTGGAGAAGCAACCCTGTGATTAGAGGGTTGCACCTTTTAGTCTCACCTCCACTGACCTCAGAGAAGGAGGTGGGGCTAGAGGTTGAGTAAGTTGTGAATGGCCAATGACTTAATCACTTGTACCCAAGTTATGATGCACACATAAGAACCCCAAAGGACAGGCTCTGAGAGCTTTTGGGTTGATGAGCATGTGGAGATTTGAGGAGAGTGGTGCTAAGAGAACACAGACGCTCTGCACCCCTCTCTGTATCTTCCGGAGGCCTCTCTTCATCTGGCTGTTCTGGGTTTCAGTCCAAAGCACTGAAATGCTGAGGGAAGATCCCGTCTGGAGGGCGCACGGCAGAGGCACTGGTCTTCACTGGGTTCCTACAGCCACGGGCTTCAGAAATCCTACCAGCAGCTACAGCTGAGAAACCCGCTGAGGCTGCCCAGGGGCATCGTCCATGGAAGCCGTTTGCATGAGCTTAACCATTTTCCTGGCAAAAAGCGATGGGAGCCATCAAGGTGTCCCAAGATCAGGCACAAACAACAAAATGCCGACAGGGAGCTTACCTTTCTTGCAGGCTTAGAGAAGGAGAAATCAGGGTTGAAAGGGGGGATGGACGTGATACTTGACAAAGAGGAACTGGAACTTTAAGAAATCCGATCAGCCTGGGAGGTCTGTGGGCGGAGCTGAGCTGGAACTCTATGGTCCTAACTGTCTGTAGTAACCTCTATGGTTTCCACTTCCTGTAGCCCTAATATATATACCCTCCATCTTGGAACTGGGCCCGGAGCCTGCTGGTGGCAGTCAAGAGTGAACGTTCCTGTGGCTGTTGGTACTTTTTCTTTTCTTACTTTTCCCAACTAAATCCTTCTGGTGGCAGCTTACCTGGTCGATGTTATTTCCAATCGAAATCACCTTCTGACTATTTGGGCAAGTACCAAAATAAGGAAGCTCAAACTTTCTGGGACTTGGGGTATAGCCACGGGAATTTTCTAAATTTTCGAGCAGCCATCTTTTAAACATCGCTGAGAGAGGAAAGAGGGAGCACAGACGGACGTTTCCTTCCTGATGTGGCAATAAAACACATTGCCACAATAAATCCTTTGATGGGAATGCCCTTCGGTCGCATGTTTGGAGTTCGGAAGCTCATGGAGGCTGCGAGGCAGAGCCTAGGATATGGCCACAGGAAACCTGGCTTCACCCAACATATGGAGAATTGCTCTGGCTGCTACTGAGAAGAACACAAAACCAGGAAATACTTAAGTTTCTTTGGACACTAAGTTAAAATTTTCAGAGTTTGGGACCACTAACTCACAGGGTAGAATTATTTGATTTCGGTTTGTGGGACTTTCATTTCCTTTAATATCTTTTCAGTTATAAGGGGATTAACTTTGTTAGTTAACTTCTCCCTAGAAAAGTCTTAAAAGGTTATACGTGTTCACTAACTTAAGGGACTGTTACGTTGGCGTGTATTGCTGAAAAGCTTACGTGCATTTTATTGCTGGAGAGTCTTAACGTGATTTGAATTCCTTGCATCACCTCTTGTGGTCTACATTAGCTTTCATGGTTGGACAGAGTGGGAATGCAATCAGAACTTGCAGGTTCAACTCCAATCTCTTGACCTTGAATGAAGGACAGAGCTTAAATTCTAAGGTGAAAAAACATCTCTGGCTATGAAATACAACAGAAAACTGCAAACAGATTCCATGGAGAGCCTTTAGAGAGCCAACAAATTGGGAAGACCTGGGAACACTGCCTCCCTTTGAGTGTTAGACATTGACACAGCCAAGCCATGAAAAGTTTCACTCTGCAGAGACACGCTCCCAGGACTGGCCTCGTGTGAGTCCAGGGCAGATGGGTAAGAAGATATGAGGACTTTTGTTTTATCAATATGTCCAAGCAATCAGGAAATGTGGGTTAACAGGTTTCTTCAATCAAGAGCACCCCATCTCTACAGGGTCAAGAGAGTAAGATGTAGGATAAGAGGCCAGGAAGAATTACTTTGGGGATGCCCTTGGAATGGAAAAATGAGGTGAGTGAAGAACGTATTTCCCTCTAATATCCCTAGGCTTTTTGTTCTGTTAACCCATTGGGCTTACCCCTTAGGTCAATAGCCAGCTAAAGACAGGCTATTCCCTTCTAGAGGACACAGGCATTGCATCAGGGCAAATAGCTTCCACGTTTGACAGCCAACCCCTCCAATACAAAACACTGTTCTTTGGATTTCCTCCTAGGCCCTTTTGTGAGCAGTTTCTGTTTCCTCCAGGAAGTGATGAAATGGAGCAGAACACTAAAATGAAAACCCCAGAGTGAGTTTCAAGGTGATAAGAGTATTTTCCCACATCTGAGAGATATGGTCCAGAAGGGAAGGCACAAAGTATCACTTGAAATCTTTCGGATACACCAACCACCCTACACGAGTATTCTAATCATCTTAATAATTCTAGGGATTCTAGGGATTCTGTGAAATGAAATGTTTTGATTAAATTTATCGCTTTAGCTCCAGCTCAGGAATTAGTACCATTATTGATGCATTAATAGTATAATTTTCTTTCTTTCATAAAAATGTTAATATAAATTAAACAATTTTAAAAATAGTTGACAAAGTCATTGGTTGGTGTGGCACGCCTCTCCCAGTCCACCTGGAGGCAGAAGCCACTCCTCGAAGGAGGGGCTCAGTGGATGGGCAGGGGGTCACCTGACCCCCATGATCTTTTTGCAAATAACCCAACAGATTACGCTGTCAGTTGGACCTGCACCTTATTTTGCTCTTGCTATTTGAAGAGTCTAGGTCTAGAGTACTTTTATTGCTGCCCACATGGATAGAAGCAGTACATCCCATCATTGTTTTGGGCTATGCTTTTCTTTCTCCTTGGATTCCTTATGGTTTTTTACTCCCTTAATTTAGGCAGATAGATGATATAGATATAGACATAGGAAAATTTCTGGTATTAGGAGAGTCTACTTTGGCTGTAAAGACTGTTTTATCTGCCACTATGATGTAGTGATGAACATGTTCTCCTCAGGACACAGATGTTTCCACATTAATTAAACACAGCAGAAAACCACAAAGAAGGTGCAGGTTGGCATGAATAAGATGTGATAAGAAGGGAGATAGGTGAGACAAAGAGGGATTTTTATGTATCCCATTAGTGAAAAAAAAAAAAATCCAAATCAGAAGAGGAGCACAGCATATTTTAGGTAAAATCGATGAGAATAAATTTACACCTTTAAAAATCCTGTAAATGAGAAGAAATTAACACCTTGAATATATCTTCAGATTAAAAATAAACAAAATGGTAAAGAGAAAAATCCAAAAGTTTCAAGGCAGAATAATTAAGTTGCTTACAAAGAATAAAAGAATATTCATAGTTTATCTTTGTAACTCTTTTGCACATATTCACTGGCAATTTGTTTTTCTTTTGTGAGTCCATTGGTTAATATTATTTGCGCTTTTTAAAATTAAAGAAATAGTTATATAACTGATTCATAAATGGTGGTTCTTAGTTAAAACTCAAACAATACGTAAGTATAGAGATAAAATAAATGTTATTTTATCTCTCAATCTTCATCATAAATCCTCTGAGCAAAGCTAGCCACTTTCAACTAATGTGATAGAAGCACAAAAAGAACTCATCCTTCTGAATCTATTAACTTCTGGAAATGTATGTTACTAAATAAATCCATTAACAATCAGTTGTTTGCACAAAGATATTTAGTGCAGAATTATTTACAATAGTGAAAATTTTCAAGTGCCTAATGGTAGTGTAATGAAGCATTACTATGAAATGTGTATTACTCTTATTGTGCATTAGCACAGGGTTTAAAATGTAGTCATATGAGCTCCATCTCCATCTTGCTTTTGCCCACACCTGTGAATAGAAGGTGAGGAGATAGTCAATAAAGGGCAGCATTCTTGAAATTGAAATAGGGAGTTGTTGCATTTTTTTGGTAATGGGGCCAGGTCCAAGATAGGACCATGGGAGTGAGTGTATGAGCTGAGAGATCCTTGGAGAAGAAGAGTTCAGGGGACTAAGAGATCAGTGCTTTGGAAGGATCAGCTAGGTGGACACTGAAATCACTGAGAAATTTGGCAGGAAGAGCATTGAAGAGACTTAAATTCAAGAAATGAGAGAGCATGGTAAATGGTGCAGTGAGGAGGCGTGTCAGGTAGTACGTTCCAGTAGAGTGAAGGGACAAGGATCTCGAAGTGGCCATGTTGAGCAAAGAGACAACTCCTCCTTCTCCAGGCTGAGCAGTATGAGACAGGTTCAAGAGAAGCTAGCCACCGCCTGGGGGAAGAAATGTCCTCAGGGGAGAATCTAGTTTCTGTTAGAGCAGGAAGGTAAGGGAACAGGGTAAAGATATAGGGGATTTTTTTTCTTGTTGTTGAATGACTGAGTTCGTAGCACAGCAAGAAGGTTCAGGAGTTGGGAAGGGCTGACATATGAATGAGGAGGGAGGTTCACATACCTTATGGGCCCTATAGGCTGGGAGATGAGTGATGGCCCAGTGTGCTTTCTGTAGCAGCTGAAGGAAATCAACATGAACACCGTATTAGGATTGATCTTCAAGGTCTCAGAGAAATAGTGAAGGTGACTGTGAGTACCGGGGTTGGAGGTAGGAGGAGGGAAAGTGGTGAGGCTGTCGCTAGAACATTGTAGAAATATGGGGCCCTCCTTTACTCCCTGTGTAGGGACATCTTGTCACTACACAGTTGTCCCTTTGGATGGAACTCAAGAATAATCCAGTCAATGGAGGGATTTCGAACTCTGATTTAACCAAGAAACAAGCTAGAGACTCAATCATATTGTTATTTATAGAATACCTTATAGTCCATACTTTCTTACACTTAGATTCTTATTGATCATTAGGAAACACTGGGGAGCCTAATAACACATAGATGTTTGGAATTAGCTTGAGAACAGCAAGTCGGGATCTACATGACAGTCACTGTGAATAAATGGGATGGAATTATTATTTTTTCTTGGTTGGTTCCCTGGCCGGGAATTGAACCCAGGCCACTACAGTAAGAGTGCCAAAGCCTAGCTACCACACCAACAGGGAACCTCCTGGAATGGATTTTGAAAGAAGATGGAAGAGACTGTTTTGTCTCCCTGAATGGATTGTAATGAAATGAAAGGTGTTTAGTGAGATAGACAGCACTATTGTAATCTTATTTGATCTCAGAAGGTTCAATTGGGTTTGACACCTTCCAGTATAGGTGGTTTGCAGGGGCTGGAGGTGTGAGGTTTGAGGACAGAAGTCCAAGATATACTTAGATGGCCAGCTCAGAGAGGACACCAAAGGCCAACAATAAGCAGGATATGCAAATTCTTAGAACAGTTTTAATGCAACTTATTTCTGAAGACTTTTTAAGGCCAGGTCTTAAACATCTATTTATGGATATAGCATATAATTAAATAGGATATTTTTATGGTTAAAATTAAATGAGAAGTAAAATTTTTACAAATTAACTTTAAGAATTAAAGCTCTGTAATATCACTCACTCTCTAACCATAAGGAGGGAGCGGTGTAATGTAACTCTTAAGCTTCCTAGCTAACAGCTATGTTGCCAAAAATAAATAAAAATATGAAGGCAGGTTGGCTTGCAGAACTGCATTTAAATTGTTCAGTGAGCATATGGAAAATAATTTCGTGGGTTAATGGGATGTGACAAAAAAATCAATTATTTCCTTGCCATCTCACTGATATTTAAAAGCCAATAAAAACCAATGTGATTGCATTCAAATTCTGAAAGTTGGGCTTGGCAAAACTATGTTAGAGGGGGATGAGAAAATATTCCCCCACATCACCACCTGCATTCCAAAAATATGAAAAGACAAAGGAGAGGAGATGGAGGCCAAGAGATAATGATCATCATCAACAGAGCTTGGAAGGAAGATGCAATGGCATACGACATGCCAATGGCCCGCCCCTAGTTGACTGGACTCCAGAATTCACAAAGCTTCCTAACCCAGTGAGGGAGTGAAGGTGGTGCTTGTAAAATCCATGGTGGGGGGGAACCGAGAATTCTAGAGCTTGAGGCCAGCTCACCCCACCAAAGACCATGAGAAAGGGAGTGCTTTTCCTTTTCTATATTAAAATGACATAAATGCCCTTTTCTGCGTCCCGGCTGCTGCAGACTGGGATGTCTCACTCCGAAATGTTTCCGTCACCTGTTGCAGTGTAAGTGCTCCAAAATGAAGTGACTGAAATCGAAACATTTTATTAGATCTCATGGTTCTGGAGGTCTTTACATGGTACTCAGTTGTGAAACTCTGCTTTCTACAGTGTCAATTGGGGTCATTCAGTGGCCTTGAGCTAATGGGCTGATTCACAGATCCAACATGGAGTCACTCACGTGCCTGGCCAAACCAGGGATTGTTAAAAGGTGGGTTTCAACAGGGCCCATCTCCCTCTCTGTGTAGTCTCAGGACCTCTCCACATGGTTCCTCCAGCTGAACGTCTTACATGGAGGCTCCAGACTCCAAAGATGAGTATTCCGAGATGCAGGAAATGTAGGCGTTAGTCTCTTCAAGGCCTAGACCCCAGAACTTGCACAGCATCCTCACTTTAGTCATCATCTATTTGCCAAAGCAGATAAGAGCCTGCTCTGAATCAAGGGAAGGAGATAAATACCCCATACGTTCATGAGAAAAGTGCCAAAGAACTTGGGGCATCTTTATCGCATGAGAGTTTGCCAGCTTTCTGACCACAGCGGAAAGACTTTCAGCCCCTCCCACAAGCCCTGAAGCTCTCATCGCATTACTGCATCATGTGCAGACCAGGGTCTAGGTAGTCATCATCTGAATCAGGTCCAGGAATGAATGAGGGTCTTTGGCTCCTAGGGCATTGATTCTCTCTATCTGATGAGCTGTGAACTAAAGACACAGGTTTTTCTACCCCCAGACAGTGGTGAGACAAAGGCCAGCACCATGAAATCTCCAGTTCAAATAGGGCAGGAAGAAGAGGACAGCAGTGACTGGTCCTTGGTCATTTTGAAATCCAGGATTGGGGACTGTTTGTTTTCATCCCCAGGAATGATGCCCCTTGGCTCTTGGCACTGCCTCCTGAGCTGGGGGATCTGCCTTCTGAGTCCTGTTTTTTGTACAGAATGGCCAATTTTGGCAACCAGGTTGGGTGGTCCAAAGACTTTTTATCATGTAAGTATTTAATCCATGCCATTAGCATAAACCATATACACATTTTTAAAACTGAGATAGGCCCATTCCCACCTTGGGCTGAGAGTAATGGTACTGTGGGGCAACATCTGTAATATCCTTTAGAGCCCTAGAAAACATGCCCTTAAGTTTTTTGTTTTTTCATTTTTTTGAGGTCTCAACAGGAGGATTTACAGCAGCAACACATTTGTGACCTGAGTTTCTTTTAGTATGCTGGATTTTTTATTTGTTAGAGCTATTTCTTTGAGAATCTTTTTCTGGGAATAACTGGGGATAGAAAACAATTTCATTTTTAAACCGAACCATCCATGGGTCCTTTATATTTCCTCTAAGTTCCTAAAACCTTGATGATAATGGTACAGTTTCTTCTTTTATCATTCTCTTCCCACACCCTGCCCACCTTGTATTTAATTATAGGAAGCTAGAAGAAGCCTGTTGGAATTTTCCACATTCTGTCAATAAATTTCTCTAGCTAGATCCAAGAGTTCACGAAGTACCCTATTTATTTTCCACATTATGACAGGATCTTACCAAACTTTCTAGCAACAATTCCCTTACTGTTTCCGAATTCTCACGGTCTTTTGAAGTCCCTTCCAGCTTTAACCAGTGGTCCTTTGAAGCCCCTCCCCTTTCTGCCTGCTCCCTTCTTTCTGCCCTCCTGTCCCAAACTGTATGTCACTTGTTTTAGGTTTTTGTTATGACAGGCACTAAGCTTTGCAGGATACAACTAAGGAAGCAGAATTACTGTGAGTGCTAAGGAATAGAGATTTATTCTAGGAATTAGATCTGAACACAATAGCAGGACCTGGTGGAGAAGTCTATGGAAGACTGGTAATTCTGCCTCTGGTAGTCAGCTATAAGCTGACTTTAGGTCAATTGGACAGAAGTAGAGGAAAAAGATGGATGTGAAGTGGGATGACCAAGGACAGACGGGAACCCCCATCTATTTCTCAGTGTCTCCAGTCGCAGGGATGTGGGTGCCTTGCAGAAGAGCTGATGCTGTCATCACAGGACGGTACACTTGACTCAGCAACACTGAACAATGAGATCCAGCGCATATGGAGCAGCTGTGGGCTTGGCTGCTACCCATGCCAACAACGGTAGCCAGCTAGCTGATCAGTAAGAAACCAGTGTGACCTGTAATGGTGTCCAACACCTTACAAGGAGCTTTGGAGCTTAATGCTTCCCTGCTTTCTTTCCAGTAGTATTTCTAATACGGTAACCTGACCTGACTTATAGGGAAGAGAATTCTGGGAAATGTAGTTCGAGTTTAGCAAAGTTGACATATTACAAAATCATTGAAAATGGGTATATCCTTAGAAGTGCCTTAATTCACCACCAAATCTCTGATGTATCTCAACTTCTAAGGAGTTTATAGAGTTAGTAGGATGCTCAGGACTATCACAGCACTGATGCAACCCCCAGTAAATTTAGAAAAAGCCAGTTCCCATTCATGAGGGTTGTTATTTCAGAACCCACTGCTTACCATTGCTAAAGTCTATTGCAAGAGGCTTAGTTGTAAATGAGTGAAGATGAGTAGATGAAAAGATGGGTAGAAAATCCTGGTTTCAGCTTTGAGAGCATTCTAGTGCTATTCATTGAACACCAGGCAGTCAATTCTCATTGTATAGATACATAAATTGTAAACTTAAACTTATTTAGGGATGTCTTTTGGTAGGAGGATTATTTTAGTACAAGCATTTACCATATTTCGGGGGGGGGGGGCGGGAAATCCACCTAGACATACTCTCTTCTTTTTCCAAGCAGAGCAATTGAAACATTGGCTAATGCCTTACAAAGTGTGGACATTTGCAAAGCTGGAAGCCTTTCTTTGCAATCTGGAAAATCCTTCCTTTTCATTTCTGACCCTTCATTGCTGAGTTGAAGGGGAGCTTTGTTAAGTAACATGACCTCTACACGTGGGAGGCTGTATTTATCCTTGTTGCTTCTCCCTTTTTTTTTTTTTTTTTTTTGGTGTGGGGGTAGTTCCCTGGCTGGGAATCGAACCCAGGATGCGGCATTGAGCGCACTGAAGCCTAGCCTCTACCCCACCAGCAAACCCCTCTTCTCCCTTTTGTTAGAGAATTGCTTAGACCTCCGAAACCTTCCGTCTCTCCCATTTACTTCAGCTAGAAAGCACTTCCTCCCCAGACTTCTCGGCTGGGGCTGCTGTTGATGTTCTGGTGTCCCTGTACCTACCAGCCTGGAGAGGATGGATAGTGCTGTCATGGACTGCTCAACAAAATCTCTCCTCTACTGCTGAATTCCAGAACTTTCATGCACATATTCATTTTAGACATAGTTGATACTTGCACGTCCACCTGTAATAACGATACCACCTCGGCTCTTTTGCCAATAACACTAGTATTTCCTGCTCTTCAGCTAGAGGTAATGTTATATGAATTCCAGATTAGCCTGTACCTGGTTTCTGGGTGTGAGAGCGCATGCCAAGGGCGGTGTTTCCATGGGGAAACACTTCTCTAACATAAAGATAAATGTTCAAGTACTATGGGATGTTTAGTTCTTTTTAAGTATTCTGTGCCAATACCACTGCAAATAGGATTGACAGATTTCTACAACTGGAAAGAAATTTGTAGGAAAAAAATTCATGTTATAAGAACTCTCAACTGGAAAAGATGAGAGAAGGAAAAAGAGAAAAGAAAAAAGAGTAATATTAGATTGTTCACTTTTCCTTATTATTTTATTCTAATGACACATTCACATAAGTGTTCAAAACTATTGATTCTGTTTTATCCTCTCTACCCTGAACAGGAACTATTTAAAATTGGTATGACTGATAAAACAGTAAATTACACTGACACAAGAGGGCAGCATTTTCATATATATTTTTGAAATAAATTTTCAGGACTTCAGATAATTCTGTAGACATTTTAGCATGAATAAGAAAATACAGAAAGGAACCCAAAGCAAAATTAACCCTTCAAGGCGATTATTTTGCCAGGTTCCTTATTAAATTATTTGTTAAGTACTCCCTGAATGTAAACTACTTTACATCAATAAAATAGAATAAATAGAAAAACAAATTTAAGTGAATTAAATTTTATTGATTTAAATGTTTTATGGAGATACTAGAGTGTATGGAAATAGTACCTTTTATTTTGAAGCTAGAGTAATTAAAAACCAAAGACAGATAGTTCAATGGAAAAGAGTAAATGGTACAGGAACACAAAAAGCTAAGAATTTATTATATGATAGAGGAGTCATTTTAACTAACCATTTGGAAAATAAGTAAGGCTCGATCCTTTATGCTACACAATAACATTAACTATAGGTATGTTATACATTAAGGGAAAATATGAAATAAAATGCCATATGAGAAGCTGGAAATAGTCATATAATTTAATAATGAGAAAGCTTTCCTGAGAATGTCACCCAAGGCAGGTACCACAAATGAGAAAATAGTAGAGTTGAGTACAAACTAAATTCTACAGTGCAAAGATAACTTAAACAAAACTGAAAGCACATGACAAAAAGGGAAAGTAGATTTGAAACAATTATATGTGCCAATAGTCCATATTCCTTTCATATATGAATCTCTCAAAAATAAGTAAAAAAATATCCCCCCAATAGAAAATGTGGACAAAAAATTTAACTCATATAAACCAAAAAAATGACCAACAAATAAGAAAAAAGGATCACCCTTGTTTCCATATATTTCATTTGTAATCATATATAGGGTCCAGCAGTAGTAACACACAGACTTGAGTTAGGATTTTATAACAAAATCATAACCATACATGCCTATGACTTTGTAATAAAAGATTTGGTATAGATTTGCAGATCATAAAAAGGGGTGTTATTGGTGTAACCGTAAGCATGTATGGTTACGATTTTGTAATAAAATCATAACTCAAGTCTGGGTATTCTGACAGACCCTGTATATGAAAATTTAATCAACAACAAAATAACATATGATTCCAAATGAGGGTCAGGGTGTTCGAAAATGAGCTGTCTCACAGGGTCATGGACTGGTTGATTGTGGTTCCTTAAAATTTGTGTATATTAAAGCCCTTCCCCTCAGTGGGATGGTATTAGGAGGTGGGACCTTTGGGAGAATTAGGGTGGAGCCCTCATGAATGGGATTCGTACCCCTACAGGAGCCCAGGGAGCTCTCTGCTCTCTGCCATGTGAAGATACAATGAGAAGTTGGCTGTCCGCAGCCCGACAGAGGGTTCTCACCAGAACTCGACCATGCTGGCCTTCTGATCTGGGACATCCCGTCTCCAGAACTGTGAGGAATACATTTATTTGGTCTATAAGCCACTCAGTCCATGGAAGTTTGTTTTAGCATCTTGAACTGACTAAGGCACATACACTGCTGATAGAAATGTAAATTCCCATCATCTTTCTGGAGAGTAAACCAAAACAAGAATCATAGTGACTTACCCTAAGACAGATCAGAAGTGACAGAACTCAGATTTTAAAGAGATCACTATGAGCTTGACTTACAACCTTCACTAAATGCTTAGATTTAAGGAGTATACTGCTTAGACTAAACCAAAGACCTCGGCCAAAGGAGGGAATTTATTGTAAAACAACAGTTTGAGGTAGAGTCTTGAACCAAGGTTTCCAATGCTTTTATTAGTCTTTTGTTTTTGCTTCTCTCTGCATATCTATGTTCTGTTCTGTAAGGACATCCTCTCCTTTTCTTATCCACAAGGGGCAGAACAGCTGAAGACATCTCCTGAATTTACATGTTCCAATACAGCCACTCTCTCTCTTTTCCCTCTGTGTTTTCCAGCAGAGAGGCCCTGATCCAGCCGACTCAGATGGGTGCCAATTGTAACCAAACCGTTTTGGCCAGAAGGGAGAGGGAGCACCGAAAAGGCCCTTGACAGGTAATGGTTTTGTTCATTTCATTGCCTCAAGCATCTGTGACCAAGTGTTCTTTTATCAGAGTGGGTGCTATAATGTGGACCATGGTGAGGAAGCAATTGGTCTTCAAATGAGGTGATTAAAAGCGAAGCAGTCCACAACAGATGTGCAGACATAATCAAGTTTCTGAAGTTCAAAGTGCAGGACAGTAAACTCTTCATATTGAACTAACTGTAAGGCCTCTTGTCAGTCAGGAACTGGCCACTCTCTTATATTGTACCTTATATTGTACCATTCCAATTTCATTACAGTGTACGAGGGCTGCCGGAAAAAACTCCAGCCATAAATGCCTCTATCTTTCATATTACATGGCTGGATACTTTCCGGACAGCCTTGGTGTATTCCTCCATTTCAGGTTTATTTAAGCAAGTGACATAAAAATTTAACCAAGCAAAAACCAGAAGTGAAGTATTTAAAAATCATTAAAAATGTGGATTTCATTGTCATTTGTCTTTGTAGAAGGTGATTTTATTGCATTTAAAACTTCTTGTAAATTTTTTGTTGCTGATGCCTCACTTCTTAAACACACCACACACACACACACACACACACACAGCTACTGTAGCTTTTTAAAAATCTCTCTTGCTTACATTTCCTAAGTGGTGCATATTCTATGGAGAAAAGACAGTTGACACTTGGGGAAATATGGAATGAAATGAAATAGGATGAGTGGGTGATCAATTAAAAACAAATGGTTTTGTCATTAAATGGTTCTGTCACAAAACACGAGTATTGTAGGAAAGCCTCCATTTAATTTGCCCTAAGTAAGTTTAATACACTTGAAATTTATACTGTTAAGTCAGAGTCTTTACACAGGGTCTCATGTTCAGTCCCATTAACTGATACATGGCTGATAGAAATGTAAATTACCATAATCCTCCTGAAGAAAAAACCCAAATAAGAATTGTAAGCCACTTACCCAACAGATTTCCATCTAGGAGAAGTGATAATGAAGTCAACTCTCTCAAGTGGTCATTATGATGTCTATTGTACAAATTTCCATTTAAAACACTGTGTAGTTATTACAGATCCTATACACAAAGCTTTAGCACAAGCAGTGTGGTAATTATTTACAGCACTGGAACAGGCACCATGAGACTTATCTTCTAGCATTTCTCTGCTGAAGAAAGGGGAATTTGGGGGCAACCACACTCAGCTACCTCATTTGTAGGGTGCTTTTCTCAGGACTGAGTTTGGCATGTTATTATAGTAGCTTGAATAAAAAACAGTGGTAGTTATGATAATGAACCTTTCACAGCTTCAGTCCCTTATTCGTTCATTTATTCATCCATTCATTCATTCCTCCTCCCTAAAGTCAAGTAACTGGACATCTCCAGCAGTAAACAAAGATAGTGTGATTAATGCTTTTTCTATTTTTCCTTTTAAATGATTGCTTGAAAATTTCGCTCTTCAAAGCAGTTCAGTGAGTTTATCTTCACTGTTCCTCAGAAAAGTATGTTCTGGCATCCTGCATGATTCTTTCCATAAGGGTCCCCAGTATTTCTGGGGTAGAGTGGATCACAGGGTTGTCTCAGCATGACTTGGACGGGACAGAAGGCAGGAGGAAGCTGTTGTGTGGGCAGCTGGGTAACCTGTGGGTCAAAGGTGGAGGCGGTACCAGTTTATGACAAAGACAGACCTGAGATTTTCATCAAATTAATGGCCTGCAACTGCCTCTCTCTCATTTTCACATACAACCCACAGGCTGATGTTTTAGAATGTTCTGATTTTCTGAGCATGATATTTATGTAATCAGATTCTGTGTGTACATATTCTAAAGGCAGGAAGTTGGGGCCAAGGGCTGCTCTGTTTTGCAGTTTAAAATCTTGTGACATGGCCCTGAAATTTGCCACTACCTAGCGGTGAGGTTTTAAGTTCAGGAAATTTTAAATGAATTTTAAAGCAATATAATTACTAATTTAAGAATCTCTTGTTAAAGAAGCATGCCAATATTTGCAGACCAAAGTATTATACAGGAATTGAACAATTAATGAAAGTATCTACATGTCTGGACATGCCATTGAACCAAGAATTCCTTAGCTCATATGAAATACAGCTTAAATCATTTAAAAATTTTTTATTTCCAAAATGTAGTATCAGTTTCCTCTGACCTCTCTTCATTAGTGACGCTTTCTCTCCCCTCAGAAAAACCTTTAATCCATTTGTACACTGCTGTTTTCTTCATGGCATTATCCCCATACACTTGGACTAACATGTCCCTGATTTCACTTCCATTCTTGTTAAGTTTAACAAGAGATTTCATGTTGTTCATTGCTCTAATTCAAGCTCTGAGGTTCTTTCAACAGCACACAAAACAATGCAACAACAACGAACGCCACTCAGCAAGACACCACCACATGTCACCATGAACACAGCGGTGAGACACAGATATGTCAAGGTTATGAAACCTTACTGAGTTGTTTGTACAGTGTTGTCAACGTAAGTGCACGGTAACAAGTTTGCAAACTTAACTGCCAGACCTCGTAGCCTCCATAATCACACAAGCCAAATTCCTTAGTCAATCAATCAATTGATCTTGTTGGTAATGTTTCTCTAGAGAATTCTAATACCTTCTATTATATTCTGTTAATCTGTCTCCAATTAATTCACAGGCCCTCATCATTTGGACATACATTGTAGAGAAAAAGTTTTTCTCCTAAGTTTTGACGGGGACCAAGTGGTTAGGACTCCCTGCCTCCTGTGAAAACTGCAGTTGAGATTTTGAGACTCCCGATCAAGCCAGAGAAGGTAAGCTTTCTTACAGCCAGACTCCTGGAACTCTGCTCAGTGTTAGGTCAAACAAGGGCAGTAGGAACCTCTCGTTGACTTTACTAAAATGATGCCCATAATTTAGATATACAGGAGAAAATGTTTTGGCTAGAACAATTTCTCTGGGCATTGTGATTCTTGGTTTAGATTATCCGTTCCCAGGGATAGCATTGTGTCCATCTGTCACTGACTTTTGTGTTACTGTTTAGTATTGTGCTGTCTAAAGGTGCTGTTTATCATAATAAATGAAAATTCTCAAGTAGAGAGCACAGGCAGAGAGCCTATGAGACTGGTGTATGAACTGGTCTCATAGACAAGTGAGTTTGTGGTTCTTACTGGGTTGTGGTCTGCTTGACTGAACTTTGCTGTGAGTCACCTAAAAAGCTGGATGAGTTTCTTCTCCCATCTTGTGTCCTCCAACCTTGGCTTGGATCTGGAGAGATCATTCTTTCAATAGGACTAGAATGAATTTCTCACCATCCCATAGATGGGTTGAAGAATAGACTTCACTGGTCAAACTTAGAGCCAGACAAGAGGCGGCATGGTTTATCATGCTCTCTTTATTCCCTCGGAGAAGCTGACGTCATGTCCTGGTGGGTCTGTGTGCCACTGCAGGGGCCACTGCTGCCCTGAACTTGAAGACAGTGGACACAAACGAAGTTACAGTCCTCGTGGTTTGGGATGGGGGAAGTGGGCGGAAGTCACCCACAGGGAGCTGAACTCGACGGTAACCCTTCTGGCTGATAGAAGTGGCAGGAAATCCTTGTTTGGCTGGCTTCTTGTCAGAGTCGGTACTTGGGTCATTTTCAGAAAATTCTGGTCCTTGTGTAAGAGCTGACAATTTAGTTTCCTTAGAGGTTCACTCATTTCCTTAAAGTTTTTTTTTAATGACAGAAGACACATTTCTTATGCTATTTTAAAGTGTGTCTTATTACTTGAGACTCCCACGACTTAAATTTTGGTTGATTTTTAAACTTCTAGATGTCATAAACTGTATTTTACTTAAGTTCCTTCATTTTGACTGATTTTATTTGCCATGTGCCAATACCCTTTTCATTTTCCTACCTCTAAACTGTTCATTTTGCTGGGACATACCGCCTCATTCCTGATGTTTCAAAAATACCACTCAGGCTTCTAAATTCAAGTTTAATGCAACCAGCTTCATAAAATTTACGTTGTCACCTCAGGTGAAAATGAAACGGACTTCATTTGAGCCTCTTGTCTGCACTTTCGATTCTATATAGGAGACTGGCATCTTTCTTCAACTGAATTTCTGTTTCAAACTCCTGTTCCAGTGGGGGAAGGGAATAATATTGTGAGTGTATCCATTCATCAAGCCTGCATCCTGTGCAGCAAGCTTGTCCAAGCCACGGCCCATGGGCCCCAGGTAGCCCAGGATGGCTTTGAGTGCAGCCCAACACAAATCGTAAACTTTCTTAAAACAGGAAAATTATGCACAGTGTTACATTATCCTGAAATCACCTTTCTCACTGCCTATCCATGCCAGGAGACCAACAAGCTCCTTGAATGTTGGGACCACACTTTCTCAGGGCTACAGCTTCAGCACCAAAGTCTGTGTTTAGAACAGTATTCATTATTGATCTGCTTAATGAACACTCCAAGCAGGAAATGAAGAGAACCTGAACAAAGTCACAGTGAGGAGCTAATGATCACTTAGAAATGAAGTGAAGGGAATTGTCTGGAATAAGTCCCAGGGCTTTGATTAGCATGCAGGAGAGCTGCAATGTTTCCTTTACAATGAACTTGGAGGTGGGATACAATCAATGAGGATGTTGTCAAGCTGAGATAAACATGTCGGGTGAGGCTTAGTTCCCTATTCAGAATATTGCTATTTTTCTTATATAGAAATAGAAGCGAATTCATTATTAGGATTCAAATATTAAGTGTGTTGGGCTGATCAACATTATCCATTTAAAATATGTTTTCATTTATTAAGCTCCCCAAACAAGGTCAAGGAGTTGAGCCAATTACTGTTAGATCCAGTTCTTTGCAGTCGATGATACTACATAGGCCTGTTTGGCTTAATCTTTCTCAGGGCTTTTCATTCAGGGAATATGTAAAGTTCATACCCTTCCATACTGGTTATGTTCTTTAATTACAGCACCAGTAGCTTACGTGTTCCTTAATCCTTATAAAACTTGTTGGTGACATACCAAGATGGTATTGGAAGCACAAAAGGAAATTTTACCAGGAACCAGATAACAGATCACTTGTCTTCACTTGCTGAGACAGGTGTTCATGCACATGAAGTAATCCTTGCAGGTCGGGCATGACGGGGAATAAAGAAACACCTTTAGCCCACAATTGGGGCAGCATTTCACCTTGTAGAAGTTATTCTGATCAGGCAGAATAACATCATCACTAAAATCTCAGCAAATACTGCTTAGTGCAAACTGGAGGGGCTGTGCTCACTCAGCTTCCCAGGGCTTGAGGTGTAAAGGCGGCACTGTTCTAAAAAGGTTTTTTTGTTGTTTTTTTTTTTTTTAACTTCTTGCAATAAAATATTTCTATAGGGATTTATATATTAGCTCATTTTATCCAAAATCAAACCCAGGCTATTGATTCACTTTTATTAAAGGGAAATAAATTAATGAGAGACAGTCTCCTAATTCTGATATAGCTGGCTTTACTAGGATGTATAGAAATAGAAAACAATGGTAGAATATGGACACTTACAGGTTTTAAGAGTGTGTTTTGCACTCCTAATTTTGACCAACTTTAGTTCTAAGTTATTTTTCTCATTTTTCCACTGCCTGATGCATTATAGAAACTCATTTAAAAATATAAATTGGTGAATATGAGAATAAAAAGATTACTAATTTTATTCTCAAATTCCAAATTCCTTCTAGCATTTGACATAGAATGTGTACATTACATACTTAAAAATAAACAGATTTTGAGAGTGGAGAATTATAATTGTGAAACAAAAACCCTCTAAGGCAAAAACTTTAAATAAAATTTGACTCGAAAACATGGTATTAGCAAAATTGATCATTTAAAATTATATAGAATTGCAGATTACATTTTAAGGGAAGTCTTGTGTTTCTAACAATGAAAGACACTGGGGTACACAGATGGATGGGCCCGCTGTTTGGCCTGAATTGGTGGACTTGCTGAAGCTGACATTGAGGTAATTCTCCTGCCTGGGGTGAATTGGCAGTGCTAAGATTTTAGTTCATGTCACAGTCCTGCAGGGTAATTCTTTTTTTTTTTACAAATAACGCCATTCTTACTTGCTAAGAGACATTTCTCATGGGCATTTTTCCCGTGATGCCCTCCCACTGAAATAATGCAGCGCTAAGTTGAACTGAAAGGTATGAGAACTGAAGAAGAGGCTGTGGTGGGCAATGCATTTAAGTATATATTATTTTCTAGTCACACAGAAATATATTTTTTCCTTTGGCCTGATTCTCAATTGCAAAACTATGGATTTAAAAAGAAAAAAATCACCTTTTAAATTTTAATATTCAGGAACATGAAGGTATGTAGATCAAGCTGTATCAAGCAGAATTTAGTTTTTCATGGTAAACAGATGGAAATACTATTTAAAACTTCACTGCATCTTATATTTATAAGCAAAAATTAAATTCAGTTACTCCATTTTGCTGAAAATATCTTTATTATTATAAGTAATAAAGATCTATAAAGTGCTATGCAATATGTAAAAGAAATATCCATGCATAGCTTTCCCTATCGAATTGGGTGGGTAACTCCCAATGAAGCTGACTGATTATTTCAATTGGCTTTAGTAAATACATTTCACAAATTTTAGTTTACCATGAGCTACAAAGTTAACAAAAAATGTCCAAATAAACCAGTAATTTCACAGGTAGTCAATTGTCCAAAAATAAATGAACCAGAAATAGGAAACCTGATTTGATGATAAACATTACATATCATACATCAATGAAATATCATTCTATTTATTATTCATTATGAAGCCTTAAATATGTCATATATACCCTCTCAAATCCAGGTGGCAAAAGAGGTGGATAATCACTTCTGACATAGCCAACTATTTTTGAAGTACAATTAGTAAGTGAGAAGAGACAGACATTCGCATTTTATACAACTGTATAAAAAGAAGATGCCAAAACTAGCCCCATGATAATCATCTTTCCTTTGGTACCAGTGTCCTAGATCCTTGTTTTGTGAAATAAACCTGTGGGAGAGTAAGGCTCAGAAATAACATGTAGACATAAAAAATCAACTGCTAACAAAGGGAACTTAAAGCCAGCTTCTTCTACGTCTTTGCTGGCAAGAACATGCTAACTCTTAAATATTTGCACTAGTTTGATTCAGAAAAATCCACCACACCATCCCGGCGACAATCCAGGAGACCACGGTGCCATATCCAAAAGTGCTGAGTGACTTCTGACTGACAGTGCAGTGCTATTTCATCGTCAGTACTAAAATACAACAACTCAGCATGTATTTCTTGTAAACAGTGTGTCAACAATACAACTACAAATACAAAAAGTAGTACATTAGACTATTTTCAAGTTTCTGTCATTCAAGACAGAAATTCAATAGCAAATCACACGTCATATTCTTATATGTTTCAAAAAAAGGCAAGAAAGCCATGAGATTGGTCATTTTAGTATAATACAGATTTTGTTTTTCTTTTAAGATGCTTTTTCTAAGAGCATTAAGACAAGTATAGAAACATTTTATTTGGACCTAACACTAATATCTTTTCTTCTTCTTACATTTTCGGGACTTCTGTCTATATTCACTTCCTCTATTGTTGTCTGTGCTACTATCACTATCGCTGGTTGGTTTTTGCCTCTTGTGTTTATTCACCTGATACAGGTCAGGGTCACGTGGTTGCTGGTAAGTCCATTCATAGGAGCTGGGTCCAGCCTCTGGATTCGGATGATGATTTAGTGAAGGAGACACAGATGTGCTATGAGGAAGGGGTGTTGTCATCTCACAGTAAGGAAGGAGTAGTCCTGGGTTGTACGCATGCCACTGCTGTGAGAAAAAGACATTCATCTCCTCAAACCAGCCCAAAGTGTTAGCAAAAGTAGTTTATGGTTTATATGCGTTATGCAGATAACTGACCAAACCAAATCATGTATCAGTATAAGAAAGGCAGTGACTTTTCAAAGTAGGGACACGGTAATTTCCTTAAATGGTGAACATCAAGATTCACGGTAGTGTATTGCTTACTGCAGTACAGATCAGTGCTGCCTATAGGAGTATAATGCATGCCACATAAGGAGTTTTAAATCTTTAGCCACAAGACAAAAATAAAAAAGAAACAGATACAATTAAGTAATATTTTATCTCAAAATACCCAAAATGTTGTCCTTTGGACATCTGACCAATTACAAATGAAATCTTTTTCTTTTTTCATACTAACTCTTCAAAGTTTGGTGTGTACTTTACGGGATACTGATAGCACATCTCAATTTTTATAGAAAATACTTGACCTTAATTTACATTACATAAAATGTAGCTGAAAAATACACATACCCAAGGTCTTTCGAATATACATTAAAGTTATCCAATAACTGAACTCAGTATCTGTTTTAAGTTTTAATTTAAATTAACTAAAATAAAATTAACTGTTTCTTCGTCTCACATGTGCCTAACAGCCACTATTCTGTTTAGCATGATAGTCGACAGTTATGATAGAGAGACAGTTCTTTGTTTTTAAAGTAGTTTTTAACTCACATTTCTACTATTCCAAAGTATACTGAAGATGAATAGATAACGTAAGAGAGAAAAAGTGTGTGTGTGTGTGTCTCTCATCCTACCAAAGATAAAAAATGCTGGGAAGAAGATACAGTTTCAGATGAGAACTGGGTGTTTACTAATATCTCACTATAACTAAAAAAAGTTATTTCCAAATGTTAAATTGTCAATTTTCCTATGTTTACAAAAGTGAAAATGGCCGTTTGAAAAATCCGAAGCCCATATGTATATGTTGGATGTTTGTAAAAATCCCACCCTATGCATCAGAATACCTGTATGACAGTCCCATATCTGTCACTAACAACACGTACAATCTCAGGCTTGTTGATTGATGTGCCTGGATTTCAGTTTTATTACGTGTAAAATGAGGAATTGGAATCAATCAATTTCCTAAGTTCCTCTTTAGTTATAAAGATCATTATTAGGATTTCTAGGCCAGAACATATTTTTTGAAAGTCTTTAGAAATACTGTAGTTTCCTACACTAAGACTCTTTGCCTTTAGTTAAAAAAAGATTTTATTTTAAAACATGTCCAAAAGCAATATATTTGCTACAGTATATAAAAATGCGTCATTAAATAAAATTATTCAATTCTAAAAAATATATTTGAAAAGAGTTATCTGAATAACTCTCGACTCAGATTTGGCTTGGACCACATCGCCCCCACCCACCCCTTTAGTGCTGTGCTGACACACCGGCCGTTTGCTGACATACTGCGTGTGGCATTTAAGATGACTGTATTAGGCTGCCATGGGGGACAGGGCTCAGAGAACCTTTGAGCATCCTAAGTGTCATACAGTTTTCCCACTCTTCACCGTTGGTACCACATTACATATTGAACCAAAGGCATGTCACACTTACCATCTTCTGAAAGAAAAAGTACTCCGGAGGTAGGGGTGCATTATTAGTTGGAAAACACTGCATGGGAAAGGAAGCTCTGCCCATGACTTCTTCATTTCTTTGGGGAGATAAAAATAATTAAAAGTTAGAATTTCTACCCCCCAAATGTCCCCTTTTCTTAAAAAAAATAAGACAGGTCTTAGTAATTTTAAAAATAAAGCTTCCCTAAGAGAGCTCAGTTAAGATTAATTAACTTTAAACACACATACACAAATAACCAGTTATTCTACTGATAATGTAGTGACATAGCAGGACCTCAAGTCTTATTACTACATACTGAAACCTCAATATTTAGAATCACATTTGGCATTCTGAAGGGAAAACGATAAGCAATGTTATAATTACATAAGACAGAACACAGCAGAGCAAGTCATTAACAATCACCAAGGGTACATTCATCTTTTATAGATATGACAAGTGAAAAAAGTAGGGATCTTCTTCAATTTTTGAAGACATCTGCACTGTCTGTATAAGTTATGCTCTTTTCTCAATGGACCGATGATGTTCACATGATCACTTATTTGCTGACTTCTTCTACAGCACTGATTATGTTAAGAATCTCTAATTTAAAAACTGCGGTGTTCTTCAATTTCACATAAAAGTGTGATGTGTTGTTCTGTGGAGATGTTCAGTAAATTCCAATGTTACAAACACTGGCTAGATGCTACAGCTCGTCTTCATTAGCTGACTTGCCCCCTTGTATTTCACAATTTCAGTGCTAAGACTACTAAGCCTTAGTCCAGACAGTGAATTGTGGGAAGGGTGAAAATAACATGGGCAGGTAGAGGCAAAGACAAGGGCAGGCGGGTGACAGGAAGCAGTCTGGCTGCATTTACAAGTGGTGAGAGCAGTGCTACTGAATCCTGAATAACAGTATCTCTACAATCCATCACAGCAATATCTTGGATGCATCAGTGATTTATCATCTAGAAAAAGGACACGATAAACTATAAAGAACACAAGGCATCTCTCTCCCATCTACTGACGACAATGCTATGACTCCACTTACATGAAAATATTTTCTGTCACTTTACATGGTTTCAAAACAATTGAATTCCTTCATTGTATCCTCTGTCTAAAGAGTAACATAGGAAAATGCCTTCTGGCACCGGAGTAAATCATCAGTTATTACACAGATAATGTAGTAACACAGCAGTACTTTGAGTCTTATAATTACTACAGATTTTCTTTATCTTCATGGAAAAATATTTTCATTACCTGTAGCTGTGTGAATTTATCTTAACAGAGTTCTCCAAACTTTGGTTAGCTGATTCAGGAGAGCGACAACTCCCTTTAAAAGAAAACAGAACAACAGATTACTTCATGGTACCCATTTCTTGAGTTCCAATATTAAACCATAAAACAAACCAACAAACCAACCCTCCAAACCTAAGAGGATGCAGTATTGATTATAATTCTAAACTCATATAAGATCCATGAATATACCTTTGGTCTCCCAAGTAATATCTACAGATCATTTCTACGAGGGGTGTGTGGAAAAGATCCAGCCATAAATGCTTCTCGTTTTCATAGTACACAGCTGGATACTTTCTGGACAGCCCTCATATTATTGTAAGTGATTAAATTATAATCAGGGTTTGTCCAAAGAGACGCCTCTACAAGAGAATCATATTGACGCGGGACCATGTAAGATACACGATGTTTTTGTGCTACACCCCTGCAAGTTGAAAATGGCAGATACTCACTGTTACTCGCCTCCTGCGTATAAGGTAGGCGCTGCATGTAAGGTATGTTTAAGCTGCACTGACAGAAGCCAAGGCAACACTGCAGGGGATGTTAAGCAGCTAACTCGGGAGGGGCCAGAACATAATGTCGGACCTTTTCCATCAGCCCACATGAGTTTAACTAGGCAGTACGTGAACGTGATGCAGCCAGTTTTCTTTGCACAGACATATAAAAGAAGAAACTCAAAGGGAAGCACTTCTCCTTTCCTACAAGGCATTGTTTTGTCATTCTTATTTGTGTTTAGTATAGCAGAGGAATGAAAAGCAAACCAGGGACGCATCAGTAATTTCACCACTTAGGGGAGGGCGGCAACATACACCCTGCAAGCACTGTAGCATAAGCATCAGCACTGCCTCTGGTAGTCCCTGCGTTCATGGAAGGGCTAGAGGGTTAGGACAGTGCTCTCTGGGCATCTCATCAGATGATCGGTTCTTGACACGAGTCTGACATTTTGGCTTCCCTGGGCATACTGGAAGAACTGTCTTGGGCCACACACAGAAACACTAACACTAATGATGCCTGATGAGCTAAATAAAAGGTTGCAAAAAAAAAAAAAATCTCATACAGTTCTAAAAATTTGTGTCGGGCTGCTGTCACCCTACCTATCAAGTAGTGGGGTACTTGATACTACACATTAGCAATGACAAGAAGAGCAGTAGATCACCTTGCTCTACAAAAACAAGGGTGGTGTGTCCCCAGTTTATGTTTGCTTAATTTATAATGGCCAACAGCAAATATTATAGATACTTGATGGCTGGTACTAAAATAGAACATGAAAATGTTAATACAGCAGAGACGCAGTAAGGTGGGCAATGTAACTGGTGATGCTAATCGATTACATACTGTTATAAATTGCACATGTGTTCTGAGAAAATGTAATAGAGACATAGAGACCCCAGGGGCACTTTTTTTGATCTTATGCTATATAGTAAACAAAATGCTCACACCTCTGAGACCACCACCACCAACCAAACACACTTGGACGATTCAGCAGTGACAGGACCTACCAAATCGATACTGCACGTTAATTGCTCTTCCATACAAACGAATTCCATTCAGCAGAGCTATGGCATAAGACACCGACTCCGTGTGTTTAAAGCAGACAAATCCAAAAGACTTTGGCTTTCCGTCTTTGTCTTTGCATATAGTGACTTTGGTTAATGGCCCAGCCTGCAAGAAACTTAAAAATTATTTTCTCATAAATCTAAAGATTTTTTTCTTTTACAGTCAGATCAATCAAGTATTGTCAACTTTAGACTAAAAAAAATTTGTTAGCAATGACAACTTTATGTAGCTCTGATACTACGGTATTGTCCTAACACTAAATCTACACTTTATCACACTTTCTTGATATTTTCTGGCTCATCAAGGAACATTCACGGTGTTAATAGGAAATTCTAGGCAATACATCTAAATCTTAGAAGGGAAGCTCTGTCACCCTTCCGTTAGGCTTAACAGAAAGATTTAGAGAACATTTAAATCTAAGATCAAAATACTACATGTCTCTATACATAGTAACAGTGTATAACTCAAAAATAAATTGGAATGACAAATCCAATGTTGGTTAAGACAAAAAAAAAAAAAAAAAAAAAAACTGGTGACATTACATTGCAGCCAGGTTTTTTCTGCCAAGATGTTCTTCTGTCAAGAAATGTTTTAATATGCTTAAGATTTTTAAGTAGGTGCATTATTTAGAATAGTGGAAAAATCAGAAAGGCTCTAAATCCAACTGGAGAATATTATTCAATGATCTTATTACAATGTAATAAAATACCATGAATTGAAAATATTCAGATTGCATTGACAGTAAAACCTGTAATTAGCAACACAGAGTAAAGAAGCAGTCAAATATTGTAAAAGAAAAAGTTAATTACAACGAAGGAAAAATTTACATCTCTACCACCGGTAATTCCCAGAGGAGGCACTCACAGACTTCTGAACAGCTAAGGTTTAATGGCGAATGGCTCAGACTGTTTAATTGTACAATCGCTACAGATTGACTGTCTTGCTCTGTAGAAACGGAAAAATATACTACGGAACTGCTTTTAATCTAAAGAAAAATGATCATGATCATCTTTTAAATGATGCTGTAGTTTAGGAATCAGTCTTTCTCTTCTCATTCATAGCTTTTTCAGAGACTAGCTCATCTTCTCTTCTGGCTTAAAGTTCCACTTCACCAAAAAATCTACTTTTCCTTCTCACGCATGCCCCTTTCATGGAGACAGTCTCCTAGAGGCCTCTGTCTGTACATATTTGAAAGTGAATGCACTATCACTCCCCTTGAGCTCTCCAGCCTTCTTTAGTTAAAAGTACAAAGATATTAAACCCTACTTTCTCACTCCAAAGGATAATCAGAAATTTGAAAGACATGAATAAATGCATAGTAAAACCAATTTTAATCAGTTTTCCACTGCTATTAAATACATGAAATCAAAAAGGGACAGAATATCTGAGATGCTTTGAATTTGACCAATTCAGAGACAGGCCAAAGCATTTCTAAAGATAAAATTCTGTAAGAGATGTGCCTGTAGAAACAATCACATCAGCTTACAGGCTTTTAAAATCAGAATAAAACACAAACTATTAACAATTGTCAAGATGTGCTGGGTTTTGTTGGGTTGAAGCCCTTCTAAAAGACACCCCATTTTCTTTAGCAAATCCTTCCACAATATGGATTTGTGGACCCAGGCAAAAATAAAAACATGCTTGGTGGCCTGATCTATTGGAAGAGTTGAATATTTTGTTTATGTAGAGATCACAAAAAAATGAGAATACACTGTCTTATAGATCCATACACCTGATACAGATCCAGTTCCTACTGACTAGAAATAATATATGTGCATGGTGGCCATCATGCCTCATCTGCCCCCAACGCCGTCTCACTTCGTTCTTGGTGGCTCAGTATAAGCCTGGAAAAAATAAATGATTAAGTTTTTCTTCCTTTTTATTCCAGTGACAAGTTTCAAATGATACTGGGGGGAAAATAACTATGGGCAAAGACAAGTGTTTGAATAGATTAAAAAGAGCATGTTTTTAAAAGATGGCAAATTATTAGGAAGATAAGCACAAAAGCCTTAAAATCAACAATATTTTTCAAGTAAGAAAAATAGTTTTATGTCCTGGACGGGAAATTGTGTTATGAGAAGGGATGGATTGTCTCTGTCAAACTGCATGTCTGTAATTATCAGAGGGTGCTTTAGTTCAGAGACAAAAGTGGGGACCTTCAAAATTAAAAAAAAAAACCCTTTTCCAGGCTGGCACTCATAATTCTGGAAATTGAGCTTTGCAGGTCCCTTGGAACCTGCCCTTATTCTGATAGGAGTAAGTCACTCTTCCTTGATTTCTCTTCATGTTAGTATTAGTAGTACTATTAGTAGTAGTAGTAACTGTACCTGGATTAGCTTATTTAATCTTCACACATCATATTGCTGATACTATTGCTCCCATTTGACATTTGAGGAAACTGAGGCACTGAGCTAGTCATTTACTTGCCCCAGGTCACATTGCTGACATCAGAACTCACATTCTAAACACCTTTGCTATAGTGTGTATCCGTCTCTTTGGTAGATCATCCTAAAATATGGTAATTAATTTTAAATTTCCCATTTAAGACAGACTCAAGTCTGTCTCTTAAATTGTTATGCCCGGTACCTTACTTAGTATTTGCCATGTAATCCTGGACCATTAAATGGTTAGATGAATGGTTGAACTAGGTTATCTCTCTAGCTAGTGAGACCTAGGTGTACACAATAGGTGAGTGTTTACGGAGACAAGAGGGTTAATCCTGGAGGTACCGGGTCAGGAAAGTTTCCAGAAGGTCTGCTGGATATGAAATAAAGGGAGCTGGCCAGAGAATGAATTGCTCACCGTCGTGACTTGGCTGTACACATCATCCCAAATCTCATTTGTCATACTGGAGTAAACTCACGGGCCACATTAAAGGGCTGGCGGGGGGGGGGTTGGGGCGGGGTGGCGGGGTAAGCAACTGATAGGGGAACCCTGAAAAAGCCCTGCCGCTCGTTTTGCAGGCTGTAAGGCAGGAGGATGTTTATCACCTGAGAGAAGACAGTGACACAGCTGTTTCGTTCCGGCTGCGCACAGCCAAGGCCGAGGAAGCCTCGGCGGAGCACTTAGGGCGGAGACCGGTCACTGCCCACTCCCAGGACTCTGCACTGGGGACGGGGGTGGCGCGCAGCCTACGGTACTTCACCACCCAGCTGCTCACCTGCAGACAGGTGCGCCAAGGCGGAACTAAATGAAAACCGAGGGGCAGGTTAGGGCGGGACGGGGGCCGGGCTCGGAATGGTCCAGGTGGACCCCGCCACTTCGGCGGCGCTTCGGGCTGGCCGCGCCCCGTCGCCTCCGCGCCCCTTCCCCACCGACGGTACCTGAAGGAACAGCTCGTAAAGGATCTCCTCGCGCACTCGGGGCTCTAAATTGCCCACAAACACCGTTCTGTCGGCCTCATCCTGATCAGGGAACATCCCTGCGCTCCGGGCCGGAGGACGGAGGCGGAGGTGCCTGGTCCCCGCCCCTCCTTCCCCGCGTTACGGCGCCGCCGGACGGGCGGGGGTGGGGCCGACGGCGGGCCACGCCCCCGCCGCTCCGTGGGGCCCGCCCACCGCGCCGCCGTCCGCTCGGGATCCGGCGCGGAACCTGCGAGAATGAGCGACCTCAGCGTGGAGGGGGGCTTCTGCCCTCTTGCTCGCGGGGTGCTTCTGTATTCCTGGGTACGACGTTATTAATTGATTCTGGATTTAAATGTCTATAGAGGTTATTTAAGTTATGCGAACTGAATTAACAGAAGCTTCCAGGCCAATGTGAGAGGATTGGTTTCCAAAGAGTAAATGAATAAATCATTAGGATTTTAAAGTTATGGTCGTCATAAAATCCTTTTTGAAAGAATGAATCCATGCGTGCATGGATGTGGATACAGTGGAGTGTTCACCTAGGAAGCACTCCCTAGAAAAGTCTTTGAAAATGGCCGTAGCGGTTTTAGATGGACTCTACAAGGCAATTGAACTTGAGAAAACAGCCTGTACCAAGGAATACGAGAAAAAGTACACAAGTTTGGTGACTGATGTCAAAGTTCTTGAGGGTGGCTGCTGGGCGCTCGTAGCAGGATCCAATATTTGGGCTTGCATACTGTGTACCAGGGTGAAGAATTAATTCTTAGTTGAAGATTTTTAGAAATCCTAAAAACAGTAAAGGTAATTTTAAAAAGGGGAACGAAAACTTAGAATCTCAGTACTTTGATAAATCAACTGTCAACTGTTAATTTGGCTTCCTTTCTGAAGATAACCACATGTTTACATAGAACCATGAAGCCATTGTGTAAATACCCTTCAAGTTAGTAGCACACCATGTGGCCTTTACGTAGCCGTGGTGATCATTCATTTTGAATGGAAGACACGTGCTTTTACTTGGTGGCCCATTCTTCTGATGAAAAGGGGCGCATCCTTGGAACCCTGATTTCTAATTGAACTCTGACATGAGTTAATTTTATGACTTTAAATAAGTAATTTCACTTTTTGGAATCCAAGTTCTGTTTCTTAAGAAATGAATTGAAAAAAAGAGAAATGGATTGGACTAATTAGTTCATTTAATGGTATTTTCTGAGAGCTTGTTATATGCCAGGCACTATCTTGAATCTTTTTGAAACAAAAGTATAGAGATTTGCCTTTGTGAAGCTTATAGGATAATGGGAGAGACAGACTTTCTGTGCATGTAATACAGAATAATGTATCAGTCACCTTCAGTTGATGTATCATGTGTCCATAAATCCTGTATTTTTTCTTGGTCATCAACATTATTGTATATTAATAAGGTAGGAAAGGGGTTAAGGAAACTTAATAGTGCGTTGTAGGTATACCCTATAACATATATGTTGATCAAATGAATGCATGCTTCCAAGTTTCTATTCTGACTGGATCTATTGATTTTTTTAAATTCATTTACTTCATAAATCTTATTCAAACTAACATATTTCCTCTTTAACTGCCCCTCAGACACTGCTGTCTGGAAGATGTATTTTCAGGTTTCATTGTAAAACATGCAGTGCATATACTATATGACTGTGAATGCTAAAACCGTTAATTATATTTATAAGTAATCAATGATCATGTTCTTGCTATGGTGAAATTTCCATTATTCTTTGTCTCCAAAAGTGTGTGATTTTGGAATTCATACCACATTCTCTTCTGGTAGTACGTTAAGTCTATAGTGCTTATAATTCTAAGAATACTCATTTAATGCTATAAGCTCTGAAAGTCAGCTCATGCAGTTAGCTTTTTGTTCAAAATTGACCTCAATGTACCATTTTTCTAATGGAAGCACACTGTATTTCTTAACTCATATTGACTAAATGCATGGTAATAAACCTAGCAGAAGGTAAAAAATAATTTACTTTACTCTCAGCAGTTCCTGGACCATTAGTCACATGTAAGGTTAATGGGTTAAATGCATGGAACACTCTATAAAGAATTAGCCGTTCTTCACTCATAGCAGTCATACCCCTAACTGTGTCAACACATCAAAAAGGAAAATGTGTGTAAGTATATAATATATATCACAAGTAAAGCTATACACTATGTTCATATAAAATATATTGGTAATAAATATAAATATTTGTATTGTGTATAATTTATATATAGATTACAGGTCCTTTCTCCCCGGGTCTTTGTACAGTTGACTCATATTTTCTTTTGTAATTCAGTCCAGGCAGCATCTCCAATTAGGCTTCCCTGAACTCTGCACTCTAGATTAGCTGGCTACCCAACCTGTGTGGTTCCATAGTTTTTCTAGATACACATTTTCAAGCCCTCCTCACTGTGAAGTACTATAGGATAAATATATTTCAGAACCTGGAACAATCCCAGACACATCTGTGGATGTATCATAAATAGTTGTGGAATAAATACAGTTTGAATAAATGAATGTCTCTATGTCCAGCAACGAAGTTATGCCTGGCAATCAGTAGATGCTTAATAAAAGTTGCATGAATGAATGAATGAATGAATGGAGAAACTTGGTAAATTAGTGTTAAGGGACTTTAGTGGCTCCATTTTTAAAATTGACCTCACTTTTGTCTTCACTTTCTTTTCTTACACTCATTTTGTCTTTATTCTAATTTTTCTAACCATATTTGTCCCAAATAGATACAGCTCTTTTTGTTCTACTTATATTAGTTATTTATTATAAGGAAATATTTCTAATATTTAAAGAAATAAAGTAAAAATCATTAAGTCTATCATGTAGAGATAAACACTTTAGAGGAAAACCTTTCTAACTATGATCTATGCATCTTGTATACTTAAAATATATTTTAGGAAAATAAACCTTATGGTATTGTTTTTTAAGTTGCCTTTTCTCCCTTTAAACTATATAATGGAGACTTTCTACATTGATAAATATTGATTTATCGACATCATTCTTTTTACCCCACAGGACGTGCATAATTAGACTAATCCCCACTCTTAAACATTTACACCATTTCCATTTTTTGGCTATTATAAACATGCTGTGATGGATATCCTTGCTTTTTGTGTGCATGTGTCAGTATTTTTATAGGAAAGTATCTTGGATGTTTAACTGCTAAATCAAAGGGTAAGATCATTATACATTTACACAAAAGATTATGCCAAAATACATTTTGATAAATGGTGACTCTTCCATCTCAATAAACACTACTCAACTACCCATTATAATTACTTATACAATGCCTAAAAGCCTGCTTGGTACATAGGGTTCAATCAATTTTATATCATCATCATCATTATCACTTTTATAGTATTGTTTATATTGTGTGCATTTCTGTAAGCTTCTTAAAATCATTTTTTATAACCAAGGAGGACTAAATAATTACATGAATCAATATTATCTTACTAAACTATAGGCATTTGATAGACTATTTCGTCATTCCTCAATATTTTGCGATTCAGTGCAATTGACGTTAATAATCCCAACTTTCTCATTATTGACAATAAGAAATATGTAATTTTACATTTTGAAACTCTGCTCTATATTATGTTGTCTTAAGTGCCAAATTGATATTTTCAACATGAGCTCTTTAGAACAGTAAGGATTCATACTGCACTATCACATCAAAAGCACAAAGCAAAATCAAGATCTACGTTAAATAGGAAAAACTTACCTTTTAATTTGAGAATAACCTGGTTAAGAAGAATCTCTTTTACCCTGTATGACAATTACATTTTCTGTCTTCTCCCATTTTGAAATGATACAGGTCATGTGTGCTTGTTAGAGAAGTGCAGGTGTTACAACTAAATTATGTGGAAGGACTGTTTATTTGGTGGTCTTCAGTCATGTTTTAATGATGGCACTCTTAAAAATGAAGTCTCACAGAAAAATTCCCAGAGATCAAAAGGGTCAAAATAATGATGAGGTTTTTATCAGTAATTGTTTTCCATAATTTTTAAATGAATTTAACTCATTTGTTTAAAACACCCACTTTGACCTCAAACTAGTTTCTGCTGATCGATGATGATGTAAATTAAACACTTCTGTTCTGAAAGCATCTTTGGAAATTTACAGGGACTTGATTTTCCAAAAAACAAATTTAATTTTGAACTTACAGTGCGTGTATTTAGAACAATTCTCTACTTTCTTTGCCTACAAAGCCTATTGCCAGAAGGAAAGTAAGAGAAAAAGTAAGTAAACATGTGAAAAGAAAGCCTATAATAATTTAAAAATTTTTGTTATACTAAAAATAATTTTTTCCCCCAAAGTGTAGCTCTCAAGACAAGGTAGCATTTTGAATTTTAAAATAGCCACTGAGTTTGGGTTGCAAAATGACAAGCATGAAGTGGCCATATTTTACACTTGACAGCTGGATGAATATGGATTTTATTATTGATTATATGGTGTATAAAAACAACTTAGTTTGTAGTCAACATGAATATAAACCACAGCTTTTTCTAACTCTTTCCATTTCTAGCATTTTCTAACATCACATTTGCTCTAGGCTTTCAACAAATATGTTCTCCCTGACCACTTCTTAAACCCTGAGGTTAAATGGAATAAAGAAAGCTGTAATTAGCTTTTTCTTTCCCTTAAATTTGATGTGTGTGCTTCAAAGTTTGTGACTTCTTATGGAGTCTTTGACTTAAAAATCTTTCTCGCAGCCACAAGCTAATTGGGAGAAAACAAACCGCCTCACCTTTTTAACAAACAGGGTGGAGCAAAGAGGTCAGGGATCTTTTACATTAAAACCTACCAGACTGTGACAGTCCTATCACAGAGAAGCCTTACTGAGTTTCAGAATTTCCTTTTTGGTGAATCTGAGTGCTTCATTTGCTCTTAGCAGGTTCCAAATGAGAGTATACATATTTCTCTGTTTGATGTTCTGGTCAAGATCTGGTAAGACCTGGGTAATTTGACTTATCTTTAAAAATTGTGTGTAAAATAATCAGTATTGTCTGTATTGTGGGATAGAGAATGCTGTGACGTCATGGTATGAAAAAATATACTATGTTAGGGGTACTAATGATACTAAGCAGATTATGAAGAAAGGTTGTATATATGTGTGTACATACGTGTGTTTGGTAAATTGCATATTCTGTATTTTCCTTCCAGATAATTAGTAACTAGGGAGCCTTTTACAAGAAGATGTAAATGGAGTATGGAAATGTTAAAGAGAAATTAGAATAATCCAGGAATAGAGAAATTTAGTATTGGAAAATCATGATATAATAAGCATCTCTTTTCAATTTCACTTGTTCAAATAACTTCAATTTTGAGAAAAGTTTTTACATAGATAAATTGTCAATTGCAAAGCAAATGAAGTAAACAGATACTACAACTTTATTTTTCTTTCCTTTTTTTGGGAGGGGGGTCCTATTATGCTAAGGCAAAACCAACACTAAAACTGGTTTATGGTAATGAAGTTTACTAATTTTAGTAACATCATTTACTACTTTATGGCAATGAAGTAGAACTACTTGTTCTGTTTTATGGTAATAAAAAAGTAAATTTAAAATTCATGATGACTAGTTTTTTTATAGGGATGTTTTAAAAGCAGATTGTTTTCTTTGTTTTAATTAAAAGAAATCTTGAATACTTACTTGAATAACCTTAAAATACCACCTAGAAGTTCCAATTATTTCTTGTTTCTCTTCCACTGGATATTTGAGGTAATCATAAACTCGGGAGTTGTTTGAGTTTTATATTCTATGGAGGAGGAAGAAACTTTCCTTAATTCTTAAGATTCTTTCAGCTGGTCTAATAATTAAATAGGCATGAGACAGAGTAACAAGAGAAAATAAGCAAATTTAATACGCATGTATGCATGGGAACTTTGCATGCAAATACGTATGTATGCATGGGAACTTGGCATGCATGAGGGAGTCAGCACCCCTGCATACATGAGCAGTTCAAAGACATAAGGGAAAGTGTGGTGTACATGACATTCTGAGCTAAGGATGAGTGAGATAAGGCACTTTGTGACTTCAGAGGGGGAAAGTTGTTCACAGGATGATAAGAGCAGGTATTCAGCAATTAGAAGTTTGTCCTGCCCTATAGGTGGGTTTAAAAAAAGGTTATCTTCAATACCCTCTTATTACGGGCAAGGCCCCTAATTTAAATTCCTAGGGTCTTGGTTGCCTTTAGCTCAAACAATGCACACACCACAGCAGCACATCTTAGAGTGGCATGTGCTGAACCCCCACAAATCAAACAATCTAAGTGGAACTAATTTACAGTATATCCATTGTATTTTATTCATTTGGAGGTGTCTCAAAAGGCATTTTATGTTTCCGTAACGTATAATAGTAGCACCTTATCTTGAAAGAGAGAAATATGAAGTCTAGGCTCCTAAGCTTTGTGTCATATCATAGTTCACATCATTTCAATATCACATTTTATACTCTAAACTTACATGGCAGACTTTCTGAGATTATTGTTTTGGTTAGTAGTTAGGCAGTTGCCTATATTTTCCATTGGGAAAACTCAGATATAATTTGTTTCAGTCTCTGTTGACTAAAATAGAATAACAGACCTTTTAGATATTAACCACAGAAGTAGAAGATAAAGCAATTAAAGATTTCAATGATTCTTAAAAACCATTCTTATCCCATGTGAACTCTTAGGCTTTCTTGCATTTTCCTCGAATTTCTACATGCCTAGGAAATTTTGTTGAATTTTCTGTAATTTGTTAATGTATGTTTGTTCAAGTTACACATGCTCCTCCCTTCTCTCCTAGAGATTCTGGTGCATCCCTCTTGTCTCATACTCTTCAACATGAAAATCATTAATGATTGTATCTGTCTTCGAAAACGGAAAAACATTCTGAAAAACTGAGATTAGTGGGATATTTTAACATTTTTTAAATAGAATGAAAGGGAGTGCAGATATAGCTGAACAAACTATATATAAATATTTATACAAATTCTGTGCATATATATATATTCTTAATGCAGTTTATGATTCATACTAAAGGCTTACATGACAGTTGTGGTTTTTGGTATTATTATTATTATTATAGCAAGGGTCAGCAAATACTTCTGTAAAGGGCCAGATAGTAAATATTTTAGGCCTTGAGGGCAGTATAATCTTGGTTGCATCTATTCAGCTCTGCCATCATAGCATGAAAATAGCTGTAGGCAGTTTGTAAACAAATGAGTATTCTAATAAAAATGTATCTGTGGACACAAAATTTGAATGTATTATAATGTTACAAAGCATTATTATTTTTTTTCAACCATTTGAAAATGTAAAAATCATTCTTAGTTTGCCAGCCAGATTTGGCCCACAGGCCATAGTTGTGTTTTTAGTAAAATGAGAGAGATGTTAAAGATGGATTAATTCATGCTCGTTTCACTGTTGAAGAAAGTAAAATTCAGAAAAATAGAGTCATTCTTCTAAGATGATGGAACTTAAAATATGTAATATAGGGCACCTTCTCTTGTTTAAAATGTAGATTCTTAATCCATTGGCTAGAAGTGAAGTCCAAGATTTTGCAATTCTAATAAACGCACCAGTAATGCCCATGGGTGTGGTATGCAGACCACACTTTGAGTAGTAAGAGTATAGAAACTTGTAGAACCATACTGTTTGTAGGGCAATGGTCTTTTCAAAACCCGTGGAATTCTGAGCCCACTGCCTTAACAAGTCAACATGATTTTGCTCTAAGTTGCATAAAAGCATTCCTGATGTGACTAGTAATTTATTTCTATTGATTTACTAAAATGAGATGCCCAACAGGCAACTTTAGTTTATTGTACCAAGTATTTTTAAAATAAGGAAAATATGAAAGAACATTGGATTTATGATGGAAAGATCCAGATTCAAGTCCTAGAGGCTTGTTATCCCAGGTCAAATCATTAACTTCCCTGAACCTCAGTTTTCTCATTTTTAAATGGAAGTAACATTATAATACTATTTCACTGCTTTGTGAAGCTCCTAGGAGATAACATAAATGTATGATTTGGTCAATTATAAAGTGATGTAAATTACGTTACTGTAATCCACTGTGTTTTCTTCCATGTATGTTTTCTCTGTAATTCTCTCAGGTAATTTCCAGGACTTCACTGTGTCTGGCCCGTAGACTACCTGTATCAGGATCTGCTGGGTCATGCAGTTAAAAATCCAGATGTACCTATAAATCAGAATCTCTGGGAATAGCTGCAGGAAACTACATTTTGAACAAACCTTCTCCGTCATTTTTCACACCCATTTTTAAACTGTGCATAGGAGTTCCTGGTCTGAAGACTTAGCGATGCCCACATTTGCTTATATAGTCAGCTTCATGTTTCAGCAGCTTTCCAAACATTTGCACTGTTGTTGCTGACTAAATATTTTGATTTCTTATGACATGTATATTTTTAAAATGTGTCTTGACTTCTTCAGAACCAGGAAATGATACTTTAACATCTAGGTTTGCTTTTTGCCACCAGCCTTCGGAGATGTTAAAGTTCTACCTCCAGTTTTTTTGTATCTTAATTGGCACTGTGGCCATACAGTTCTGTCTTTGTAGCACCAAGTTGGTCCATTGTTTTGTACCTGGAATTCTGCTGGCCCCCCAAGATCTTCATTTTCTTATTACACATGAACCAACAATTGAACTAGTGCACTTCTGATAGTCTTATTTATGTTCAACTGTTTATATAACTTATGCCATAAATATGCCCAGGCTTTTCAGATCTCACCCAGAAGTGTTCTGTTGCTTCTAGTTGTGTGACCCTGCACAGGTCATTTGGTCTCATTTAACTTCACTTTCTTTGTATGTAAAATGACAGCGAGGATAGCAAATATAACGCAGCACCGTGCCTAACATAGACTGATTGCTAAGTAACCATAAAGCGTTGCTGTTGTCGATGGTGTGGATATTGCTGGTAGCAGATACGTCTTATTTTCAGAAACAGGGAAAGAAAAGGAAGGAGGCTTTTTGAGATGAAGGTGAGGTTTCATATTATCAGAGGAAGAGGGTTTAAAATTTTCTGGAATGTGTTAGGATTGATAGCTTTTTATGGCTGAGTTTTGAAGTCCCTCTGTTACTGATTGGGTCAACGCTGAAAGTTGCAAGACGGGCTAACGTGTCTCTGAAGCTTACCCAACTGTGAAGATGGGTTTGAAGTCACAGAATGTTAGAAGAAGTCAGAGAGATCACTTGTTTCCATTCCTATTTCAATGAAACCAGGGCTCAAAGATGAGAAGGAAAAGCATTTGCTCAGAGTCACGAGATATCTTTGAGAGAAGCTACAGGCTCTTGGGTCTCAGCTGTCCATGTCCAGTGCACTGTCCATGCCTCTGGACTCCGTCCATGTTGATCTCCTTGTCTTCCTCTCCATAGTCATAGTCACTAGAATGGAACTATGCAGGCTGGCTGATAAACTTTGCCTCCCCTGTAATATGTTTTTGTCACATTAGCCGTTATCTGGATAGAACCGGTTCTGTGCAGTCACATGGTACCTCCCCTCCATCACCCTTGACCTTGCACACACAGATGCTCACATTGCTCACCCAGTGCACGTAGAAATGGAGCAGTGTTCAGACATTTGGTTCAGACAGCGTGCTGTTACTGAGTTCTTAACAGTGGAAAATGTGCCTCCATTTTTTTTGAAATTTTTGAAAAAGAAGTGAAGACTCCTTAAAGAAGAAGATTACAGGTGATGAAACGGGTCCATCATTATGACCCTGAGAACAAAGGCCGTCCATGGAATCCCGCCGTCAGGGGTCCCCTCAGCTGGGAAAATTCAGAACTCAGGCCTCGGCTGGGAAGGTTGTGACACCTTACCGAGTTGTTTGTACAGCGCCGCCAGCGTAAGTGCACGGTGGGAAGTTTGCAAACTTAATTGTCAGATTTTGGGTATGGTGACAGCTCTGATGGCCATTCCAGAAAAAGAGTTCCAAAATTGCTCTGAAGGGTGGACTAAGCACTGGCATCAGTGCACAGCTTCCCAAGGAGTCCTTCAAGGGTGACTGAAGTGATATTCAGCAGCGAGGTACATCGCACTTATTCTTGGATGAGTTTGTAAAATTAATTGTCTGTATATACACTGTTTGCTATACTTTTATATTTTTTAGTATGTAGAAAGTTTTGTGTACTGTTTTAAATAGTGTAGTGATTAACATTTAAGGTTTTCAATATCTTTTAAAACCCATACTTAATTTATTTATTAAAATTAAAAATTTGACGTCTTTTGAATCCCCCAGTTAGGGGATTTTTGTACCACCACATTTGTTTTCTCCATACTTTCTTTTAAACCTACATTGCCATCTCATCAGTACATGGAGTTACAGTAATATTTAAATGTTCTTAGTGAGCATCTGAACAAGAATTACTTTTGATGTTGCATTTCTGTTTTATTCCTTTTATAATACTTATATCTGTGTCTAACTTATTTCCCTGCTTTCAGTGTATTTTCTTATTAGTTTCAGGTGTATAAAACAATGTAATGATTAGGCAGTTATATCCCTCACAAAGTGATAATGCCAACAGGTCTGCTACTCATCTGGTATTGTACATAGCTATTTCAATATCATTGACTATATTCTTTATGCTGTACTTTATATCCTGTGACTACACACACACACACACACACACACACACACACACGTATGTACACACAATATATATGTAATCATAGTTGACATACAGTATTATTTGATATTAGTTTCAAGTAGTACAGTGCAGTGGTTAGGCATTTATAGAATCTGTTGTGATCTCCCAATAAGTCCAGTACCCATCTGACACCCTACATCAGTGATGTCCAACCTTTTGGCTTCCCTGGGACACATTGGAAGAAGAATTGTCTTGGGCCGCACACAAAATACACGAATGATAGCAGATGAGGTAAAAAAAAAAGTCACCAAAATAATCTCATAATGTTTTAAGAATTTGTGTTGGGCTGCATTCAAAGCCGTCCTGGGCCACAGGTTGGATATGCCCGCCCTGCATAGTGTTTATAATATGGATATATCATATCCTCTGTACTGTGAGTTTCTGTGGATTTTGTCTTCAGTAAATCTAGCATTTACTTAGCAGTGATAACATCAGGAACGGCACTATGTCACTTATGAGTTGTGTACTTTAGGAAGAATATAAATTTATTAGGCCACGAACTTTTCCACTTCTATAATCTTTATTCATTACCTTTTTACCTATATGCTGTATTTTGTTAGAAGTCAAATCTGAAGTCATCATAACTTTATTCCCCTGATTTAACCTGCATTGTCTCCCTTGATATTTTTAGGATACTTTTCTTTTTCACTGAAACCCAAACCAGTTTGCAGAAAGACTCTTGGTAAGTCTGATTAATTGATTTTTCTCTAGATTATGATTAACCTTTTCAGTTTGCACACCCTGGTATGCAATTGTTTCCTTAATTATTCTAACTACTTCTCTGTCTCTCCCCCAAATGTCTCCACACTGCCCAAGGGACCCCCGATGGTTTTTAATTTGAATCACCATTGCCTGTCCCATATCTGTTTTCTTTCATAATTTTGATTTCTTTCTTCTTCCATTCTTACTTTAAAGTGAGCTTTGTAAGTGTGTTTTAGCATACGTAATGTGAATTTTTATTCTGCAATTGCAGTTTTACTCTTTCCGAATTGGAGTAGCTCATTCCATGTTTCCTATCTTCCTATTGTTTTCTACCTCATTAAATTTTCTCTTAATAGCCTTCTGCTCCTTTTTCTGAGACAGGATTTTTCTTGCATTACAATGAGGATGCTATAGTTTTCTGCAATATCTTCTTCTAAATAACTGTGACAATATCACATATAGACTTCCTAAACTCGAATGATTATGTGAATGAATATTAATACATATTATTGTTTATGAAATATGTATTCCATATTTATATATTAAAATACATTTTTATTTATTAAATATATATAGTTAAATCATTATTTTGGGGCATTTAAATCACTTCTATTCTCTAGTATTAAAATAACTTAATTCATTTTTAATGTGCTTTGGCACTGTTTTCTTGGGCTAAACTCATGGAAGTGGAATTACTGGCATAAATTACAGTACAGCTTCTGTGGACTTTAGATATATATCAAGAAATTGTTTTCCCAAATCTTCTTACCAAGTTAAGCTTCCAGAAGCAGTAAGAACATATACTATAATTTTTTAAAAATGGTATTCTATACTTATTTTGGAAAAAAATTCACTACCTAGCAATGACTTTGTTATTGATTTGCTTAGTTATTTATTTTCTGCTCTACTTCCTTCTAGGATGGGTGGATGGATAGAGAGGTAGGAAGAGAGAGAGAGACAGAGAGAGTGAGACATAGAGACATAGATGCATAAGTACAAAGACTGATAAAATGCACACATGGATGAGAATACTTATAAGATGATATATAAGGTATTTTACATTTTTGGGTGATTATGCCTAAGCCTGTGATCAGCTTTCTTTTAATACAATTATTTATTTCGTTAATATAAATCCTAGGAAGAAAATCAGGAAGAATAAATATTTTTAATATTATGTGTGTTACACACACATATAAAATGTCAAAAGGGTGTTGTATTAACTTATTGTTTTGGCATCGTGTATATGAATATCAGTTAAATTTACCTTCACAATTATTGAGTGTTAAATTTTGTTTAATTTGATCAGAAGACAATGATACCTCATTGTTTTGATTTGTATTTATTTGATCACTAGTCAGATAAAATATGGGAGGTTAGACAACTTCACCAACTCATCCTAGAAAAAGTGCCACATACCTCACTGCTGAGTATCACTACAGTCACCTTCGAAGGACTCCCCTTGGGAAGCTGTGCACCGACACCAGCGCCTAGTCCACCCTTCAAAGCAGTTTTGGAACTCTTCATCAGGGCTCTCATCAGACTCAAAATCTGCTAATTAAGTTCATGAACTTGCCATCGAGTGCTATTGTTGGCAGCACTGTACAAGGTTATGACACTTTGCTGAGTTGTTCGTACAGTGCTGCCAACGTTAAGTGCACAGTGGCCAATTTGCAAACTTGTTTGTCAGATTTTTGGGTCCAATGACAGCTCTGATGACCATTCCGTAAAAAGAGTTCCAAAATTGCTCTGAAGGGTGGGCTAGGCACTGGCATTGGTGCACAGCTTCCCAAGGGGAGGACTTCAAAGGTGACCATCATGATACTCAGCAATGAGGTATGTAGCACTTTTTCTAGGATGAGGTCTCAAAATTAATTGTCTGACCTCATATATTTTTCTAATGTTTCTTATCCATATCTAAGTATTCATCTAAAGAAATTCTGTTAAAGTTCATAAGTGATTTATCTATTTTTATTAATATAACTTCATTAATAATGCTTTTGCATGCCATTTTGTATGAATAAACATAATTCTTAATTTTAATTAACTACATTTATTTTTATTTTTATTGTAAATTTTTAGTACTTCTAGTTCAAAAAGTCTTTTCACCTAATAAACAAATGACTTAAACATTGTACTTGGTCAGTAAATGATGGTGAAGAGCTACTGAAATGAAATCCTCCCCCTTCTCTGAGTTCAGTTCTATTCTTTGCAACAGCGACAGGAATAGAATCAAATCCTGTCCCAGGATTCAGCTTGATTGAATTACTTTCTGTTTCAGAGAACAGAAGACTATGCCTTAAATTCTCTAATCTAAGTGTCAAGGATTCCTTCATAGATCTGTTTAATCCCAAAGTTGAGATGTGTCTGATTCTGTATACAAGGAGCAACCCGGACTGTGCCGAGCCACTGTTTCAGAAGAATCAGTCACTTAACATAAACTTCAACGTAAACAAGAAGACAACCTGGCTTATTCACGGATACAGACCCACGGGTTCCACTCCCGCGTGGCTTCAGGACTTTGTAAGGATTTTGTTGAATCAAAACGATATGAATATAATTGTAGTGGACTGGAACCGAGGTGCTACAACTTTAATTTACAGTAGAGCTGTGAAAAACACCAGAAAAGTTGCTGCAAAACTGACTGAGAGCATTCAGTTGCTTTTGGTAAGTTTGGAACTTCATGTACTATGGATGGAATATAATATACAGTGTGTTATGTGACACCACAAACTGGTGAAAAAAAGAATGTGCTTTTAATGCTTTTAATACTTACTGCTTTTTTTCCCTGTAGCATTCAGAATTACTGCTTTGGTATGCTAATGTAGACGGTCATCCTTTGTTTGTGGAGATGGAAAATTCTATACCTAAATACGATCTGTCTTAGTTTTGAAAATATTATCTTAGAGGCTAAGTTATTGTGTTTTATCTTAAAACAAGTTACTGTGTTTTATCTTAAAATCTACCTTGTGTAGGTAGATTTTAATTTTTTAAACTACCTATACAGATTTCAGGAAAAGGTCATGAGTGATTCTATGTGGACAGAGGGGATAAGCTATATAATCGTTAGATTTTTTTAGCTATCTTTTCTAAGGTATGGCTAATATGTTTATAGCTAATCAAGTGTGAATGAGTACAAGTAAGGGAAAAACAGTTTGAAAAGTAGCATACTCCTCCCAGCTTTGGAGGGAGGTCTCAGTTTCCCACCAATTTGCCCAGCATTTAGGGTTGAGATGGGTCAAATAAATTCAGGACAGTTCTAGGTCATCTTTGTTTACTAAATCAACCCATATGGAGATCCATGTCTATTCTAGAGAAAGGTGATGTGATGGACACTTGAGAGAAAGAAGGGTGACATCTGATTTGGGGGGCATTTATGGGCTTGAAATCTGCCTTTGAGTTGTGATGTGCTTAACTTCCCAGCCTCTGCAAAACTTGAGCAGGCATCACACATCCAAGCTGAGGTTACACGTAGTGATCAGGAGTCAGTCAGCCTGGGCAGGTTCAAAGACCAAATCCATCTCTCATCATCTGGGGGATTGTGAGCCATTGCTTAGCCTCCCTGCCTCATTTCTCTGTCGGTACCTTTGGAATAACAAACTTTATAGCGATATTTAAGTATTAAAGGAAACTAATTCTTAACCACTGCCTGACATAAAATAATCATTGAATTAAAATAAGCTCTCATTATTATTTTTAGATTCTCAAATTTAGATAAAACCCAACTGTCTCTGTAGAGAGACAGAGGAGGTAATTGATGACCTGTTCTTACTGATAGTCCGTAAATTGTATAATTGACTTTTCCTTACAGCAGTGCTTTTTTTATTTCTCAATTAATATGTACCTCAAAGTATGGGAAATGTGAGTGTGAAATAGGAAAATTTACAGTGTTAGGTAAATTTTCAGGAGTGCCTTTGCTCACAAAGGAGTCGTATTATGGAGAAGGGAGGAAAGGTCCGTTGCACTAAAGTTGAAAGCAGTACTTCCTCAGATGTCTGGGCATTGCTCTGAAATGATGACCCTGTGCTTGGGAAGCCCGGGTCTCACTTGTCATCAGCAGTAAATGCTCCCTGTCCAAGTCATCAGATGTGTCCCTGTGTACGATGGACCATGACTTGCTTCCTGAGAATGTGGAGGAAGAAATCCTCCTTCATGTCAGCTCCTAATGCCCCTGCTGCACCCTGGGAGCAGGTGGGTAGGTGAGACCCTGAGAATGTTCAAAACTTGGACTTGGAAAATCAGACTCCATCATTCCAAAGCTTGTGATCTCGGGAAATCACTTAAAATCTCTGAGTCTCACTGTATTGTCTCTGAAATAAGGATTGTTATTCACACTGTTCAGTCTTCCAAAAACTTTTGACCCAATCTGATGAGATAAAACAGGGAGGCAGATTAGTATGCATTTTGGAGTTCGACAGACCTGAACTTGAAGTCTGTCTTTTTCCCGTATAATAATAAGTATATGTGGCTTTGTGCAACTCCTTATTAATATTCAGCGTTCAATAGGTTGAGTTTTAGGCAATAAGATAAAAATAAATAACTCACAGGACTGTTGTCAATATTAAATTTGAGATTTATAAAGCTCTATCAAGACAGCTAGTACAAAGTAAGTAGCCAATAATCTTTCATTATTATTATAAAATGCTTTATTAATTAAATGTATTATTTCACATATACGCTTCTAGATAATAGATGCCAAAGGTTTTTAAATTTTTAAATAAAAATTTGGTGGAATTATTAAAAAATGTACAGAGAAAAATCACGTATCTTATGAAAATTTGAACAAAGATATTGTTTTGAAATGATAAAATCCTGTTCCCTAGAAATGGATTAAACTAGAAAAAATAACAAGTTTTAGAATATTGATGCACAAGGCAGAGTCTGTGATTTTTCTGAAATGAAAATTGTAACACTCCATTTTTAATTGCAGAAGCACGGAGCGTCTCTTGATAATTTTCATTTCATAGGCATGAGCTTAGGGGCTCATGTCAGTGGATTTGTTGGAAAAACATTTAAAGGTCAACTTGGAAGAATAACAGGTAAACTATTTTTGATAAAAATGTGTTAGCACAGTTTTCAGCATCAGAAGTTACTTTATTTAAAATTTAATAGGTGTAATAATTAAGCAACAGAGATACACAAACATTTATTTTTTTATATTATACTCCCGTGTTAGTGTTTTTTTGAGTTGGACCTTCAAGTCTTGTTGAGTTCTTCACCAAGTTTACGTTGCCCTTATAGAATTGAAAAGAAACAGATCAATTTCTGCAGGCCCAGGAGGATGCTAAAGAAACATCATTGTAACAACCCCCAGAAAGATTTGGCTCATTAAATAGAAAACGTTTCTCATGCATTAACGAAAAATACAAACACGTACTGTATTTACTTTTCACAAACTTTGGGGGTTTTCAATTTTTTTAAAACTCTGACTCAAATGCCAGAGAAGAGAGTCAGGAGCTGGTATCCGGGCTTACGGGGTTCGGGTCCCAGGTGCCGTCCTGTTTCCCTAACAAGGTTACCGCACCCAGCGAGCGTGGTAACCAGATAACACCGGGTGGGTTTTCATGCTTCCCTCTTTTAGGAAGGTGGTGATTTTAGAGCTAGAAGGATAGTATCCCTCCCAAACAATTTAGCTCTTTAAAAGTTACGGAGATATGTGTCCATGATTTATAATCATGTTAAGGGTAAATAGAAGGTCATAGAGTTTTTAGGTAAGGTAAGCAAAGGGGGAGGGGAAAGGTGAATAACTTGTACAGGTAGATAAGATCTTCTCAAACCTTCGCTATACTTACTCTGATTGAGTTAATATTTTTCCTGTTATATTCAGAGGGTGCCAACAAAGTGTATACACATTTTAAAAGAGGAAGAAACTGTCTTAAAATTGTAATACTCAATGTATACTGATAACAAGAGATGAATGCAAGGCACGTGTGACTTCTGCAATGACAAGAGGTGCTCAGAATGGTCACTATCAGTGTCCAGACCCTTCTGATGACAGCGAACTACCGCTTGAGCAATGCTGACCCAAGTGTCCACGTGTGTCACTGCGCATGCCGTTTCAATTTCTTCCCAAAGTCCCACTGGTGCAGCCAGTTTTCTATGGTCCACCACATCCTTTAAGGTCCCCCACAGGTAGTAGTCAAGGGGTGTTCAGTCAGAAGAACATAGGGGAAAGTCTACATTCTCAAATTTCAAATACCACCTCAAAGTGATCTTGTGCTCCTTGTGCAACAGCCAGCTTCCACTGTGTTCTGTGACTGTCCTGCCTGTCGCATGGTGATGCTAGCTTTCATTTCATTAACACCATCTTGTGAGCGAGCGTCATACCAGACGTTACTACTGTAATTGAATTCAACTTCGAAAAGGAATACATAGATAATATCTGTTAAAATGTGTATACATTTTTGGCACCCCCTAAGTATTTGAAACTTGGAGTAACAATGAATGTGGGCGGGTCAAAAAGTTTGAAACAGCTAAGCCTTCGTTTACACGAAGGTCACTGGATGGACAGCCAATTCCCTTTCAGTTACCAGAGTTTAAACTGGTGGTCATCCTACTTTATTTTATGGTATGTTGACTCACACACTAGTGTAGACTCCACATGCTAAGCAATCATGAAAATGTTCAAGGCCAGACAACAAGGTGGTTCTACATCAGAATATCTTACAGGAAGAGAGAACTTTCTGCCTCATTCCATTATTGGGCTAATTCAACTAGGGAAATAAGAGGGGCTGAGATGATCATTATATTTTACTTTTTTAAAACACATTTTTAAGATGATTGTTTCTTCCATTGCATATTGAATTTTATCTCCCTCCTCCTTTTACTGATACTCCCCAGTAGATCACGAGTCTAGAATTTCCATTTTGAATTTCAAAAACACCAGAAATATATTCATAGTCCATGAAACTTTTAATGAAATATTCTTTTCTTGTATGTGTGTGTGTGTGTGTGGGGGGGTACACTTTTATGAGAAATGAATGATAAATATATTTGTTTAAATATAAAACAGTAATAAATATGTTTTATTACAGCCCAAACTGCATGTTAGACTTATAAATAAATTCAGGATGAACTAATAAGGAATGAGGTTCAAGATAGGACCAGGATGATATTGATTCTTTGTTTTTTTTCCCCTTCAGAAGTAGTAATAGTTATTTATTAATAAAGTTCTGCCAGTTTATTTCTAATTACTTAAATAGTAATGCTAAAAAATCCGTACTATGTTTTGTTGAGGCATCTGTACCATGGGTTAACACTAGATTGTTGATAAACTCTGAAGACTGATAAAAGTTATTATTTGTACAATGAAGATACTTGCTATTCTTTCAACTTTATTTATCTTTAGATTTGTTTTTAGACAGGTTTAAGATAGAACCGTACAGGCTTACTATGTTTATGATGGAATAATAATGCAAGCATATATTCGAAGAACCACCATAGTAGGACTTGATTCATAGATTGATAGTTTCTTTCTTCAATTGCAGGTCTTGACCCTGCTGGCCCACAGTTTTCTGGACATCCACCAAATGACAGATTAGATTATACTGATGCAAAGTTTGTGGATGTCATCCATTCTGACACCAATGGTAACAATTCAGGCTTTACTGCTTAATTTGTTTGAAAATGAAAAAATGGTGTAGATACTCAGGAAAAGGAGACTAAAAGAGGAGAAAGAGTAGTGGATAAAGTGATGATAAATCTGTAGTTACATACTGATTATATTTCCCCGAAGTCACATTTTTGGGAGTTCATAGAATCCTGTGGTGTCCCATGGCGCTCTCTGTCTACAGCTTTCCTCCTGTTAGGTTTCAAGAACTGTCGTGTCATCCTAAACTACCGAAATTTGATAAAAGCGATACTTCATCTTGTTCATGCTATTGACAGTTTTATTGATTTGGTCATGATTTCCCCCACGCTTAATGCTCCTGACACTTTTAGGTCACTATTACTATCCTCTTCCCTCATTTTCTTGCTGTGATGTCTATCAACTAGAACTGAGCACAGCAGTTCAGGCACAGATAGAGAACACCTTTCCCTAAAGGTAGGCAGATGATGGCTCTCTTGTTTTTAATGATCTTCCTGAAACTCTAACCGACTATTGATAGTTTTGGCTGGACTACATTGGACAGACACTTTAAAGGAACCATTCAGATGGTCCTGATTTGAAACTGACGATTCTGATATCTATTGAACACTTCCTATGCAATGTTTTAGTGCTTTGTGTGAATTAATTATGGAATTCTTGTAAGTTTCCATGAGATAGATAATCATTATTATCTCTTTTTTTTTTTTTTTTTTTTTTTTTCACTGATGAGGAAGCTAGGCCAGTAAGGGACAGAGCTGGGATTTGAAATCCTATCTTTTGATGACAGAGCCTGCACTTCACCAGTGTGTTTCCCTGGTTGAGGTGTGTTGTGGTTGTGGGCCTGGGGATAGGATGCTCAGATAGGGACAGGAGGAAGGGATACTCACACTACCACTATTTCCCTGTTTCCTCGGGTTTCCTTTTTCTTTGGTCCAGGGAATTTATTATTTCCCATATTCCTCTGAATTCACCTTGTGGTGGTCCATACCCATGATTCTGTGAGAAATATAGATGCCATAAATGCCATAGGTGACAATTTTGAACTTCTCTATCTACCTGCTGATGGGCTGAGCCTATAATGGGAATAATTCTGCTCCTTCTTTGGAGTCTAAGTTTACCTTCACCTTATAGGGAGTTAGTGCATGAAATTTCAGTGTTCTAATGTGATAATCCCATTATCACATTATTTCAGCTTAACGTTTCCACATATAGCATACCTACTCCCCCAGTTACTCTGCACTTCTTTGTCTGAACTCTACTTTCTGAAATCCCAATTTCAGTTCCACCTATGGCCTTTTGAATTAGCTCTTCATACTTTTTATTATTTTTGTGTGCATTCTTTTCCTAATGAACTCTTTTGGATTGTCTTATACAGTTATCTCTTGGTATTCATAGGCCATTGGTTCCAGGATCCCCACAGATACCAAAATCCTCAGATGTTCAAGTCCCTTATATAGAAGGTCATGGTATTTTGCATATCACCTACTCGCATTTTCCCGTATTCACCTGTCACCTGCTCACTGGGAAATTCTCTAACGAAATTACTTAAACGTGCAGCCTTCATGAGTGCTGTATGGCTCTCTTGTTCTATTTAAGTTTTTCTGTGGCACTCATGATCTGACACACTGTACTCTTCGCTTGTTGGTCTTCCTTCCAACGGAATGTAATTTCCACCGCAATAAGGATTTTTGCTCCCCTCTCCTTTTTCACTTGTGTGTTCATGGCAGAAAGGACTTCAGTGGGTCCACAGTACACTGGTGACGGGTAAGGGTGTTAAGTTAATGGAGCATAATTTTCACGAGGGAAATTTAAGCAGTTGGTACCAGAAAAACTCATCCTTTTGAAACTTACATTTATTTTATTTTCAATTCAGATTTTAAAAGAGTGACTTTTCATGGATTTTATAGGAAATTATTTTTTAGACCAGTGTTGCTGACCTGATTATATGCATTTAGTGATTCTTGATTTTCTTCTCAGGTTTAGGCATTAAAGAGCCCGTGGGACATATAGATTTCTATCCAAATGGAGGAAAAGAGCAACCTGGCTGTCCTAAGTCACTATTTGCAGGTATACCAACCGTGTTGTCCAGTGAATTACATGTGATTGAAAATGAGGAAAGAACATCCGTTAACTTCATCCCCTCTCACCCTGTGGGCAAGGTTTTGATCACCAATGCCCGTAACTCCAGAGAGTTATTGGTGACAAATGGTTTCATTTGATCCTCCTCAGTTCATAAAGGTGACCCCCAGTAGACACCCAATTTCGCCATGGATGAGACCTATTACTTTTTGGTTTCAGCAGTTTTAGTTCATAATTTTAAACATTAGGAGACGTTGTAGGTCATTGAAGTAGCACATAGAGCTGAGTACACAAGTTTGGTCTCAGGATTTAGTCTTTCCCGTCACCACAGCCTGTACAAACGCAGACTTATAAATTCTTGCCCTCGGTTGGTTTGTACAGAAAGAGCCCAGTACCTGCTCCAGGTAAGGAGTTTGGCTCACTTCGGAGCCATAGTGAGAAATGCATGGAGCTCTGCAGGGGCAGCTGGTCACGTGCCACGTTGCTGGGGTGCTGCTGCTCGGGAAGTTGGGTCACAGGGACGAGGATATAAGAAGTTGGGAAAGGAAGGGGACGTGTTAAAGTTTGAATGTCACCCGATTTCGTAGTAGTCTTTGACACTGAGTAGAAATGTTAAGGGTAATGAGTTAGAAGGGAGAGATGTGTACACTGATTATTAAGTATGATAGCAATGTGTTTGTAGACTTTGTGAAATTGTTGAAATTAAATATTTTTACTGTGTTAACTATTCAGAAAATTTTCTTATAAATTTCATGTAAAAGGCATATTAAATTTAAGTTTATATTGGTGCAGTTTGTTTAGTTGCTTGAGATAACACTGTGCATTGTAGTCTACACTTTAATATTCATAAAACACAGACTGGAGTAGAACTTCATCTTTAAGTTTTCTGTAATTTACTTGAACTTGGTTTAATACATCTACAATTCTTTTACTTGATTTTCCACACTTAAGGGATAAAGTTTATTAAATGTAGCCACCAGAGAGCAATTTACTTATTCATGGCAGCTTCGGAAACAAAGTGCAATTTTGTGTCATTCCCTTGTCACTCATATGACGATTACAAAACTGGTTCATGTGTGGATTGTGATGACTTGAAGAAAACTCCATGTCCTAAGCTAGGTAAGAGAGATTGTTATAATGACTAACATAACTGTCCTAGTATTTTTTTTTCCCGTCGGAAGCTTTTATGTGTATTTGTGAAGATGTCAACGTTTTATAGAAAAATTATCTGTGGAACAAGCAGAAAAAATAGTTCATTTCCTGCTAAATATTATTAAGATATTTAGTGAGAAGAACTGGATTGGCTGCCCTTCCACGTTCAGCGTAGTGGGCAAGGTCAGTGGTGTCCTGATAGTCCTAGTTCCTGATATTCGAAAGGATCCATTATTTATCTTCCATCTGTATTGGCACTGAAGAAGGAGACTTGTGCGTTCTTAGTGGCACCGAGTTTTGTTTTATTTGTTTGTTTATTTGTTTGTTTGTTTTTAATAGGAAGCAAGTGAAGAGGTGTGACGCACAGTTAGCTACTCATTTGCTATTAGCCTGTAGACATGACTCATACATGGCTCAGACCTTCTAAACTGATAAAGCTGGGTAAGAGCAGTTAAGTATTACAGCTTCTGATGACTAAAGCCTGCCAGTAAGAAGTTTAGGGAAAAAAGATTCCACGTGAATGTAGAATGTCAGAGCTGGAAAGAACCTCAGAGGCTGTTTTAAAATACTACCAGCCCCGGAGTGTGTCACACGCGTGTAAGCATCTGATCAGTATCCAGACAGGATCTGCCAGGAATACTTTCAGAGCCAAAGAGGCTCTTTGAAATACAAAGACTGCGTGAATTAAACAGCCTCCTGCCATTTTCTTCAGCAGGAGGTTATACTCATGCACATAGAGAATGGCTGGGATGGGCAGAAAACACCCAACTTTCGCCAGACTTATTTTCCTGTAGACCCTGTCAGTCCACAAGATGTTTTGTAGAATTCCTTGTTTTTGGACCTCATGCTGGAGATTGCTTTTCTGATCCCATCCCTTTTCTGTTTAAATAAGAAATTGTGACCACCAAGTGTGAACATATGGCCTAAGGGCCCAAGTGAGAACTAGTGTTAAACCTCTGAATTCTGTTCAGTATTCTTTCCACTACATTCAGATCTCAGATTTGGAGCGTGACAACAAATACAGGACCCGGGAAGCATCTGAAATGTATACGTGTGTGTATAGTACCCGTTCTACATGTACATACAATGTGTGTGTTTGAAATATTTGAATACATAATACATGGTGTATATAGATGCTATCGATGCTACACAGAGTATATATAATGTACACATATGCATAGCACATCTATATGACTAAATACAGAAGAATTGGGGGCAGTAGGCAAGGAGCTAAGTTTTGTATTCCAGTTTTATCTAATCAGTTAATTCTCCTGAGCAGTTACAAGTAAAATTCCAAATTTATAATACAATGGAAGGCATTTCTATAAATGAACTGTGGCCATATAGAATAGGCTAAGCTCTGGTAAGATGTCCATGGAATAGATTTATTTGTGAATCTTCAGTTTAAGAGTAATTATTATAATTAAATAAAATGTGAAATCATTTGAAAACTAATTTGCTATAAAAATCCATTAATAAAAATAATGATAATTATTATTATATATTGATTGTTTAGATCCTTTAGTAATTTGAAATTTTTGTTGGCTATTTGAGGGAAATCCAATTTCTAATGTTCTGTTTCTCAAATCTCAGGTTATCAGGCTGAGCTATGGAAAGATGTTTTAATAGACAGAAGAAGAAGATCTCGGAGGACCACTGTGTTTTTGGATACTGCTGGCACAAATCCATTCTGCAGTAAGTTAACATTTTTAACAAATGAACAGATAATTAATTTTAATGCTAAATTTATATTTCATTCAGTATGGTCTTTCTACCCACTCACATTCCATCATGCACTTTCAAGAAACTTTAAAATTTGTTAGAGCCAATGGTACCAATTCAAATAAGGACTTTTTTGTTTTTGTTTTTTTTTTTTTTAGATAAAATGAACATATGCTTTGGGTAATATTTTTCCAAAGAAACAATCAAGGCTCTTGTTTTCCCCCCCCTGAAACATGCACGATTACCCTTATGTCAGCATATGACAGGTTACAGAATTTAAGACATCTTCCTGCACTCTTGGGTAGATGTGTAGCACTGTTTTGGGAACTGAAATCAAACTATATAAATACAAAAAAAAAAAGTGCAAGTAGGTAATAATCTTCCCAATATATTTAGAGTTAGACAAGAGGAAAACAATTGAAGAATAAGAGAGAATCTTTTAATAATGTAGTTAGATTTATGAGGGGCTAGCAAAGAAAGCAAAATTATTCTATTTAGAGGTGAAAAGGTAGAGCTGGTTTATAAATAAAAGTAAATACTCGTATATGAAGAATCTGAGGAGAAAAGTTTCTAGTCACTACCATTGATCTTGGTTACTGGGGGTTAAATATTTAAAATAGATGATCATTATTTAAAAAAAATGTTTAGTTCAGTTGTTATCAATATTTTACAGTCACAGGTGCTATCAATTTTAAGGGATTGTATTTCTTTAAACATTAGTGATGTGTTCTATCATCTAGAATTGAGCCTGTCCATTTTTTTTATTTAAAATTTTTCTTGAGTTAAATTTAGGTTCACATGAAGATATTAAAAGAAATAATACAGAGAGATCCTATGTACACTTTATACAGTTTCCCTCAATGGTAAAATTTCACAACACTATAGATTATAATATCACTACCAGGATATTGACATTGATACAACCCTCCCATCATATTCATATTTCCCCACAAACGTGTGTGTGTGTGTTGAGATCTCTACAGTTTAAGCACTCATATAGGGCTATGATTCTGTCATCACAGTGAAGATACTGAACAGTACCATCACCATGATGATCCCTTGGGAGGTACTTTCATAAAGACATGTACTGCTCACCTCCCATTTTGCATTTCTAACCCCTGCTATTCATTAATATAGTCCTAAGATTTGATTTTGAAAATGTTACATAAAAAGAATAATTCAATATGTGACCTTTTAACTGGGCTTTTTTTCAGCATAATCCTCTGGAGGTTCATCCATATTGTAGCATGTTTCAATGATCTGTTCTTTTTCATTGCTGAGTAGTATTCCATAGTATGTATGTACTGCTGTTGGTTTAATCATTCCTCTGTTGAAGAACATCAGGATGTTGTTAGTTTTTGGCTAATATGAGTATAGCTGTTGTGAATATTTGTGTACGAGTTTTTGTGTGGATTTAAGTCTTCATTCATCCATTGTAATGGCCCAGGAATGCAATTGCTGGATCAGAAGCTAATTGTACCTTTAGCTTTGTAAGAAGCTGACACCGTGTTTTTCAGAGTGGCGGTACCATTCCTAAACAACCAGAGAAATTGGGAATTATGTTTGTTAAGTAAGTTTACATAGGACTATTAATCAGGTAACTAGGAACCTTATCATATTTACCTTAGATGTACTATTTAAAAAAATTATTTAATTGACCTAAATTCTGAATATTTTTGGTTTATAGAACAGTTAATATTCACTAATGACTTATCCAACTCTTTACCATACCCATGACTGTCTGGCAGGCTTTAACATTGCTCATTTTCAAGACTAGTTAAAAATTGACAAGAAGTAAAATATATTACCCATGTACCGATTAAGTGCCTGTCAGTATCATTTACATGTATAATATGTGGCTATATTACATCCTACTATATACATACATGCATATCTGCTAATGTACCAAAACAAAATTCTTTAAATGTGAATTGCATTCTGTATTTTTGTTTTGTAGCCTATTATTTTGTTCTCAGTATAATTGTTTTGGATAGTACTATGAAGGATGGCTATATTACACTTAAATTACTAAACCAACTTGGAGTGCTTGAAGAGCCAACACTCTATGAGTAAGTGTAATTTATTTTTTCTTTTTCTTTCATAAAATTAAGTGTTTGTTTTCTTGAGCATCAACTTTGGCAGATGCTCCAAATGGTGTGAATTTTCTATCCAGGGCAATTTCAAAGGCATGGAGATAGGAAAGTACCTGATTTCAGTGGTAGCACACAGGCTGCAGTCATAGAACCATTGTTTCAAACTTGTTCAGAAGGCAAAGAAATTGTGTCTTGATTTCTTCTACAAACATCATGTTCTATGCAGAATACCAAAAAATATCGATGCATTTTATTCAAATACTTGAATTAGTGCATTTTCCATAAAGGAATATAAAATATGAAACACATACCTACGGTAAATCTGCCCAGTTGGCCAATGACTTTATAAAGTTTCTATGAATTCTTTCCTAATATATTTAGTCATGCTGTGGAGTCTAAATTGTTTTAGATGCCAGGTAGTCAACAAACTTTTAAGTGACCTTTTATTTCCTTTTTCAGAAATGAAATAGGAATGTTTGCTTGCTGTAAAGAATGTGTCATATTATAGAGTAGAAAATGAGAATTATCTGTAATTACATCATCTAGGGACAGTCATGTTCACCATCTATTTGACTTATAACCCTCCTTCTTTTCCTGCTGTATCTTCTTATCTGTACCCCTGTGTACATACATATTCCTTTTTGCTTGGCATTACTTTTTGCAAATGTGTTTTACATCCTGATTTTTATGTAAATTCTATAGTGTGATCACTTTTCTCGGTCATTAAAAATCACTTACACATTAAAATTTGATGCCAAATATATTACTAGACCAATGTAGAATTTTAAACAGGGGGTGTTGTCAATATTGGATATCCAGGTGAGAATGATTCCCCAGATGACTGTGTAATGGAGAGATTAGAGAGGAATAAGACCAGAGATGTGGCTATTGTAACAATATATTTGAAAGGTGATAGGGCATGAACCTCAGAAGTGGAAGTAGGTGTTTAGGATTTAGAGTATATGTGGTTTCATGATTAATTAAATATGTGAAAGTGAAGGAAATGAAACAATCTAGAGTGACTTCAAGTTTCAAGCTTGATGCCTACTTAAAATGCCATTTACTGAGTTTGGAGATACCTGGAGAAGAACCGACTTCATCATGTGATCGATAAAAATTTTTGAGAGCTTCTACGGGCCAGGAACTGCACTGGAAATTGTGGGGAGGGGGAACATTTTGGGCAAATTAGATTTTTGTCTTTATGTAATTTGGCTAGTGCAGCTGATAGACTTTACAAACATATAATACAAGTGAAATGATGTTTGTCCTTCCTCTATTCAAACAATTTTTAATTGCTATCTGCATTGAGCTAGGCACCACGCTAAATGCTGGGATACTGGGGTGAGAGAAACAGACATGGCCAACCCTCATTAAGCTTACAGCCTAATGAAGGGCATAGAGATCATCAAATAACTACAAAGTTATGTAAATAAAATCCGTTCATGTCTTGAGGCAAATTATAGTGTGTCAGGCGACGTAAAATTGGGGCTGTGAATTAGTTAGTGGGGGTTCACTAAAAGTTCCTTCCAGGACATTTTATTATTAGTTGAGACCTAAGTGATGAGATGAATTTAACCTGCTTTGCTGCACTCCAGGCAAAGGGTCCGACACAGGCAAAGATCGTGAAGTAGGTGAGAACATGGCCCATTTTAGGAACTGAAGGGAGTACATGGTGTCTGAGAACCAAGGCCAGGAATGCAAGAGATGAGAACGGTAGAGAACACTAGGTTGTGTAGGGTGTGTTCCAGGATTCGTATTTTATTCCCTGGGAAAATGAAAACCACTGAAGGATTTTAGTTGAGGCAGTCTGGTTGGGGCCAGGAGTGGAGGTTTTAGTTTGGAAAAGCACTTGGACCACAGTGGATTGGAGCAGGGGAAAAATGGGGTGCTGTTGTAAGAATATGGGCAAGAAACAGTGGTGTCCTGGGAAAGAGTGCTTGCAGTGGAGATGGAAATTTGAGGATGAATTCAAAGCAGATTCAAGATAGTTCATAGGTAAAGCCAGTAGGCACTTATGATTGATTGGATGCAGGGTTTGAAAGAGAGGATAACATCAAGACTGAATCCTAGTCTGGCATGGTGCCATTTAAAATGGTAAGGAAATTTGTATTTTTGTTGTTGTTGTTTTGTTTTTGTGAGAGGTCAGTGTTTGGGAAGATGTCATTTAGATTTGAACCTACTGAGCTTTAGGCATCCTTTGAGATATCCCAGTAGACATGGATGCGTCCAGACCTCAGCAGATAGGGCTCTGTTGGAGGCGGTGATCTGGTTATCAGAAGCAAACGGTGGCATTTGAAACCACTGGAGGGAGACAACACATTCCCCTCTGCCTACGTCGACTTTGACGTATCTCTAAGAAATCTAGATAAGCTCTTGGACAAAAATCAGACATTGGCCAATGACATTATGTTCTGTGAAACAGGAGGTAGTAACTGCTAGGAGGGGAAGAGGGTGAACTTGGAGAGGCGTGGTCATGACCTCTATGGGGCTGAGCTGCTGTGGAGATTCCAAAGCAGAGGAGAGCAGGGACAATGCAAGATGGCACAAGTGCTGGGTGCGCCCCACTGGTTGCCCCTCAGCTGTTCCATGTGTGACTGTCACTTCTGGTCAAGCAAGACATTGCCTCAAGGGAGGAAGTTATTTTTTTAAAAATTCCCCTTCTCTATTTTATCCTGTCCTCCTTCCTGTCCTCTCTTCTCTTCTATCTCCTTCCTTGTCTCCCTTTCTTTCCTCCGCCGCTCCTCATTATCCTTGGGGTTTCCTTTGGAGTCAGCAGACACATACTGACTGAAATGACCCCATTCCCCCTACCATTTCTGGCACATAGCGATGAGGAATTGGGGTGGGGAAGTGCATTGACATGGCTGTGTTGACATCACGGCTTTGCATTCATTTGCTTGGAAAAGGCACTCGTATGCTCTGAAACTCACTTTTCTCATCTGTAAAATGGTAACACTAACAGTACCTAATCAGTGGAGTTGTGGAGATCGTTAAACGAGACCAAGTATGTAGAGCTTCATGACAGTTCTCGGTACCATTTGTAAATGCTCAGGAAATTTTGCTTATAAAATACTAGTTTTATTTTTTCTTTTGAATCTTAGGCTTTTATAATTATTCCTTTAACTGACAAATATTTAATAAAGTGTCACAGAACAACAAAGGATTGTTATTTGAGTGCCCTGTGTATTTAAGGCACTGTGATAGTTATTAAGGGGTTCTGCAAAAATGAAGCCTAAGATGACTTCTCTACTTTTAGACAAATGAACACACTCCAAAAAGTACTCCCAAAATATTGTGTATGAGGCTGCAAATATTATTATTTTATTTTGCTTCCAACTACTATTTAAATTATTTTAATAAATATTCTAATAACAAATACTTATTGTTTGGCCCCTTTTCTTTGAGATTGGTCTCTCTATCCCACATTGCTAAGATTCGACTGACTGTAATTAAATTATATTTCAAATTACTAACATGCTAAGTATATCCCATTTTCTATTTAGGCAGAACAAATCATTTTATAAACTCCAGGAAGTCAAGATTCTTGCTCAATTTTTAAATGATGTAAATATTTCAAGCATTGGTTTGGCATTTTATCAGAATTCATATAAACAGTGCTCCACATGCAAATACAGGATCCAGCGTTTCATGTTGAAATCACTTACCTATCCAGAAAGGTAAGGAAACCAAAGGTTTATTTCAGTTATATTTTAAACTGGAAAATATTGGTTTGCTAAGGAATGGTATAAGAATTTATGTACCCAGATATCTGTTTATTGCGTATTTCAAATTATACTTTATTAGAATATCTAACTGGTACAAAAAATATTTTGGGGGGGGTGTTGGATCACATTCATTTGGAATCACATTACTGAAGCAAAGAAATACACACACAATTATGTTATAAAACAGCAAAAATGAAAAATATAAGATAAATATCTGCCTTAGAAGTTTATCAGTAATTTTTTATATATACCTATAATGAGGGCTGTCCAAAAAGTATCCAGCCATGTCATGTGAAACACAGTGGCATTTATGGCAGGATTGTTTTCCAGACAGCCCTTGTACATTTACAGAGTAGTTGAGAGCCCTTTTATGCCATCTTTTAGGTAAAGTCCAATGACTGAAAACTTATAATGAAGTATGTGGTCACAGAAGATAGAAAACTTCATAATTTTCAATGATCTTTTTTTTTTTTTTGCCCAACTTTATTACCCTTTATTTGCGAAGAGATAAAAGTCCATTTTTGTGGGCTCTCTCTAAGATTCTACGTCACTGAGGAGTCAACCCCAAGAATCTACTGACAGGAGTGCATCTCTAGCATATGTACATACCTAACAGCACAAGGAGATCTGACTTCACACTTGAATTTTACAGTCACCTGTCTTGGTTTGCCAGTTATGTCACAAATATCTCCATTCCGAATAAATGTGCCACCATCATGACTGTGCAGGTACTGATTTCTTAAAGACGATAGGCTCTAGTAGTATTGATCTAAGCCTATTTAATCTGCTCATCTTGGTTTCATGTCCTCACAACCAGAGAGGAGAGGGTTTCCCGCCATCCTTGCCCTCGTGATATTAATATTTCCACAAAAACTCTCCTGGGAAAGCAAACCACAGAGAGCTCTTTAATGAGTTGATCACATGTCAGTTTGGATAAGTGAGTTGTTCTGACTGTGAGCGTCAATTGAGAGCCCTTAGCAATGGTTTGCAGATTGCCAGCCAGCTCTGTTTTAATTCATTGCCAACACTTCATCGTCATATCTGTTTATGTTTTTGTATTTATCTATTTGACTTCGTAATTGCCTTTTTATGAATGTTGAACTCAGTAATAAGAATGTTTGGAGAATAAAAATAATAAATGATAAGAACATTCATTTAGATGAGGTTTCTATCAATAGAAGAGAGTTGGGAAAATTCTTTGAAGAGTAAGTTATTTTATTATTTTTGGTATAAGAATATTTAGTTATTCAAAAGTCAATAAGTAAGATATCTTTGTAATGGAAAAAAAATGGGGTAAGTCCACTGTCCTTTTCTTTTAGTTCAAATATTTGTAAAAAATACCAAAATGTGTGGACCTTTTCAGTTAAGATTAGCAGCATCATTGCCTGCCAAAGTCTATCAGAGAGAGAGCAAGAAAGGTTAGGGGTAATGTTTGAAGGACTAAAGGTTTGAACTGTGTGATTCCACTTACACACTGAATTTTTTCAATAAATATACTAGAAAATTTTTTGAAGATTTGTGACAATTTGAAAACCTCACAGATGAACCACATAGTCTAGATATATCAAATTTTAAAAAGAAGTTAGATACGTTATGAATGCGTAATGTGTACTTACTTTCTCTTCCCATGATTTTCCTATTATTTTGTTTTCTCCAGCTTACTTTAATATAAGAATACAGCATATAATACGTATAAAATACAAAGTATGTGTTAATTGACTGTTTATTTTATTGGTAAGGCTTCCTTTTGGTCAACAGTAGGCTATTAGTAGTTAAATTTGGGGGAGTCAAAGTTATACACAGATTTTTGACTGTGCAAGGGAAGGGCGGTCTGCACTCCTAATCTCCACATTGTTCAAGGGTCAACTGTATTTTGGTTTTAAAGAGGCCAGGGTTATTGCACCATCATATCCCCTGATTCTCTGAGCATAAGGAAGGTGGGTATGAACAGAGCAGTTTAGAGGTTATAGTTTTACATCCTCTGTTCTTGGCGTTTAGATATAAGGGATTCATATTGTAAAGGACTGAAGTCTTCTCCCTATATGTCGTAACTGGAAAGAGAAACAAAAGAGTTCCTTTCACAGTGCAGAAAAAGCATGTAATGTTAAGTCTTGACCAGACAGCAGAAACTTAGCTAGAAAATTTGTACATAGAATAGCACTCAAGCTGAGAAAGAGAAAGTTCCAGGAAAAAGAACCAAGGATCATCCACCTTGTGTGTGTCTGGGCAAGTGCCAGGGGTAGACTCTGCTCTCATCCTTTAAATCTGTGCAGAATCATGCAGCTTATTCACTGAAATAGCTTCACAGCTCACACAGATGCCAACATGAACATAATGGACATGAAGCTGTTCATTGTCATGAATCTGGTTATAAGCAAATTTCTCTTTCTAACTATAAGTAATGGTGGCCATGATGTTCCATCTTTGGGGGAATATCCAACTTGGTCTTTCCTTTATTGTTGGATACTTCATTTCCCCCCAATGTCTGCTTATCATGAACACTATCTGTGTATAGACAACTATGTGCACATGAAATAATTTCCTTCTTTGATATTTATATCATAGAATGGATATCAAGAAGGAGGAACATTTTCAAATCTTCCACATCACCACTTGATGTTCACATGTGATAACGCAATGCTGGTGAACCTACAGATAGATAGCCAGTGCTTTCCCCACACCTTTCTCTTTTTTAAGTAACTTGTAAGGGGAAAGGAAAGACAGGCATATGTGACCACTGTTATGTTTGATTCACTATCTTCTTAACTATGTTTTACATAGAGAAACATTATATACAATTCATTCATTAGCTAAGTGAGAAACACAGTGAAGTCAGGGATATGCCACCGAGCAACAAGTAAGTATGCATGCAATTTTAATTTTTATGTGAAATCTAAACAGTGGATAGACTATGAAAATTTACTAACTTTACAAGATTTAGATGCAATCTTCTACTCAGGGAAAAAATAAAAAAACTAAAATACATTCTGTGGGTGTTCAGCAAAACTTTTTGCTGGCTGGGGATGCTAACAGATGCTTGGATAAAGTGTATGCTGTAAGTTTAATTACCTAGATAATTGTCCTAACCATCTAGTTGCTTTTCCTGTTTAGATCTGTCCATACAGATAACGTGCAATTAATGAGAATGAGCACTGCCAAATTATTGGGAACATGAGTTATAAAAATAGGATGCCTTTTGGCCCAGATTAAACCATGTAAGCACTCAATCAGAAATTATCTTTCCGAAATGAACTGTGGTAGAGATTCCTACATAGTTCTCCTTCTAGGCTTCGCCAGTACAGCAGGGCCTTCAAATTACTTCCTGAGAAAAGTTGGCCTAAAACTGCTTTTGAAACCGTAACAGTAAAACATACTCTTTTTGGCATTTAGTTCTATGAGTTTTGATAAATTCATAGTCATGTAACCACCACCACCACAACCAAGAGACAGAAAATGTTTATGTCAATTATGTAAACTGCCTTGTGTTCCCCCTTTGTTTTGAATCCCATTCCCCACTCCTACTCGCTAGCAACCACTGAACCCTGTTTTGCCATTTCCAAAACATTATATAAATGGATTCATATAGTATGTAGCCTTGTAAGTATGGCTTCTTTCACTTAAGCTTCATATATTTAAAATTCATTGTGTCATTACTCCTATAAATGGAATGTTATAGATGAATAATGTTCTACTGAATGGATATACCACAGTTTGCTTATCCATTCACCACTTAGAGGACGTAAGACTTGTTCACAGTTTTTGCTCTTAGTCCATGACTAAAGCCAACATAAATATTTGCATGCAGGTTTTTATGTGAACATAAATTGTCATTTCTTTTGGATAAGTGCCTCTAAGTGAGATTGCTGGGTCATACCGTAAGTGTATGTTTAACTTTATAAGAAACTGAAGTGATTGCATGTTTTGCAAAGTTCTTTTGTATTTCTGCACCAAAAACTATGCCTTTACCAGTTTGGTTGGTTGTTTGGTTTTTATTTTCACTATTCTAATAAGCGTGTAGAGATACCTCATTGTGTTTTTAATTCGCATTTCTCAAATGACAAGTGATGTTGATTACCTTTGCCATTTAATTGAGGATATTTACACTTTTTAATTTAATGTGATTATTAATATGATTGGGTTTAAATTTATCATCTTGCTTTTTTCTATTTGTCCCATTTGTTCTTTGTTCCTAAAGAGAAATCTGTTACTATCTTTCCTTTGTTCCTATGAAGAAAATGTATTTTTTCTCTGGATGGTTTTAAGACTTTTCTTATCACTATTTTTAAACAATTTAATTATGATGCGATTTGTAATTTTCCTCATACCTCTTGTGTCTGGAGTTTGTTGAACGTTTTGGGCCTGTGGGTTTATAGATTCATCCAATTTTATCTAAAATTTTCCCTGTTTTTCAAAATGTTCTTTTCTGTGTTCCTTCTCTCTCCTCTCCCTTTGGGGACTCTAATTTCAACTTGATAAGCTGCTTGAAGTTGTCTCACTGCTCACTGATGCCCTGTGAATTCTTAAACTTCACGTTCCCTTTGAATTTTACTTCGAATAGTTTCTGTTGCTATATCTTCAAGATCACTGTTAATTTCTTCTGTAATATCTAATCTGATATTAATCCCATCCAGAGCATTTTTCATATCAGACATTGTAATTTTCTTCTCCAGAAGTTTGATTTGGGCTTTTATTTTATACGTTTCATGTCTCCACTTAACTATTTAAATACATGGAATCCAGTTATAGTAACTCTTTTAATGTACTTGCCTGCTGATTCATACACCTGTCCTACTTCTGGGTTTGTTTTGAATGGTTAGCACTTGTGGATTTCACCACATTGGGTGCTTTTTATTCTTGTATTCCTATAAATATTCTTCAGGTTTATTCTCAAGAGGCTGTTGAAGTTCCTTACAAACAAGTTGTTTCATTCAGGTCCTACTTTCAAGATGGATTAGGCAGGCCTAAAGGAGTGCTCAGTTTAGGGTCAGTTACTCCCACTGCTGAGGCAATGCCCTCCTGTGAATTTTATGAGTGACCTGTGAGCTATTGGTTTTCCCTGTCTGATAGGTGGGAAGAGGAGCCTGTGTTAGTGCTGGAAACTTTATCCTAAGGAACTTTTCAATAGAATATTAACTTATTCCAATCTACCGTTCATTACTTTTTTGAAGGTTTTCAGGACATTAATAGGAAGGTAAATAACTAGACAAGATACCTGATTCACGACAGTGGCTTGCCTTCTCAGAAATCTTTAAAGACTATCTACACAATCTCTCCAAATAGGACAGAATACTTTGCACATTATTATTTTCATTTTAGTAGGTGGCAAACAGAATTGATTAAATAATCTTGGGAAGATTTGTCTGTGCAGTTCACCTCAACGCTTCCATGGTGACCATCAGTGGTAGAAGAAGTGATCCAGCCATTGAGCCGAGTTCAGGTTTTAGTTATTACAGTGTCCAGCAGTCTGTCCTGTACATTGTAAGGATTCCAGCGAAGGAGCAAAGAGAGAAGTTGAGACACAGAGATTTTTCTCTTTTTTTCATAAACGTTGTGTCTACTTCATCCCCTCATAGTCCATTGAGATACTCGTAGAGTGGAAATGCTCTTACAGGTTTGTTTCCATTCTGTACATTTGGAGAACTAGTTAGTTACAGACATAGAATATTCTAATGTTTATGAGAAGAAAAGCAACTTTGCTGTTTTACTAACAGTTATTTATTTCCTTTCTCTTTTCCTCTTTCACAGACCACCTCTCTGCAAGTATGATTTAATGCTCACAGAAAGTCAGGAGGTATTTTTCAATCCATGTGCTTGCAAACCAGAGGAAATGTAGCGTGCCTTCTTCCATTGGCTGCAACAACTTGTCTGTGAATTTGTGTTTGGGAGCAATGTAATCAGGTCTTCAATACATTGTTGAATCTGGGATTCAGATATTTCTACTTTTTACATAAATTTTTAAGAATAAAAAATATAAAGAATAATTTTAAATGCAAATGGCAAAGCATTCCGAATATATTCCAAACAGCTGTTTATTTTTGTTTACCTCAATCCAGTGTTGATTATTGAATGCTTCTCTTAATTACTTATTAACAGATAATATTACTTTAGCAAAAAGAGAAGCTTATTGATTCAGAACACTGTGTAAGTAGTACCATTCTCCACTTCTCAGATTGCAGTAGTAAAATAAATAAATAATTTTTAAATTGTAAATTTGTCACTTGGGGAAGGTACTTGGATTACTGTAAATCTTGTGAACATACATACACCTCCTGGTCAGTGATCTGTTTAGCATTTTTGGTAATGCTTTGTAAATAAAGGGTTTTTTTTTCTATGGAGCATAATATTCTATGGGTCTCTGATGCTTAAGGTCAAATCTTGGGTTCACTACTTACTAATGGTATTATCGTGAGTAACTAAATTTACCATACCATGTTTCAGTTACGGTAAATTTTAGTGAAAATTGATTTAATAGTTTGTCTACTGTCTATCTATAATGATAATAAAAAATGATAGCTAATAGTTACATACAGCATTATATTCCTGCAGTTTACATACATACATACACACGAAGTGGGACAATTAATTTTGCGAACTCATCCTAGAAAAAGTGCTACATACCTCATTGCTGAATATCACTATGGTCACCTTCGAAGGACTCCCCTCGGGAATCTATGCACTGATGCCAGTGCCTGGTCCACCCTTCTAAGCAGTTTTGGAACTCCTTTTCTAGAATGGCCATAGAGCTGTCATTGTACCCAAAATCTGATAATTAAGTTCACCAACTTGCTACCATGTGCTTATGTTGGCAGCACTGTACAAACCACTCAGTAAGATGTCATAACCTTGTCAACTGATGACAACTCACAGCTTCCCAAGGGGAATACTTTGAAGGTGACCGTAGTGATATTCAGCAATGAGGTATGTAGCACTTTTTCTAGAATGAGGTCATGAGATTATCCAACCTTATATATACGCACATAACAAGAGATAAATACAAGTCACATTTTGACTTCTGCAATGACAAGAGGTGCTCAGAGTGGTTACCATCAGTGTCCAGACACTTCTGATGATGGCGAACTACTGCTTGAGCAACGCTGACCAAAGTGTCCACCTGTATCACTGCACATGCCGTTTCAATTTCTTCCTGAAGTCCCGCCAGTGTAGCCAGTTTTCTATGTCCTTTCATTTCCCCCACAGGTAGCAGTCAGGGGGTGTTAAGTCAGGGAAACAAGGGTGAAACTGAAACAACATTCTCAAATTTCAAATATCACTTCAAAATGGTCTTGCACTCCCTGAATGACAACAGTGCTTCTGCCATTTTTTTGAACTGTCCTCCCTGTTGCATAGTGATGCTAGCATTCATTTGATTAATGCCATCTTTTGAGCAAATGTCATACTATACATTGCTACCTAATTCAATTCAACTTCAAAAAATAATACATAGATAACATCTCTTATAATGTGTATAATACATATTTTTGGCACCCTGTATATATATGTACACTGTGTGTGTGTGTGTGTTTATAGTGAGGTAGGCCTTATTATGTCCAGTGATGAAGAAACTGAGGCACAGAAATATTAATTAACCTACCCAAGATCATGCACAGAACCAGCATTATAGTCTAAGTACTCTAGCGTGTGGGTCCATGTTTTCAATCCATATGGTATGTGCTTCTCCACAGTTCAAAACATGTTAGTAGCTATACTTACAAATGATTACATTCAAAATGATAAGTCAAATGTCCTTGGCATTGTCCAGTTTGCCTGTTTGGTCCAGGAATTCCTTGGCCTCAGCTCGCTCTCTCACTGCTGAATGCTTTCAAGGCTTGTGTTCTGTGTCTTTCTAAACCAATCTGTCAACTGCGGTCAGTCTCTATGCCTTTGAATTCCTGCTGTATTCGTTTGCTGGGCCTGTCCTAATGAAGTACCAGCCAGCGTGGCCTAAACAACAATAATGTACTTTAGTATATTTCTGGACACTAGGAGAGCCAGACCAAAATGCCCTTCAATTTGGTTTCTTCCAAGGCCTTTCTCCTTGACTGGCAGAGACTATCTTTGTGGTGTTGTCATGTGGTCTTTCCCCTGTGCATGGTGTCTGTGTGATGTGTCTAAATTTCCTCCTCTTCTAAGGGCACGGTCAGATTGGAGGAGAGCCCACCCCAATGAACTCATTTTAATTTAGCCATCTTTTTAAAGGCTTTATCTCTAAATATAGGCACATTTTGAAGTACTGAGCATTAGGGCTTCTGCATACAAATTTTGGAAGGACCCAGTTCAGCCCATGAAACCTGGCATGACACATTAGCTTCACAGCGATGACCTTTGCCTGCTGAGCCATTTGAAGGTGAATTGGGGCCCTTTTGGTGCCCACCTGGGAAACGCTGATGTATGAAGACCCATGATGCATGTTACCGATGTTCCAGGAAGAAGCAAGGAAAAGGTCCTTCAGATGTTGCCTCGGGACCTCAGCAGTGCTGCTTGCCCCTCTGCTGTCAGTGATGGTACTTGAGGAGCCCCTTCAGTTTGTGCCTTCACTCCACGGGCCTCTGACTCCAGTTCACAGAGAGACCTCTCTCCCCTCTGTCACTGTGGCATTTGCTCACAGAATTCTCACATCCTTAGACAAAACCACAGACCCTCGTGTAATTTCGCTTTCGCAGTTCCTCCCAGTTAACTCGCCAGATAGCACCAGAAACTTTTGAAATCTCAGTTAGTGACATTAATGACATTTAAAATTTTTTTTAAACTAGAAGCAAAAATTCTGCTCCAGCATTTCTGATTGTTTAGGGCCTCTGGGGAACAAAGGAACAATAGCCACCGTGTCCTATAGCATCGTATAAAACAGCATAACCTTCCTAATAAAACTTCCTAGCCCTAGATGATAGACTCTCTTAAGGATCATTCGAAGACATAAACTTACAAAATGTTTATAGGTTCTCATATTGAACTGTCTTCTCCTGTATCCTAATTTCTTCCACTTTTTTATTTTCAAGATACAGGTTAACAAGGAAAGGAAGCTGCAGGAGCTTGTCTTGATGAGAAAAGTCAATTCCTTGGACCCTCAAGTTGAGTCATATTTGTTTTCCCCTAAAATTTGTGCACATTATAGATACAAAATAGAAGTAAGAAGAGAAAAGTGTACTTTCTGGAGGACCATAATGAAGCACGGGTATTCTATAGAAAAGATCTAGGACAACAAAGGGGAAAATTGCTATTATGCACAAAATGCGTTATGCCAGGCTGCTTTGAAGACATGATGTTCTGGATCAGATACAGAGGATGCACAGAAATGAGGTGTTTAAATTCTTTATCCTTTAGGTGTCTATTTGGTATGGGTCACAGAATTGGACTCAACATTCATTGTCTTTCCAAATTCCTTCAAAAATGTAGTTTGAGGGCTGTGGTCACGATGGTGGAGTATGTTAACACTGTGCTCGACTCCTCCACAATCACATCAAATCACTGTTAAATAATAAAGCAACCAGTCTTGAGTACAGCCTGAAGACCAGTTGAATAACAGAACACCTACAGCTAAGGATATGAAGAAGAATCCATATAAAGACTGGTAGGAGACGCAGAGACTGAAATAGGCTGATCCCACACCCATGTGTACTGGTTAAAAATCAGGAGAGCTCTCTTGGTTGCAGAGGTCACCCTAAGGAGCAAGGGGTCCCAGCCCCACACTGGGCTCCCCAGCCCATACCATCAGTGTTGGGAAGAAGAGTCCCCACAATAGCTACCTGTGAATATCAGAAGGGACTCAGTCTGGCTGACAGAGAAGGCTGTTGGACTCCCAGGTGTCCTCTGCTAGGGCCTGAGCACAGACTTGCCCACTCACAAATGCTTGTCTTAAGATCTGGAAAAAGGCCAGGAGCTCAAAACACCAGGGACAAAATGGGGAGGAACTGAGTTGTCTGGCTTCAGAATGAGGATTGGAGGGGCAGCTCTTTCTGGGCCTAAAGTGCTGGCAGGTGCCATTCTTCCTTTATTGAGGTCAATCTCTCCCACTGATGCCAAAGGCCTCAACAATAGGGCACATACAACACAGCTCAGGTAACCAAGGAGATTGTACCACTGGGCCCCACAGGACACCTACTACATCAGGCCACTCTGCCAAGATGGGAAAATATAACCGATATAACTAACTCATAGAAACAAACACAGAGAGGCTGCCAAAATGAGGAAATAAAGAGACGTGTCCCATATGAAAGAATAGGACAAAACTCCAGAATAAGAATTAAAGTGAAAGCAAGCAATCTACCAGGTCCAGAGTTCAAAACACTGGTTGTAAGGATGCTTAGGGAACTTAGCAGAAGAACAGATGATTTCATTGAGAACTTCAACAAAGAGATAGGAAGCAAAGAGAACAGTCAGAAATGAAGAATATAGTAACTATAATGAAGGCTATATTAGAAGGAATCAACAACAGATTAGATGAAGCAGAGAAGCAAATCAGCAGTTTGGAAGACAAGGTAGCAGAAAATACCCAGTCAGAACAGCGAAAAGGAAAAAACAATTTAAAAAATATATGAGGATGAATTAAGGGACTTCTGGAGCAACATCAAGCATAACATTCACATCATAGGGGTACCAGAAGGAGAGGAGAGAAAGCAAGGAATTGAATAATGATGGGAAACTTCTCTAACCTAATGAAGGAAATAGACATACAAGTGCAGGAAACGCAGAGAGTCCCAAACAAAATGAACCCCAAAAGGCCCACACCAAGAAACATCATAATTAAAATGCCAAGGAGTAAAGACTAAGAGAAAATCTTAAAAGCTGTGAGATAAAAGTAGTTAGTTCCATGCAAAGGAGCCCCCATAATACTGTCAGCTGATTTATCAACAGAAATGTGGCAGGCCAGAAGGTTGGCATGAAATATTCAAAGTGATGGAAAGCAAGCATCTAGAATGAAGATTACTCTACCCATCGAGGCTATCATTTAGAGACAGACAGAGCTTCTCAGGCAAGAAAAAGCTGAAGGAGTTCATCACCACCAAAGCAGTATTACAAGAGACGTTAAAGGAATTTCCTTAAGAAGAAAAAGAAAATGAGATAAAAAAATATGAGTGAGAAAAATGACACCAAAAAATCTCTCACCAAGAAAGGCAAACACATAATAAAAGAGTGGATCGACATAAAGTCAGTACAATGTTTATAAGGTAAAAGTAGGAAGATCATGTGTAATTACAACAATATATTAAGAAATACACACACACAAAAGAAGTGAAATAATGACAAAACCATAAACATGGTGTGAGTGATTAAATGGTAGTGATTTTAGAATGTAGTGAAACTTAAGCAACCATCAACTTAAAATAGACTGCTATAAACATAGCTTGGTATACATGAAGCACATGGTAACCACAAAGCAAAAATCTACAAGAGATGTACAAGAATAAAGACAAAGGAATCCAAATACAACACTGGAAAAGGTCATCAACACACAGGAGAAGAGAGCAAGAGATTAAGAAGGGAACAGAGAACTACAAAAGCAATGAGAAAACAAATATTAAAATGGCAATAACTACATCCCTATTAGAAATTACTTTAAATATAAATAATTAAGTGCTCCATCAAAAGATGAACAAATAAAGAAGAAATAGTACATATCTATAATGGAAAATTACTTGGCCATAAAAATGAAATCTTAACCATGTATGACAGCATGGACCTCCTGGACGGTATTATGCTAAGTAAAATAGGTCAGACTGAGAAAGACAACCACCACATGGGTTCACGTGTATGTGGAAGCTGAAAACAGTAAGTGAACAAACAAAACAGAAAGGTACTCATAGAAACAAAGAACAAACTGATGGTTTCTGAATTGGAGGAGAGTTGGGGAGCTGGGTGAAAAAGGTGAAGGGATTAAGAAGTACAAATTGGCAGTTAGAAAATAGTCATGGGGACGTAAGGTACAGCTTAGAGAGTCCACAATAGTGTAATAACTGTGTTTGGTGCCAGGTGGGTACTAGGCTTACTGGGGGGGATCACTTCTTATGTTATATAAATGTCTAACCACTATGCTGTACACCTGAAACGAATATATCGAATGTCAACTGGAATTAAAAAAAAAACAAAAAATTTAAAAGGACAAAGAAACAAAAATAGTGTTGTTTGATTATTTTTCAGTTAATTTTAGGATTTATCTAATTAAATGTATTACCTATTTTATTGATATGCTTTCTTCATGTTTCCATTGAATAATGAACCTTATATTTAAAAAATAAATCACCAGTAAAAGCAATAAATTATATATTTGTTACCCAGAGTAGTTGACTGAAGTGTTGAGTGGACATAATTAAAGGCCAACTTTGTTTGTTTTTATAAACTATACTTAAAAATAAATTGCACCTTCTAGATAGGCTATAATATCATAGTAACCTGGATAATTGTCTCATTGTGTGTGTGTGGGCAGTATAGATGAGGCAATTATGCAAATGTACTTACCATTACTTGTACTCATAAGTGTTGTTGTGGGTCAGAACACTTATGGCTTACACATGAATTCTGTTTTTTCACATTATTGTAATAATAGCAAATATTCCATGAGTACTTAGTAGGTACCAGTCTGTGCTTTGAGTCCCTGACTTGCTGTATTTCATTTCATGCTTACAAATGCCCTATAATTAGTACTTTCAACATTCTCAGTGACTGAGGGGAGAAAGAGAGAGAAAAAACTCCTCAGGACGATTGACACTACCTGAAAGTTTTGCTGTGTTTTGATGGTCTCATGAGCACATAATAGGCGCTATGTGTTCACGAATGAATAAATGAATGGATGGGTGAACAGGAAGTCACACCCCCTGGAAAAGAAGCGTAGGACAGAAGTGGGGGGTTGGCTCTGAGAAATTACGATGTGGCTCACCAGTCCCTGCCAGCTGTCATGGAACTTGCTGAATGTGACCATCCCAGCAAAGCACCCGACACACGTGTTCATTTTCTGGCTTGTACTTTTAGGACTTTAGGATAAAGACGCTACTCAACGTTACCAAATACCTGAGTCCTGCTTCTGACTATTCAACCAGCTTCTTGGGGTGACATAAACAACATTGTCAGGACACGGGAAGATGTTGGGGTTAGCAAATACAGGACTTTCAAGTGCAGATAGCGTTTTCATTCATAATTTCTTTTTCCTGTGAACATGTGGTACGTGAAAAGAAAAGGGAAATATGGGAGGGGAGGCGAACAGCTGGTTCTGCAGATGGTGTTGATGAATTGAATTTGGATTTCTGTATCATGGCTTAAGTTTCTGGAATGCTAGGCTCTTGGCGAGGGGTAGCATTGTATCTCGCAGGGACATGGAAGAATGTGTTTGCTGGTCGACTAGCAGTCATGATTCAAGTGCTTCAAATGGAGCATAATATTGCAGGAAGTGTTTGAAGATTCAGAGCAACAGATCGTTCACTGAGACTCACTACTGGATACCCTGCCAGCTTTCGTGTTTCATCCAGCCAGCTCCTCCCAGTTTTTAACTCGGATTTGCCCTCACACCTGTCTTCTCCCCTGCTTGGTTTTTTCCAGATTAACTTGTTGTAGCTCCCAGGATCACGCCTTCCTTTGCTTTTGCCTCCTCCTTTGTGGCCCAGGGGCGGTATTTCATGTTCTTGCTGCAAAATGGGGCATTGAAACTGCATACATGTCCATCCGTCACGCTAATGAGATTTTCCTGAGACTAGGAAATGTTGTATTATACACCTTGGTGTTTTCAGGCTCTAGGTGGGTGACTGGCCTGTTTCAGGGACTCCATAACTATTTGTTGAATAATAAATGCAAAACTAAATAAGTGAAGCAGTAAGTTTTTTGCTTACTTGGGGAAGTGTGGGCAGAAACCAGTGTTCGCAGACTATTTAGAAGAACAAAATGTTGCAAGTGTTTCTGGTCAGTGATCAAGGAGCTCTCACAGTATGACAAATTTAAGATTATATCATAAACTCTTTTCAAAGAATGTAGAAAAACCGGATTTTAATATTAGTTGAGGTCAGTCAAGACAAATATAGCATTTAAGAATAATTTTTCATTTAGAACTGAATTGAAGAATTTTTCCACATATATCATTAAAGTATTAAAACATTCATTAACACTCTAAACATTTAATTCTTCCTTAATAAGTGTCTGGGTAAAAAAAGACCATTTGCAGGTTAAAAGAAGTCTATTCAGGAATAGATTCTGAAATCATGTCAGTTGAACTTGTCACTGTTTTCAAAGGATGTTTTACTCTCCAATATGTTTTAGTGTTGTGTTACTATTTAACCCTTGGCAGGAGAGATGTTTAATTGGGAAAATGTCTTTCAAGATGAGGGTTGTCAAAATAAGTGAAGGTTGAAGAACTAGAAAGTGGGTTTGCTCTATAGCAGAACACTCTTTGAGTGAGGAAATATGAAACAAGAGAGAGAGACAAAGGGAGAGAAGATGAGAATTTATTAAGAATTTATTTTATTTTATTGACCAACCTACATGTATTCTCAGAACCACATGACTTAGGACACTGCCCCCAAGAAACTTTGATTCTAAAAGACAACATACACTTTCTGTTGACTGAAGAGTTATTGAACATAGGAACAATATTATTTCAACCTTTTTTTCCCCACAGCCTGTACCACAAAAAAAAATAATATGATCAATATTTGTAGACTTGAATATAGATATGGCTTTTAATAGAAGGTAAAGAAATATTATTGGGGATATGATGGTGGCAACCAGCAGAGTGCTGGATTTAACTTTATATTTTTTCCCACTGAACAAGACAAGAGAATACACAACTTTTTTTAGCACTGAATATTTCATTTTCTGAATGTATTACAGTTGATTTCTATACTCACCTACTAAAGAGCATCTTGGTTGCAAGTTTTGGAAATTATGGATAAAGCCATTACAAACGTCCACGTGTAGGTGTTTTTGTAGACACAAGTTTTCCGTTTCTTTGGGTAGAGGCCAAAGGAGCATGATTGGTGGATCACCTGGTAAGTGTGTGTTTAACTTTGTAAGAGATGATCACATTGTTTCTCGGTGGATATTTAGGGATTAGTGGGTGCAAAGAGAGACATATAGAAGAGAGTGTAGCTTGATACATTGTCGACTATGAAGCAGGGAGGGAGGACATGTGATACAGGTTGGTCAGATTACTTGAAGTTTTGTAGATCATAGAAAAGGAGTTATTCTAATCGGGAGCTATTTAAGATGCTTAGGTAAAGTAAGGCATGAGCATACTTGTACTTTTCAGAAGATATATAGACCTCATATGCCTTAATGGAGAGGTTGTCACTGTCCCCTCTGCTGGGGCTCTGGCCATACCGAAGTAGGGTAATGGAAGATGTTAGGCAAGCAGGGGCAGTAGAAGACAGATTCAGCATAGTGATGCACTAAAGCTTTGCCACGACAGCCTGGCGAGAGCAAAAGAAAAGTTCATGTGTTGTGTAAATGTGGCCTCCTAATGTAGTATAATTTTCTTTATCCTTTCTCTAAAACATGTTGAAACCCTAGTTTCCAGCTCCATCGAAGGGAAAACCTAGTAGAAGTCCTGTAAGGGGGCTCCAGTGGAGGAAGGAGCAACATAAGGGATGCAATTAAGGATTGCTCTACATCATCCCCTTGAAAATTTTAGGAGTTTTAGTTTTTAAAGAAGCATGTAACAGATTTTCTTTGAGGAAATATTAGGGGCATGAGGAATTATGGCAGGTTGAGTTGATCTACACCATAAAGATAAAATCCGGACAGTACCTGCTATTTGAAGAACTACCAGTGGGCGGCGTTTGCAAACTCATGCCTACCAAACGTAGATACCCTCTCTGCATCATATCACTGCCATTCCTTCTCCAGAATAAGGGTATTATTTGTTTGTTCAGTTTTGAAAAAAAATAGCATAATAAGGGGTCTGACATGTTATTTTCCTTTTCCCATTCTTCCTAGAAAGAATGTAACTGTTCAACCAACTATCCCCTATATTAGAGCAGGAAGTCTTCAAAGCCAGAAGACATACTATTCATCTTTCTATTTCTAATGTTTATTGTTTAACTAATTCTTCAATCTGGGAATGACATTCGTAGTTACAGTAACATAGACGACAGGTTAGTAAGTTTTGTGGTATGTGCCGGTGACACCTCAAGCTATAGAGGAATTTAAGTAATTTATTAAGAGAAGTGGGTTGTATACATTAGAAATACGTCCATTAAATTAGTTAAATAATGAAATGCATTTAAACTTTCAGCTCCCTGAAGTACCTATCTAATAAGCACTGCTAATTATCCAAAGATGCCATGCAAGCAAAAAAAAAAAATTAAATCTCAAACTATATTAACGTTTTATTTACTTTTAATGCTATTATGAGTTAGGTTCTAGAGGATATGAGGTCATTTTTCCGGTAACATACAACACATTGTCACAAGAGGGCAGCCTTTTAAAAGAATTGTTCCTCAAGCCATGCCTTGACATTTTATGAGTTATTTAATCCACACAACTAATAAAACAACACAAAACATTCAAGCAGATAGTTCGCATTGTGCATGCTCGGTCTTTTGTGTTTTTAATACTGATACCTAAAAATATTTAAAATCCATAAGGAAAACAAGGGCTGAATTGTCTCATATAGAAATGTGTGTTTACATAGGTTTTGACTTTTAAACATCAAGACAGTAGGCCAAAGACCGTTGAACGCATTAAAATTTTATGTGACCAACGTGAATTCCTCTCTGATCTTCGAATGTTAACCAAGTGAGTTCAAACTGGAAGCATCCTGACGTATTTGGCCAAGGGCAAGCGAATACCATTGGATTGTAAGTTTCTAATTTTTAAACTTTTAAGTGTCTAAAGATTCAACGCCTTTGGGTATGTTGATCCAGAGTGAACTGCAGTATGTCGTGGTGTATGTTTACAAGACAGCTGAATAGAATTGCCGCTCCCGAAGTCGTGAGTCCTTTCTAGCTGCAGCCCATGGTGCCTGGCCCCACCTGGCCCCACCTGGCCCCACCTGGCCCCACCTTGCTCCAATTTGGGTTCTTCTACTTACTGACTGGGACACTTTCCAAGCCAACTGTGGTTTCACAATCCCTCCAGGAGGTTCTGGTTGAGAACCCTGGGCAGTGACTGGCAGACAGCAACAAAAGCTACAACCCCCTTGAGCCTTGAAACTTCTCTCCTATCCACAGCCTTGTGCTTTAACCGCCACTCTCCGTCCTCTAACACGCAAATACTCGGATCTGCAGGCTACACTCCCCTCCCTGTCTCTAAGACCCATCCTGACCTCTTAGAGGGACTGAAAGAGCTCACGTTCGAAATAGGCCTTCCTGCATCACCTCTGAGGGTTATGGAGTATTCCAGATATGATCTTGGGGTTACGCTATTCATTGCCAGTCCCATGCCCTTCCTCTCTACCACCATCTACCTCATAAGTTTCTGCTCCCCGAAGTCCATCTTCCTGAGTTCCTGTGTTTGGCAATTGGTTTAGTAGTCCAGTTATTCTCACTGGCCAGAAGCCCCCAAACAGAGCCTTCTGCATTGGCTCTTCTGAGGTTTTTAATTATAAACCTCCTAGGGGCCTTATTTTTAACCTAGAACTGAATCTCTGTTTTCTTTTTGCTCATTTTACTGTCTCTAGAAGCCCAATCTCTGTCTGAATTTCACAGTATCGACTGTTCTAAACTTCATCTTGTGGGTGAGATGCTTTTGCATCTTAAATATTATTGCCAATCAGTTTATCTTGAATGTCATTGAAATAGTTTAATGTGTATTACTTCCCAGTAGCAAGAACATTCTTTATCAGACCTGGACTGGGGATAGGTCTTACAGTGTGTCTCATTCCTTGTGCGGACTTTATGTTAGAACCAAGCCTTTCCTTCTTTGCCTCCATGTTGGTTTTCAGTAACTAGAACTACCCCCCAAAGTACCAAGATACAAGGAATGCTTATGTGTCAGGGCAAATTTGTGTTGATCTGTCTTCAAGTTTACTGACAATTTCTTCTGCCATCTCTAGTAAACTCATTTAGTAAAATTATCATCAGATGTTGTATTCCTCAGCCCTACAATTTCTGTTTCCTTATTTCTATATAGTTTCCATTTCTCATTTGATATTATGACCATTTATTCCTTTAATCTTTGCGTGTACTTATAATAGCTAATTTAAAGTCTTTGTTTGCTAATTCTAACATGTAGGTAATCTCAGTGTCTCTTTCCATTGTCTACATTCTATGTGTTACATTTTCCTGTTTCTTTTTATGTTCAGTTACTTTTAATTGTATACTACTGTATTTTGTGGCCGATACATTGTAGCGACTCTGGGTTTCATTAATTTCCTATGAAGAGTGACTCTTTTCCAGTATTACACATCTACCTGTACTGAAACACCAAATGTTCATTGTTTTTTGATGTGTAGTGGTTGAAATCTCTGCTCTCCTGAAGTGCCCTAAGATACTGCTTTCTGCTGAAGTCTAGGGTGTCCACTATGGAAGTGCAATTTAGGGATCACTCATAATCTGAATGGAGTGTGCATGCATGTTTCAGATCCTCCCTATCTGTGACATGCTCCTCTGTGACTGCCACTTGTATTGGATTCTCTCCCACTCCACTCAATTTCCCAATTCTTCTGTTCTGTTAGCTTGAACCTTATAGTCTCATTCTGGAAGCTAGAGAAATTTGCTGCTTCAGATGTAGTCGTCCCATTTTTCACAGACTGCAGAGTACCTTCACGTGTATGGCTGTACCAGTGCAGGTTTAACCAATGCAATCATTTTTCTTTCAATGGTTGAATATTCACTCTGTCAGTGGTTGAGTACTTTGGTGTTTCTTCTTGTTTTCCATTTTTCCTATGACATCATGTATGTTTTTAAAAGTGTTTTGATTAGAGTTCATAATTTTTTCTCTGCATTTGGATTAGTCAGATATGAGTCAGATGAGCTGCATCATTGCAATTTTAATGTTTTGTCTACCATCTTTTGAAAAAGCTCTGTGTATTTAAAGAATTTTATAAGTTGTGACTCTCTCTGTAAATAGAATCAAGGCTCAAATTTCCAATTTCCCTTGTAGGCAGATGTGCATATGAATCTTGGGCTCAGCTAATCAGACATAATCCACACATTTGAAAATAACAGAAGTGATAAAATCCAATCCTTGTAGATACCATTTTAGTTAATGCAGGGAAGGCTAATGGTAACCAACTTTCACCACAAAATTGTGTCATCAGTGATTTTTTTTCCTGTGGATAAGTGGTCAACTTCATTGTTTAGAACTGGAATTGGTGCAGTGATAGTGATTCAGTCTGATAGTATTCTGGTTTTGTCTTTTTAAAAAATACTAACTCATCTTTGTTTCTGGTCCTGATACCTATATTGTATATAATCTCTCATATACAATTTGATTTTAATGTCTTGTTTTCCAGATTAAACTGGACTTTGATGGACAAAATTTTCACTTTTGAATGAAAGGAATGATTTTGGTTGACATTAGACAAAAATAACAACAAAGAGGAAATATGTCATCCTATATTAATGAAACATTAAAAATTCAACAATCATATTTTTTTAAGAAATATATATATATACTTTATTGTTTCTCATTATGTTGGAAGTTGTTTCATTTAAGTGACATTTCTACCTTACGAAGGATTTCCAGGAACATGCAGGACTTAATAGCTTCCAGATCATTAAGGGGGAAAATGGATAGAAGATTGAAGGAGGTAAGCCCTGTGCAGTCATCTAGATGGGGTATCGTTGTGTGCATGGAGACTTAATACTTTCTACCATGGCATTTATAAAAGTTTGGTTCCTGTGAACCTGCTAATTAATATCACTTTCATAGACATTTCATTAACCTGAAACAGTTTAGGTTTCCTGTAGATAAACTGCATGCATTCTCATCTTTAACCTTTCTATAATGTTCCCCAATTATAGATTTCTTTGATTCTTAATAGCAAAGGAACAGCAGTAGCTTATGAAATTATGTTTTAATTTGTTTTTTTACTAATATGTGGTGATTTTGTCTTTCATTTCACCTCTAGAGCTAATTATGCATTCTAAGTTAACAAAAATTCCCCATCATGCTATCATTGGTTTAAACTTTACAATGAACTCATTTCTTCCATTTATTACTAGCTTATATTATGGTGCTATGTGGCTAATGAGTTCTCAAGATGTTTTTTGAGAGGTTAAAGGGTCCTCAAAGAAACGCCAACATTACTTACTTGAATTTTTAAAAAGCTTTTTTTCTAACCTCAAAGGACACTAATAAGGAAGTTAAGATACAAGCATTCTCTGGTTCATAAAATTGCAAAAGTTGAAATGGATTATATATTTTTCTCATATTCTAATGTTTATATGATTTTTTAAAAATGGTGAAAGTGTTTAATTTTTAGAGGCTTTCTGGTGTCTGTTCTATTCAAAGGGTGAGCTTCTCAGCGTAGCTGGTTGTTGAAATTTCAGCAACCTGTCTGTGCTTTCCTATACTCCCGTAGTTCACTGCTCTGGGCCTCCAGCGTATTGGTGTATGAAATCAGATAAAGAGTAATTAGATGCTTATCTAAAGCAGACAGCTTTCTGTAGCAACCTGTAGGCTTATATTCTAAATCTTACGCAACTGGACAGTGTGGACTTCAATTTATAAATTGTGAAATGCAGGTGGAACTACTGTACAGGATCTGGCAGAAGTAACGCCCCTTTCAAAGTTGTTTGTTTGTTTGTTTGTTTGTTTGTTTTTATGTGGGTAGTTTCCTGGCTGGGACAGAGCTGAAGCCTAGCCACTACACCACCAGGGAACTCCTCAAAGTTGTTATGTTAATGTAGTTATGATATCGTCATGTTACAGAATTACATGCTTCTGATTTTAGAATAGATGGCCCGCTCACGAAAAAGGGGGGTTAGTTCTGCTAGGCCCTGTAACCATAGCATGTACTAGAAATTATACAGAACTTTTGTTTTTAAAGAAAATTCTTCTAAAAGTTCATGTAAGTTATTGGCACATGGAACATATGGAGAGTTGTCTATAGGTGAGTAGGCAAAGACGTCTGTAAATAAAAGTTTGATATACTTTTTTTCTATATGAATATATAATATTTGTATGTTGAAGTGGTTCCAGAAGTATGTAATCTGCAAGGCACTGATTGGGGGTTACAGGCAAGAGACAAAAGCTAGGGTGGAGGTGAAAAGGAGGAACTCCCAGAAACAGGCCTTTAAGTAGGAATGTTTTTGTAAGGATTATCAGACGGCAGGGGATTTCAAACTTGACTTTACCCGGTAGCATTTGCTGAATGTACTATAGAAGATGATGGGTTACCTGTTTATGTGGATCATGCCGGTACAAACAAGTATAATAATAAGAAAGGCTATTTATTGAAGTCTTGAAAGTGGTTGAAAGAGGATGAGTTATTTATATTTATGTTAAAAGCAATAAATTTTTCCTCAGGGGATGCAATGACTTCCTGAAAATATCCCCTAACAGATTTTTTAGGGGTATCCAGTTGGCAAAAGCTCAGCTCCTAACAGCTACGTCCATTCAAGTCTACGGAACTTTTAAATTAGTTTAAGTTTCAAGTTTGAATCTCCTTCCAAGTTTCTAAGAGGGATACCTCCCAGGATAAAATATTAAATGGTAAAGTTAATTGGATCCTGCAAGTGAAAAGCTGGGTTGTCACAGTTCTTTCCTCTTAATAATTGATTTCTAGAAGTATCGTCACTCATGCCCTTGTGGGTGGGACAACACCTTGGAGACCTGGTGAGACCCACGGTCATCAATGTAACTGTGATATGTAACTAATTAGCCCACCTGCAGGAGGCTGGTTAAATAAAATTGGAAGTACTTTCTTGATTGGCATATCCTGAACTTTAAAAAAAAATCTAATAGCAGCATTTGTAAGAGAGTGTAAGTTTAAAAATCATTTTAAATTAAGTTTTATGAAAACTTATACATTTTGGTCTCCTGTTTTGAAGTTTGATAGTGCGTATTACATGGCGAGCATGTCAACAGCCAACTGTTGCTTATTAAGCACATACACGAAAGCTTTGGGCCAGGTCCAGCTCTAGGTAAACTTGTAAAATATTTGATGCTTGTGTTTAGAGTCTCTTTTTTCTCCCTCAGAGGTAATCCACATATCAAAATATATATAAAAGTTCCCCAAATTGCTATTGGGAAATGTGTCACGCATAAGCGAACCTCAGTGACCTGATTTCCCATTCGTCTCATGGACAACAATTGTGATACTACAGGTCCTTCTATCTCCGCACTCTTATACATACCAGGACCAAGGGATGTACCTGGTTAAAGTGTATCCCTGTTACAAGACATGTTTATTTATTGGCAAGAAATTTATTAGTCTCGCCATGGAATTCAGTAACTCAGTTATCCGTGTAACAATAAGAAATAAGGAGACTTAACCACCCTAGCTTATCAAGGTAAGTGAAGTTTAGGGTCAACCCCAAGTTAGATCATTCTAAGAAACAAATATAGATAAGGGCACTCAAGGGCACACACCAGGTTATAAATATTCAGTGGTATTTTCTATATAATCAGCAGCCTTAGCAGTGAAACATGCAGCCCAGAAAATGAACAAATTTGGAACTGTTGAAGAACTCTGAATAGCACCAACACTTTGGATCTATTGGATTCAGGTTAAGCAGAATGCTGGATAGCCTGTTTATTACCCTGCAGCACCCCCACACCATCGCCTTCTTATCCAGGGACTCACTCTCCCTTTTCAATATCCTCTAGATCAGCGGTTCTCAACCTGTGGGTTGCAGCCCCTTTGGGGGTCGAATGACCCTTTCACAGGGGTCGCCTAAGACCATCGGAAAACACATATCAGGTATTTACATGACGATTCATAACAGGAGCAACATGACAGTTATGAAGTAGCAATGACAAAAATGTGATGGGTGTCACCACACCATGAGGAGCTGTATTAGAGGGTCACGGCCTTAGGAAGGTTGAGAAGCACTGCCCTAGATGGCTGTAGGTACGTCTACCCTTGGTGTTGGTGGAAAACAGCACCATACATAGGCAAGACCTTGCTGGCCAGTGTCTACGTCACGTCACGGAGTGAGCGCTAGTTTTTCTTGCTCAAGATGGCAATGGTGACACAACACAAAGAAGTAGTTGAAAAACTAATGTCAGATGCTTCTGTAACAATTGATAAAATGATATCAAATGGGAACGAGCGAAGATTCAAGAAAGCTGTTCAGTTTGTGATACATCTATGTGGAATACCTGAAAGATGTGATCTTGCAACTGTGCCTTCAAGTGGTCCTTGTTGTAAACATGACCCTGTTGTTTCTGTGTGTGATGAAGCTATCGTGTCCATTTCCCACGAAGTTGTCATGGTATTACCTAATAATGAAAGAACTCTAGCATTGAGGATGAAGCCCTCAAAGATGATTCGAAATGTGCAATTGTGAGTTTAGGTTGTGGAGGAGATAGTGTTAGATTCTCATTGCTCTAAGAAAATCTTCTAGGAAGGTGTTGGGACCAATGAGGGCGGATTTGAGAGAACCATGAAAGCAGGTTGAGATGCTAGAATGCTAGAGATAGGTAACTATGCTGGGTTTAATAAGGAGGCATATGGCGAATCCCGAAAATGCTCTATCAAGGAGCTCCATATTGATCCCGAGTACAATTTCAGGAAGATCCATTAAGGGGGTGTTTTGAGAGCACTTAGGATAAAAAGTTGGCAGCAGAGATTCACTAAGAACGAGTTGTGCCAAACTTACCTCTGTGACCTGGCTTCCCTGGGCCACACTGGAAGAAGCGTTGTTGCGGGCCACTCATAAACTACACTAACGATAGCCGATAGCTGATGAACTAAAAACAAAAGTCACAAAAAAATCTCATAATATTTTAAAAATTGGTGTTGGACTGCATTCAAAGCCAGCTCTCCTGGTCCACAGGCCAGACATGCTGTCAGCACAGGCAGTCTGGGTATTTGCAGAGTAGAGTTACCGTGGGGCTATGATGGCACTTTGCCCCCACCTACAGCTTCTCCTAGGGCCAGTTCCTGAGGAGAAAATGGTTGACTTTTGATCTAGAAATTTATGTTGGTTGGTAAATACATACATACATACATACATACATATATACATACAATACTACAGTGTCCTGTAGGCCGCTTTATGCCCAGTTAATTATTAAATTGTACGAAGTTTCCCTTAATAGGAAGCGCAGTAAGCCTACATTGCAGACAGTATTACAGGGATGAGTTTCTCACATTCTATCCTGTTTAACGTTCTTTAAAAGACCATTATTGTACATTAGCAATTAGACTGCCAACTCCTTGAATAGAGGGGGAGTCCTTTATGTCATAACATACTTATCAGATGTCTTCCACATCATGGGGACTTTAATTATTTGATTATTAATATGGTAACTGTTAGTGTTATAAACCATAGAAGACACACTTGGTGCCTCCATAAGAGATATCCTCTATTTCTCTGGGTAACAGAACTCCCATTTCATACAGGAATTGGACATTATGTGCTTCAATGGGCCCTCATCAGCGCTAGAATAAATAGTCGTTAATCTAAGTCTCTGGTTCGCAGCCCTGTCTCACCCAGTATCTAATTCATAAATTCTTCAGTGCCCTCTTCACGACTGTAAAATGTTAGTGAAAATAACGTATGTATTCAAGTCACTAGACATTACAGTAATGCCATGATTAATATAAAGGAGAAGTAATTTTACATCTGTTTATAATAAAAACACATGTAGTTGTGCTAAAGCAGTTCTATATTTAAAATACTGTGGGCGATAATCACATTTTTAGGTCTGCACCCCTATCTTGAATCATTATAAATGCAAAGAGACAACTAGAGCAATGCCTGTGAGTTTTAGTGGAGAGTTCACATATTTAAAATGCCATTCCCGTTCTTGATGTCATTGAGCCGAACTGTCGGGATCGATGACTTCTGTTTGTCCCTCATCCCTAGTTGTGTTGCACCTTCTACCCGGCTTCTGTCCAAGTAGAGTGACCTGTATTAAATATATCAGCTGCCCCCCCGCTCTCAGCTTCTGTCTGTATTCAAGCAAGAGACTGGAGGGAGGAAAAGGTGTCAGCAATTATCCCACTTCCTCCCCACTAGGTCTCCTTGGCCAGTCGATGTGTCCCTCATAAGAAGGTCAATGTTCTCTTCCCCTCTCACGTGGCTTCATCCCCATAATCCTCGGCTGCTACAAACCCAGCCCAGTGCTACTTCCTGTGCTTCTACTGCTATCCCCACACCCTTTCTAAGCTGTCTTTTTGTAAATAAACCTTTGTTCAATTATCTTAATTTGATATGCTCTCTTTTCTCTCTCTTTTTTTTTTTTTGTATTCATGTGGGTACAGATATGTCTTTGAGATAATGATTTCATTCAGGATCATGCAATTTGAACAGAAACATGTTGTACCTTAACCCACCATGCCATTTCTTTTACCTGCAAAATTCTTCCATGATAGTTGCTTTAAAGTTCAATTTGCATATTTGAAAAGCAAGGTCATATTATACATCCAATATTAGATTATATAAACTATGTAAATACTGTTTAAATCTATCAAGTTCTTCAGCATTGATGGCAAGGCAAACCACATTCATCTGTACTAACAGACTCCTGTTGATTTCTAATTCTGGGAAGATTCTATGTATTCAACCTCATCTGAATTTTCAATTTTTAATATTAAGATTATGGCATCTCAAGAGGAAAATGAGTATGTGTTCTGGGAATCATTATTTGATCAGCTATTCAACAATTTGTCCTTTGCTGTGCAGACACACATAATACCACGCTGACGCATGCTGGAGAAGATGGAGGAATGCCTTCATAACATTGTCCAGTCACTACCCCGAGGTGTTTTCTTTCTACACCCTTGTTTCTGTTTTGCTATTAACTAACATCTTCTAAGAGTGATCAAGCAAGGAACAACTAAAGAACAACCTTCATCTAATCACTTAACGAGCTCTCCTCCCTCTTAAGAATTTAAAAAAAATAACTTCGTTTTTTTCCTTTCCAGGCTTTATTTTTCTTTATTCTTTCCCATGCCAGACCTTCTTCTGTTTGTTTTCTCTACCTTTTTAAAGAGACACCTACAGTAAAGAGAAAAAAAAAAAAAAAAAGAACGTAGAACACTGTGCATTGCTGCAAATTTTGTATTGCTACAGGAAAAAAAAAGTATTATCTACGTTAAAGAAAGAAAAACAATAAAAATATGAACCCAGAAAGCACAGACGGTAGTAACCACATTTAGTTGTTGATCATGGAATCATTTTTTATAATCCATCTGTTTCAATTCCACAGAGAAAGTTACAAGTAATTAGGACGTTTCTCCTCATTTTATAGATTTGGGCTGTGAAGTTTTCAAGGCCGGTACAACATAAATTTTATTTACTTTTTCTGGTGTTAGAATTTCAGCTTGTGGGTAGGGCCATCAGGCAGACGATGAACACTTTGGGACATGCAGATGGTCTATCTAAAGCTTTGATGTTATAAATATTATAGTATATTTTTCATTCCCCTTAACTATCAAAAGCACACTTGGTTCGAAAAGAGAGCACCATATCAACAAATCGTGACATTTAAAGGACACAAAACAGCAATATGTTAAATATTAATGAAAAGTTCCTGAGTAAAAGTAGTTACTACTGTTACCGTCACATATTTTTAACCCCGTTAAAGGATCAGCCTAGTCTGATCCCAGGTGTGTGGTCCTGATGCTACCATAAATTTGAAACTTGAAAAACATGATCTCTATTGGGCATTGCCTATTTTTCAGCTTTTCTAGGTGCCAAATCCCTTTTCATCATTATTACTATTGTTTTATGGTCAGCTAGTCAGGCACACCAGCCTCTTGGTATGGCCTTGACAGGTCATAATTGAAGTTGGCTGTGATCAGCGCTCCTCTGTGATGCACGATTAGGCAGCTGGGCTTAAAGCTGACGTGCTGGGTGGTTGGTGTGACATGTAACTCAACAAGGATGAAGAAGGATGGGTTAAGTTACTAAGCTTGACGCTGTGAGGCGTCAAGCTTCCAACACCATCAAGACACCCGGAGATGGAGAAACAAAGGAACTGTGAGTTGAGCATTTATTTTGTTTGGCTTGGTTGTTCAGTTGGGCAAAGTTATGGAGAAACGATGCCCCATTCTTATCCCTCCCCCTAACTCAGGGCCAACGTGGGATACGGGAAAACAGGGCAGAGATCCAGCAGAAGGATCCATTTGACCCCAGGATATAGTCACTTTGGGCCCACGTGAGGTTTCTTTCCACTGTATCTTCTAGAGTGCCAGTTTTTTGTTTCTTGCTGTTTGGTCTCCCGTAAGTGAATGTTGGGCAGAGGACGTATTGGTTACACTGGAGGAGGGAAAGAGGTTCTCTAGAGAAAGTACAAAAGGAATTGAGAGCCACAAAAGCACCCCTCTGTAAGCTGGGAGAGGTCTGTGGAGACCAAATGAAGCAAAGAAGCCAGGAAACCAGATCACCTCACTGCCTTCTCCACCTTGTGAGAGGGAACTCGTCGGCAGTGCCTATCAATAATTAATGAGAGGCTTTGCAGAAAGTAAGACTTCTAATAGATACCTTAATAGCTGCTGTCCCTTCTCAGTAATAATACACATGACCTGTGGACAGATTTTAGTCATCATTAATTATTCATTTATTCAAGAAATAGATATTAAGTTAAAGGTCTTGTCCTAAACTATGAAGGGAATTAAAACAAAAAAAATACCATGAAGCACTCTCTCTGCCTCATACCAAAAGCTCAGCTGAGGCCTGAGAAGATTAGGGGTCTGATGTCCTCCTGTAGGTGGGCTCCGGTTATAACCGGGACTGCTGGCGATCTGTCCCCTCATTGGTCTGACAACCTGCCTATCATTTGGCTCACTTCCTATCTCTCCCATGGCCCAGCCCCCCCGTAGGTGGACCTCCCTTACCATAAACCCTGACCTAGATCTTAGATTTTCTTTTTTCTTTTAATATATGGTGACTTTAGAGCTGCAATAAAATGTGATTTGGAACATGAGACTCTAAGGATAGGTAATGGCTGAAGCTGTCTTGACTGAAAAGAGCTTTTGGGGAAGGAATTTAGTAGCCCAACTGCTTTGAATATTTTCTTCATGCATTTGGGGCCAAACACTGTGTACTTTCTACATCAGTGATATTTTAATCCACATTCATGCAAATCGGTTCTGCTGCGAGTTGATGATCCTGCTCCAATAACAAGCAATGCATTCCTTCCTTACGTGCAGTATAGGTATACATTCCGTGTGGTATGTGAAGCTCTCTTTTAGAATTCCTGCTCTAACTATACCAGATTGTGTGTTTTAGGGCAGTCCAGGTAGTTTTCAACCATTTGAACATTGTTTAGGAAGTGTCCCTTCCATTTCAGTTGATAGGACTCTAAAACGTTGACGTTACCATCTACTGTTCGGATCACTAACGTAATTCCGCCTGCCTCAATTAAGTTTCCCCATTCATCAGGTTTATCAAATTATTCAGATGCTTTCTCAGAGACCTTCTGTGGCTTCCTGAAAATAATAATAATAAAAGAAGGAATAATTTAAAAATTCTATTTCCAGAATCATATAGTGAGAGAGGTTAATATTTCTTCCCACGTCCATCACATACTTTTCTTTTTCTATGTAATAGTTCGTCTTCATTACAAATTGTCACTCAACCCTGGTCTTCATTTAACAGTGTTTACGAAGGGAGTTGAGGCAGTGAAAGGGTCCGTGCCATCATCTACAGTTTTCCAGACGTGCCTGCCATCAACGTTAAATGCACGTCCCCAACCATGAGACACTTCTCCAGCTGCCAGGACCCATCCCCAACCCTGGTGTCAGAATGACGGCCAGCCTGGTTGGTGTTAGTCTGCAATGATAAACCTACTTAGCACTTGATCTGGATAATGTCAAATACTGGCTAGTCCAAGAATTTCTGCTCGCTCAGGAATGTGTTACTTCTGAGAGATTTAACAGTAAACTGCCTGAAACCCAGAGCATACATTAAGTCTCCAGGGAGGCCTGAGAATGGCCCATCTCCAGAAAGGCCAAATCCTTCAAGATGGGGCCTGCCAAGTTGGCTGGAAGTGATAATGGTGAAATCTCTGGTTTAAATAGGATTCCACATCCCCCTCCATCTTTACCACCTGCATTTGTGAGGAAACGTTGATGGCAGCAAAGAGAGTCTTCATGGGCTAATTAGGCATTTTAGAACCAAAGGTCCTCTTGTTACTAGGTTATCAGAATAGTCCTATTTAGGCTGACCAGATGTACCGTTTTAAATGGGACAGACCACAGTGTCTCACCGGGCTAAATTCGTGGTGTCCACAGGCTGTTCCTACATACCATTTGAAATGGGACAGCACCATTGTTTAAAACGGGACATTTGGTCAGCCTGCCTCTAATGGTACCCACAACCTACTGCCCACTTGTACGTGTTGACTCCCTTTTTCTCTTTGAGACAATTTTACATGTAGAGGTTTTATGCTGTTGATTCACACATGTGGCTAATTTATAAAAACAAAACCATGCCTTTGACTATTTTTCCTTTGCTAACTAGATACCCACACCATTTATACATTTTTAATTTTTCAGAAAAATGATACCCAGACATACCAGTAGATCAAAAAATGTCTGATATAACATTTATTCCTGGGACCTTTAAATTCTTTCCATCCACGTGTTTTAATTTATCCCTGGACAGTTGCATATAACTATGATGGTGAATGCTGCCAATCAGAAACATTCACATCATTAATTTTGTAGGGGTGGAAAAAAATTTCTCTTTTAGGTTCTTTGGCTGATCTAAGGCAGATTAACCGGCAAAAACCAAATTTGGTGTATATGGGAGCTCCAAAGATATGAGACTGGAGGGTAAGGTGGGCCACTGAGGAGTATATGCCATCCTGAGGGGTTCGATGGGGTCAAGGCCTTCAAAGGGGAGGAGGGCAATTCACAGAAGATAAGAAGAGAAAATGTTTGGTGGTCAGATGTTTGACCTGCCACGTCGGTAAGTCTTTCAGATAGAGTAGTTATGTCTGGTGAGAGCTCTACTTCTGGGCCATGCCCCCACTACCTAAATTCTTTTAGCCCCTTAAAGGAGATATAAAGGTTTTCTTGAGTCTGTTCGGTCTTGACTGCCTTCAGCTCAAAATCATTCATGTGCCAAGTGGCACATCTGGAGGTAGTGTTTTCTGCTCCCCTTAATGTTTATAAATTGTATTATAAATGAAAATAGAAAGGCTTGAGTAGAAATCGTATCCTGCAAATTTTGCCCCTATGCAAACTGCTGATTTTCCAAAAGATGGCAACTTCCTAAATCTGTCTCTGTCTTTCAACTTTGGATCATAGGAACATCTCATTCTAATGAGCCAAGGGCCTTTTTGATAATTGATGATGATAATTTTAACATGTCTGAATAACTACACAGGACACAGCTAATTGGTAATAGCATTTTGAAGTGCAAATGACATATTTCCCTTTAAACAAATTAAAGTAAAATATGGACACTACCCATTTACACTCCTTACAATCACCTCCAATTTTTCTATAGAAGAAAGGTTTGACTTTGCAGGAACAGTCCACAAAATGAGGTGTTAATAAGCAAGCTCCTTATGCTCACTTTTAAGTGATTTCTTTTTAAGCATAGTGCAACATTCCTACAGTTTGCATGGAAATAAAAGCGCATCTCACGCTCAGGTTCCCCAAGGAGGTCATTTGCCTTTAGTCATATTCAGGATATAGTACACATGCTTTTCCAGCAGGGATCAGAATTTTAATAAATGGTTAAATGATGCAGCCCCTCCTGGAAGATGCCTTGAAATTGCCATTCCCTTGTTACCTAGCTCGTTTTCATCTATCCACAAATGAGATACATTCTAATTATTAATGCAAAAGCAGAGTCTATCTATAAAATTTCGAATATAAATAGTTTCATTTGCAAAGACCATAATGAATGAATTATCAAAGCCATTTTATTGGTTCCCAGATTGACCACAGAAGAAATAAAACACCCTTATAAAAATTTCCCAGCACTGAAGTCCATTTAAAGTCTGTGTCATATGCACTTATATTGTTGCCAGTAAAAGAAGAGCATTGGATCATAAAACCATTCTTCTCTCAAATCCTCCTTCTCTCTCTTCTGAATGCACAGACAACTGTCTCCATTCTGGTGGGACACTGCCTCCCTGTCCCCCTAGAGCTTGTGTGGGTGTGAGGAGACAATGTTGGTTAACTTTACTTCTTATAAAGTCTCAGTGGTTGAAGGTCGATCAAGAAATTTTCTTTATCATCTCACTAATAGCTTGCAATTGCCAGCTGCCCTCTATTTAGATGTTGTGATATTGAGATTTAATATATATATATAATATATATACATTATATATATGTATATATTATATATATTATATTATATATATATAATTGTCCTTGTCCACAGTTCCTGGCTCACATCTCCCCCAAACTTTGGAATTTCCTGAGCAATACGATCAATAGAAACATCTTTTATTGTCATATATTTGGTCACTTTTACTCCATTCCTTAAATCACCTCAGAAATATGGGGGTGCAATAAATGTCTTTCAACCACGCTCAAGTTTGGAAATCCCCAAAGATGGGGTGTGGGCAAGGCTGATTTCCAGGCGAACCAGCCGGGAATACAGGATTGGAGCTTTTAGTCCCATCCCTTGACTTGTGGACAATGCATAGGGGCTGGAGGTCGAATCAATCACAGTGGCCAATGATAAACAATTGTGCTTCCATAATAAAACTTGCATTAAGGAAAAACCCCAAAAGAGGGGGTTTTGGAGAGCTTCTGGGTCGGTAAACACATGGCAACTTGGGGAGAACAGAATACTCAGGGTGCTTAAAAGCTCCGTGCCCTTTTTTCATATCTTGTTCTCTATATTTCTTCATTTGGCTGTTGATTTGTATCCTTTGTAATAAACCCATTATCTGGGGAGAAAATTGGTTTCCTGAGTTCTGTGAGCTGCTCTTGCAAATTAATCAAACCCAAGGAGGGAGCCTTGGGAGCTTTTGATTTATAGCCAGTGTGTCAGAAGCACGGGTGACAACTGGGCTTGTGATGAGCATCTAAAGTGGGGACAGCCTTGTGGCTGAGCCCCCTCACCTGTGTGATCTGATGATCTGGTGTGCCGTGTCAGAGTTCAGGTGATCGGCGGGATATCCCGCAGGCTAAAGAGCATTGCTTGGTGCAGGGGAGGGAAAGTCATACATTGGAATTGGGCACAGATCCTTAGATGTTGAATCATAAAAGAAGAATGTTAATCCTTAACGTTCCAGAAATTGTATTGGCACAATTCCTTTTCATTATCATCTTTATTTTTCCCAATGGTTGTCACCGTTTCCATGCTTTGAAAGGCTCAATAACTTGCGGTAGATTTCGTAGATCACAAGAGGAGGAAACGACAGCAGAACTCAGGTTTGTGAGGCTTCAAAAGCCACGTGCTTGTGTGTCTCCATGTCAAACACAGAGAGAGGAACTGAACTGCTTTGCGACCAAAAAACCAACATTTTCAATCAGAAAAATGAATTGCCTTTAGACTTTGAAAGCAAACTAGGCAGCCAAACCTGAACTCAAGACCAGATTTAAACGTTGTGACACGGGTAGCTAGGACACAGTATGCCTAGGGACACAGTCACGAAGGTCTGACTGAAAATCTCCCTCATGAGCCCCAAACTATGTACACAGCTGCATTTAATGAGATGTCTGTGACTCACTAGGCTCAGGGCCCTGAACGCTGAATTATCAGAGGAACATTAAGATGTTCAACAATAAAAATCTTGTCTAAATGGTGAGAATTATATTGAAGAAGGGACTCTGTCCCCCAGCAGGCTGATAAACTATTTATCGTGGTCCATGTTATAAAATGTGACAACTGAAGAACCTATGGAACTTCTTCAAACTGTCTGATCAGTGTACTTGGCCTAATTCCTCTTGAGAATAGAAAGGGTAGGTTTTCATTCTTTCCTTCTTTTTTATCT
>PVJL010001783.1:169222-234502 GCA_004026885.1 Lyroderma lyra
TTTTTTTTTTTTTTTTTTTTTTTTTTTTTTTTTTTTTTGGTCAGAGATTTTTGGCATTATTTTCCAATTTCCATTTCGGGAGAGATTAGGCCTGGAGGACTTAGATAAAATAATAAATTATTTTAGTTCGCAATTGAAAATAAAAATAGAATTTTTAAGAAATTAAAAACAAAGCCAACCGTCATGGAACCCAACTGATAATCCAACCATCTCTCCCTTACACAGTGACAGTTTTTACCCTGGCTCAACGTAACTCTCTCCCACACTCTCCTGTCTTAGTTCCAGTTGACGTCAATACCCTTTATTATCATAGATGGTCCTTTGCACACCTTGACCTCTCAGTCCCTTGAACTTCTCTGCTGCACTGACAGTGTTTCTCACCTGAATTGTGTTACTCACAGCACTTTTGCCACCAGAGGTGGGTTGTTTCCCTCACAAGAACTAATTCTCCGCCTTCCAGTCATCAAGTCAGTGTCCTGCAAGTCAACGTTGACACACTACTACATTTTCCCTTTGTATTATCAACTCTTGAAAAATGGGTGCAGGTAGAAGAGATAACATTCACTTTACTACACCATAACGTAGTTCAGGCTTGATACCTTCATCTACAGAATTGCCATCCTTGTCATTAGGGTAACAGCCTGTCGTCACCGTGTCTTGCTGACTCACCTCCATTAATTCACGACTCTATTACGCATTTCTCCGTAGGATGCTTTTGTGAAGTTCTGCCTTGTTATTAGGTTTGTTTGTTTGTTTTTTCCTTCCAGCTCTTTCTTGAATTCCATACAATTTGGTTTTGGCTTTACCAGAAATCTTCACTTGATTTGTTTGTCATTTCCTTTTTTCTTTTTTTCCCCCAATTTTTCTTAATTTGCTGCAGTTATATCTGCTTGGGCTTTTAGTTCCAGATTTGTTTTTAAGACTAAACTTTTCCTTTTTATTTTTAGCTCATGATACTTGCAAAAGTCTGTACCCTTTTGATAATTCACTTGCTTTGTCGACATAATCTTGTGTTTTGTTTTTATTTCAAAATACCACAAAGTAAAGTGTCTCAGCAGCTTGGTGAATCGAATGGTTTCTTTATAATTCAAAGAATTTTTACTTTTTAGAAGATATTTGTTTATGGGTTAGCATCTTATATATAAATTCCTAGAAAAAACTCTTAAATTTCCGGGGAGTTGACTGACACTCCTTTATCATTCTATGCAACCTTTGGTGCAATAATTTTATTTCCCCCAATCTGGGGGAAATAATGAACAAAGATGTGTTGTTATTAGCTGCATCTCAATGTTAATGTATTCAAGTAGATATTATTAAAGCTCTATTAAGGTTATGTGGACATGGAAAAACATGAAACAAAAAGTGTATAGTTTACCTTTATTCATATTAGGCATCTTTTTTCTCTTCTGTAAATAAAAGTAACCAATCATGCACTGGCAGACTAACTAGGGGAGGCCCACAGGGAAAGGAGAAAAGCTCCGATTTGTAGGGCTTGCTCATTTGCATGGTGTGAATGGGATCACCACGGCCAACTTCAAGCTACCAGCAGTTAAACAAGCAGCTCACAAAATTTCTGAAAATTGAATAATCAGCTGACATAAGCAGGTACAGGCCAACCCAAGTCAGCTCCAGCACAAAACTGAGAATGATTGTTCATTTTTAGTAGGTCACACATATCCTTGAACATATGTATTGGGATCTCTGACCCTTCAACAAACAAAAGAAATGCTTATATACAGATTTTGACAAAATTTTGCAGTTCTACCCATGGAATCCCTGCATAAGAATTTCCTTTCCCCGTACTTATACTTTAAAGGTTTTCGACATGATTCACAGATGATAATTTATTAATAGCACTTAATCTCAATAACTTGGCTTTTATAGTTTGGGAGCCAGATATTTAATAGCAGCATTAACAATTGCACTTTTTTCAGACAAACTTAGTAACTGGGAAGAGGTGCCCTGGTCTCCAAATGACATTCTGCATTTGTCCTTGAAACATGCCCTGTGAAAAGTTAGTTTTGTTTCAAAAATTATGTGTAATTTGTGTACTTCCAATTATACTTATCTACTTTGGGACTCTTTGTGATTCTGTATCGTTTCTATCAGATAATGTGAACAAAGAACATTTTTAAAAATTAAATGTAATGTGGTGACATTAGTTGGTAAAATTACATAGGTGCCAGGGGTACAATTCTACAGTGCCTCGTCTATATGTTGGGGTGGTGGGCGGAGAACCAACTCTGGGTAGTGAACACACCATAAAGAACATTTTACTCATTGGCGTACTAAAAAAGCAAGTCTTTCTGTTCATATTTTGATAATTTTGTCCCAGTACAAACATCATAAATTAAGTGAATATCTGAAATTTCCTTCTTTTTTTATAGAATAAATTCTAGATGTCATTCTTGTAAGAATAGCAAAAAATCATATAATTGTCCATTGCTGCTTCAACGATTCTTTGCTTATAGTGTAACTAATTAAAAGGCAAAACTCTCAATTTCCAATTTTACATACATCAATTGCCTGATTAGAAAGTAAATCCTCTAACCATATAATCTGGAGTTGAGAAACTTGTTTAAAAAAATAATCAGTTTCATTTCACTGCTGATAAGTTTGTGAATATAAATCTCAACATACTGTGATGAATTTATTCACTTTATGCTGACAGGACAGTACTTGGGGCTTTGTTTTTCAAGTCAGTTCTAAATCTGTAATGTATCCAAGTCTCCTCATTATGTTTTGGATGTTATGGTAGATAAATGGTATCTTCACAAAGATATATTCATTGTGGTATTGAAAATGCCTACTTAAAATTCTGCAAGGATAGTCGTGTTGAAAAAAAATATGTAGGCAAGCCATTAATTACACACAAAGACTTGGAACAAATTCTTATAAGAAGCAGAGCATGCTTCCATGAAATGTATACATTATATACAAAGTAACTGAAAGTCCTCCTGAGGTTAAACAATAAATCTTAGGAATTTAACTACTATGCTTCCCCAAAAGTAATTTTTTTCCCTCTATGACACACAGGTAGGGCACACACACAGATCTTAGCCTAGTTTAAATCACTGGACAGTATTTTCTTTGCATTTTTCTATTTCTTAAAAATCTAGTTGCTTAGATCAAATTGCTCAATTATCTTTCTTAATCTCTTTTTGTTTTATTCTGTAATTATTATTCTATTTTGGTTCTCCTGTATAATTGTTAAATATCTTGAAACAGAAAATGCAGAACATATAAATGAGTGAGAATACAGAAAACTGAATCTAGGAAAAAATATTTTAGGTTATACCTTGAATTTGAAGCACTGTTTTATTCAAGACACAAGAAGCATTTTCCAGCTCACGTATTTCACGACGGTCTGGGATTTATTGTTCTTTTGTTTGGAAGGAGATTCGGCAGTTAAATGATCACTTTATTGCTTACATTTTCAAGTTCGATATTCTAAACTTGTCAGTTCATACGAATTAATGAGAGTCATTTTACATGTAAAATTCCAGTCCTTTTTTAAAAATCCAGTTTAAAAGTATAAACAAATAGTGACTACTCATACACAAACAGGTAAAGGAGACTTACAAAAAAAATAGAATTGGCCAAAAGGAAACCCGTAAACATGCCTTCAAATTCTAAATATCTTGAGGACCGAAATGGATAGAAATGGGGGCGGGGGGAAACTAACAAACTAAAATATATGACAAGTAAATTCCTCATGAGATTAAATCTACAATTACCATGACATTTCAATAAGTACATTTTTTTTTTCTGAATTGCGTGGGACCCTGCAATCCAGGCAAGCAATTCTGCGTCTTTACCATCTCCTCAGACCCCCAGGACGCGGAATACATTATTTCCTGCGTTAGTACCCAGCTGAAACTCCCACACGAGGTTCTCAGGACAAAGGATGGATGTGACATTAAGTGCTCACGGGGCTGGGACTTCGAATCTGTTCTTTTGGGCATTTCACACTGCCACTGACGAAGAGGAGTTACAGAGATGTATTACTGTATCGCGCACCTTCCGCCAGGTCCTGTGCTATGCGCTGGAGGAATGGGGCTAGAAACATGAGTAATCCACAAGCACCGAGCAAGTTCGCCGGAATCGACCCCGGGGCCCCAGTCTCGGTAGCGCAGGGAAGCCTTCTGATAGACAGGGACACTGCCCCCTTGAAATGGTCACTTAACTTGTTCCTGGCTCTGTTTGTCTACAGACTTGAATTTCTTTTTTGTTTCCTAATGTAATGATTTTCTTTTCATTTCATTGAATTTATTGGGGTGACACTGGTTAGTAAAATGACACAGGTTTCAAGGACACAATTCTATAATGCATCATCTATGTGTGGCATGTGTGTTCTCCATCCAGAGTCAGTTCTCCTTCCATCACCATGGACTTGACCCACCCTCTATCTTCTACCACTCAACTGTTGTCTGTGTCTATTTGTATCTGTTTGTCTGTTTGTCTTGTTCCTTTGTTCTTCAGCTTTATTTCCCACGTGAGTGAAGTCATACAGTTTTTGACTTTCTCGGACTTATTTTGCTCAGCATGGTGATCTCAAGATCCATCTATATTGTCACAAATTGCACTTCCCTAGGGCTGAGTACTACTCTATTGTACACATGTACCCCATCTTCTTTATCCAGCCATGTGTCAGAGAACACTTTGGTTGTTTCCATGTCTTGGCCACTGTAGATAATGCTGCAGTGAAGAGAGGGGTACATATATATGTATGTCTTCATGCAAAAAAGATTTCAGAATTTTGGGGTAGTATCCAGAAGAGGGATGGCTAGGTCATACAGTAATTCTAGTCTTCATTTTTTGAGGACCTGCCATACTGTTTTCCACAGTGGCTGCCAACTGACATTCCCACCAGCAGTCTGCGGCCCTATCACCATCGGGAACGCACCCAATCTCATGTCTCTGTTCTGCTTTTTAAGTCAATAAATGAATAATGGCCAGTCATTGTTTAAATAATTTAAAGATATTTTATACACACAAACACACACACACACACACACACACACATCTTTAATTATTAATTTTGACCATATATATATATATATATATATATATATATATATACACATGTATATAGAGATAGAATGTATGTACGTGTGTGTATGTATACATTTAATTTACACATAACACACACACACACACACATCCCCATTGACTGATTTTATTTACAATCCCAATTTAGAAACACCTGTAATTTTATGATTTTTGAATCCGTACCCATGTTTTCAACATGTCTTTTTGGCTAGATACTCATGAGTGACTCTCTTCCGGGCCTTTCCAGGGGCAAGTCCCACTGTGATCGCAAACTCACGTGCCTATGGCTGAACTGCTCGTCTCCCACTTTTGTCCCACCCCCCCACCCTCAATGACCAACTTGGTCATTGAGATACTACACACCTGGCCCTCAGAGCCAGACACCCAGCTGCACTGCTGCCCCGTGTTCACTCATGTCCCCTCTGCCTAGATTACTCCAATAGCTCACCCCCACCTCGATTTTACTCGTGCAATCTTCACCCCTGTCGATCCTCATTGGTCCACCTCTCATGGCCTGTCCCCTGGACTGTGATAAACTCTCTTAGTTGATATGTTTTCCTCTTCCATTTTTTACTCCTCTACCACATGTCCTTTTTATTTTTTTTAAACCCTGCTCTTTCTCTTAAGTCTTCAGAATGAAACCCTGGCTCTTTTTCTGAAATGCAGGCCCTTTAGGATTTAGAGAGAGGAGTTGTCGACCTGGGTGTGGCATCCGAAACACCTGAGACACTTCGGAAAGACACAGGTGCCCAGGCTTGTCTCCCTGAAAATCTGATTTCATTGGTCTGTGCACAAGTATCTCTGAAACACTCATGGAATCCAAATATACAGAAAGAGCTGAGCACCTCTAATTCTGTCTTTTCTTACCCACCTGCCCTCCTTTCCTTAGGGGCCTGGATGCCCCTCCCCACCTCGCTGGGGCCCTGGGCTCTTTCACACTTGATTCTTGGCCAACACACCCTTTCTTCTCAATTATCCTCTCCGCCTCTGGTCCTCCTTAACATGTATTCAAAACATGTGCAAAGTCAGTATCATTAACACACCGTCAACTAAAGCTGTGGAATGCCCTTGACTCCTCTTTCTTAGCCTTGAAGTGTGTACACTCCACTGTGATGGCTACATCTGTCCTGTCTCCTCGGCTCAGTTGTAAGGTACTTTAAGACAGGGATGTGCATTAACTTGCTCTGAGGTCTTCACTCTCTGGGTTGCCTGGGACAGAGTAATACTCTTTAAAAGATTTTTTTTTCTGGACTTTAAGGTATTATTCTACAAGATAAAATTCTGTATCAGCTCCTATTTATGGTTGGCCAATATGAAAATAATTCAAAAGTCCAATCTGCCTCCTACCACCTCCGGTGCTTCCTTCAGGTCTGCTTTCAAATTTGTGTCCGTTTACAGTCTGACAATTTGCCCGAGCGAATTTTCAAAGGAAAGATTCCAGGAATTTCCCATTGTGATGCTCAGGCTCCTTCCCAAGAGGGTGCCCCTTGCCCATTGCATTGAAGTGACACTGGCCTCCAAGTCTTCTTTGTACTCCCTGTGCCGATTATGTTCCATTGTGCCCTCTCCTCCCCACATTAGTTTTCTTCTTCTCTGCCCTGGTGGCTGCACTTCATGGTTCAGTCACCTGGGCTCCCTTGCCCTCTGGATGTCCTTTGAGGTCAGGAAATGTTAATAGGAGGGAGCCTGGGGGAGGTAGGCCTCTGCATCTCCTCTTTAACCTCATCCTGGGATGGCTGCCTTGCTTTGTAGCTACAGTTCCCAAAGGGAACTCTTCTTCCAAGCTGCTGACTCTACCGGGTGCCAGTAACATTAGCTCTCCTTTTTGCTGTGTTAGACTTAGGGGTATTGGATGTTTCCCGTGGCTTCTAGTGATCTGAGTGTCCCCCAACCAGCCTTGTTAGTTCCAAACAGTCTTTTCACTAAATTCCTCTGAGTTAACCCCTTGATGTGCGCTACCTGCTGGTCATAGACAAACCAAGTGCACTTTCATCTCAAGGCTTTTGTTCAAGGTACCTGGTAGGTGCTACTATTAGTACCTGAATGGTTCAGTCACTCACATCACGTCTCTGTTCAACTAAAATCTCAGGGACTAGTCACCTTATTGAAAGTAGGCTCTTCAACTTTATCTCTATCCCTGCTCTATTTTCTCCACAGAATATCTTACTATATTAAATTGTGTAATACAATATAACAATATATTATAGCACACTTGATCTCAGCCAGGAGGCCGAGAAGTGATAACAATGTTATTCGCTTACTTGCTCATTCATTCATTCATTTATTCACCGACTTCTGCTCTTGAAAGTACGCTTCTTGAGAACAATGATGACCCCAAAATAGGTGCTCATTAAATTAAAAAAAATGTTTAAGTTAAATGAACAAAAGTTACTGAAATTTCAGGTGTTTAGTTCTCTGTCACAATTCTAATCCTATTCCTTGGTTATGTTAACAATTCTTTGTTCATCTTTATTTTACTATATTCATCATAAATTATTTGTTTCATTGAAAATAGTTATGCATTAATACTTTGATTTGAGGTAAACAGTTTATATTCATATAAATAGCTACTGTCCATAATGCTACTATTTTCAAAATCTATTTCAATTTATTTCATTATACTTCACAAGGATCAATGCCTTTAACTTCTAGAATATGTCCTTGGGAGAAGGTCAGCCTTGCTTCTTTGGTAGATTAGAAAAATGATTAGGCAGGTAAAGACAAAAAGATTTATGGCATGTCCTTGGTATGCCCACCTATTCCTTTCTTTTAGAAATACTTAACCTCTGCTTCCTCAGTATTGCATTTTCCTTGTTTCTACCATCTGGACCCATGATTTTATTTATTTATTATTTATTTATTTATTTTTACAAAATTTTAATTTTTAATTACATTTGACATATAATATTATATTATTTTCATGTGTATAATGTAGTGATGAGACATTGATATAACCTATGAAGTCATCACCCCAATAAATCTGGTACATACCTGACACCATACACAGTTATTACAATATTAGTGACTAAATTCCTTATGTTAAACCCTACATCCCCATGACTACTTGGTAACAACAAATTTGTACTTCTTAATTCCTTTCCCCTTTTTTACCCACACCTCCAACCCCCTTTCCTCTGCAACCACGCAAATGATTTCTAGGGTTGTTTCCATTTTGTTTATTTTCTTCTTTAAATTCCACAATATAAGTGATATCAAATTGCATCTCTTTTTCTCTCACACTCCACTCAGCACAATGCCCTCCATGTCTCTTAATTAGAGGCTTTAATCTATGTAAATTGAAGGTACTTTCCGATGGATATGTAGCTATTGCCATTTCATTATTCATCGTTTTCTCCTGTCTTAAGGAAGTGTTCCTCTAACACTCCTTTTAATACCAGTTTGATGGTGATGAACTCCTTTAGCTTTCTCTTGTGGGAAGTTCTTTATCTGTCCTTCCATTTTAAATGATAGCCTTGCTGGGTAGGGTAATCTTGGTTGTAAATTCTTGCTTTTCTTTCACATTGAATATTTTCTACTAACGCCTTTTGGCCTGCAATGTTTCCGTTGAGAAATAAGCTGACAGTCTTATGGGAGCTCCCTTTTAAGTTATGAGTTGCTTTTCTCTTGCTGCTTTTAGGATTCTCTCCTTGTTAATTTTTGACATTTTAATTATAATATGTTTTGGTGTGGGCTGGTTTGGGTTTATCTTGTTTGAAACTTGTGCTTCCTGGGCTTGTATATCTATTTCCTCTGCCAGATTAGAAAAGTTTTCAGTCATTATTTCTTCAAATAGGTGCTCAATCCCTTGCTCTCTTCTATTTCTGGTACTCCTATGATGTAAATGCTGTTATGCCTGATGTCATCCTACAGGTCTCTTAAACTGTCCTCATTATTTTGGCTTCTTTTTTCTTTTTGCCATTCTGATTGGGTGTTTTCTGGGGGGGGGGGGGGTGAATTGGGCGGGCAGGGTCCCTGTGACTCAGCAGGGTGGAGCCAGTGCAGCTCAGCAGACCAATCAGGTTCAGATTTGGCCTGTGGGGGGTGGGCTCAACACAGGAAAGACGGCGTTGCCAGCGGGCAGCTCAGGAGGAGGACCCCAGTCAGGAAAAATGGCAGCTGTCCTCCGGCTCTTGCCCCACAGCCACACACCGCAGTCTGCCCCTCCTGTTGCCTCCAACACCCCCGGAGTCACCGTCTCTGGGCGGGAGCCCAGGGTGAGTGCCCGTGACGGACTGAAGCTTCGCGTGAGCCCTTCGAGAGGCCGCCTGGGTTTCCCACGGCCTTCCCTCACACCCAGGGGTCGGAGTCCCCATCTTTCACAGCCTGGTATTGTAGCGGGGGCTCCCCTTCCCAGCACCCGTGCTCTGGGTTCCGGAGCCGGTGGAAGCCTGGGGTCCCTCGCTCCTCCTGGGGGAGCCTCCGCCCGGAGCTGTCCCTCCTCATTCTCTCCCGCCTGGAGGTTTGGCTCCTGTCGCATCTGGCCCCGCCTCCCGGTCTCGGTGGCCTCCTCCTCTTTGTGTCCTTAGTTATAAAGTTCTCTTCAGCTGGACGTGAGCCGGGTGTCCAGGGTGGCTGTTCTGTCATTCCGTGGTCATTTTAGTGCGCTCACGGACGAAGCCGGCGCCGCGCTCACTCCGCCATCTTGGCTCTCCCCTATTTACTGACTTTTTAATTGAACTCTGACCTATCTTGTTCTGTTACCGCTGAGGTTGCTGTTAACCTGCAAGTACTGTCATGAGTTTACACAGTTCTGGTGTCAGCCTCACCAGGAGGAGCTTCCGGCAACACCTAGGGCGTGACTGACTTTTGCAGCTCCTGTTGGGACGGTCTCTCCTGCCAATTCCCGCGCGCTCTCCGCATTTACTTTAGCACCCTGAGTCCCAACCCTGTGAATAATGACCAAGGAAGTTATGTGCATTTACCACTTGTTAGCAGCCCTGTTTTGGTTTTTCTGCCTGGTTATTGGGATGTTGTACGCTTGGTTTACGTTTTCGACTGTTTTGCCTCTTGAAGCTCAACTGTCCATCATTTCTTTTTACAAGCAGTGTCTAGTCTAGTCTTCTGTCTTTGCTTTTACCGTCATCACTGTTCACATGGAAGGCTTGGCCATCTGCTCCCTAAGGCATTATAATAATAGTAGAGGATAGCTAATGCCTTATTGAGTGCTTGCTGGGTGCTCTGCAGCATCCTAAGCGTTTTGTATGCCATGTCAGATTCAAAAATCTTCATTTTAACCCAATGAGATTTATCAGCCCTAATTAGGCCTTTGGAAGATACTGACCAAAATTAGTCAAGTATAATCGGATGTTATAAAAAAATCAGACTTGATGCTTGAAAACATTAGAGTTATTTTTATAATATCATTTGGGATTTAATCTCATCGCCCATGTCAGCTAGTATGTACTCTCCTTCTGCATTTGGGTACTACACCTCTCCACGATGTTAGTCCAGTGCTATGTTCAAAATATTCGATCGAGAAATGGTGGCTGTTGCTTAATTTTCTACATTCAGTTTTCCGTTGGATTAGTCCTGCCTGCACACAGTTGGTAGACTAGTTTTGCCATTTTATCATTGATCACTTTGCCATTTTAAAAATACAGATGTCCCCAGCTATCCAAAGGGGAGTGTTGCTATGAAATCTTTCATAAGCTGAAATGGCATAAAATGAAGCATTAATTACCATTCATTTATATATAAGAACAATTGAGCATTTCCAGGTTCAAAAAATAACCTATCAAATTGTACTGAATAATACATAAAACCTAAATAATGCTACTGTGTCACAGAAGCAGGGCCTCGGGCTGCGTGCTGCCTCTAGAATGGTTTGCTGCAAAACAAACACCAAACGCTCCTTTTGCTTTCCGCCTTTTTTCTTAAAAGTAAAATCCTCTTCAGATTGTTTTTTTTTATTTGTGAAAACAGGTACTAATATAGGTCTTTTGTAAAAGCGAAGTGGCATAATGCAAACTGTCAAAAAGAGGGGAGTACCTGTATAGCACGTCCACATTTATTACGTTTTCCATCTCTCTATAAGTCTCAGACCTCTGACCTCACATCATCATTTGGATCCCATGATGCTTTTTTACCTATGATGTTCTCTTATTATTAAAAAAAGCTCCTATCAACAGCTTTTTAATCACATTCTCTTACTATACCCACGCCAACAACCTGTGTGTCTTCAACTTGTTACATAGGACACGGGTCTCAATGGGCATTTCGTACTAAATGGCATTCTTGCTAAAATATAGCACAGTATTTTGCAGATGCTGCTGCAACCAGATGAGCTTGACTAGAACCACAACCAGATAAATTTAGCTAATTGCAAAGAAGAACTCAACATGTAATTAACCAAATAGTGTATGTAAGTAGTGGCTAGGCCTCCCTTCTGGGACAGCTTTGGATGATAATCCCCTGTCTCTTTTACTTGCTGTAAGTAATGGAACTACTTAATGACAGCCACACCTCCTTTATAATAGATCACCCCAAGCTGTGAACCTCTTGAGTTTGGTAACAATATCATAACATTTAAGTACCAACACAAACCATAAGCTGCAGAATGAATTCATAAAGATTCTGTGTGTAATTATTCAGACCATGAAATCGCACAGGCTTAAATACAGAATTGGGAGTCTCTGAGAGGTCATTCAGTTTTAGAAAACAGGTCCCTCTGTCATATTTGTGAAAGGTGATCTGCTTGAATCCTATTAAACAAAAAGCGCACAATGATGGGAAATAGCTGATAAAATTCTACCAAGATTCTATATGAAGTCGCTTTTGTAATATTTTCAGTTTACTTGGCTTTCATGAAATTTGTAGATCTCTAGAAGAACACAAAATTTATAACCTCTCTTGGGGCAGCTTTTAAATATGCAAAGACTAATTTCTCTTCTTTTTTTCTCTTTGAATTAAACATGGAATATTCTAAATTTATCTACATTTGTCATGAATTTCAAAGCACTCATCTTATCTTGCAGTATATTTTTGGTGCTCTGCATTGTGTTACCATCACCCTTGATATGAGAGGTTCAGAAAACAATCATATAATATTAGGCTTGTGGTCTGGCAAGATATATACAGATACACAAGATAGCTATATATATATATCTGACAACATTAATTTTGTAATCATTCTTTTATGATGTGACACTTTTATCAACCTTACTATAGTTTTAACTTATGTGTGTTTAGTATTTGCAGAAACTTAGCTTAGAGTGAACTAATTCATTCAGATCTTCATAAAATACATTTTTCATTCTATATTTATTCATTCATCCATCTCATATTTATTACTGAACAAAATATAAGTAATAAGTGCTATTACAGCTGCCAAGAATACTAGGAAAAATATTTCAAAAATTTTACAAGAGAAATGAACCAAAACTACACAACACAGGACATGTACTTGAAGTTAGGATTTCTTTAAAAAGTACACATTTCATAAACCTCAATATAGAACTTGATACTTGTTTCTACTAAATTTAATTTTAAATACTTAGGCATCTTATTTGTGAATCTTGAATTTAGTAACCCAACATACGTGTGCAGTTTATATTTCTATCCATGCTGTTGATAAAAATAATAAATAAGCAGATTCTAAAGGAAAGTGGCACCCTGAGATGTTACTGGAAACCTCTTTCCAAGATGAAAAGGGGTAAGATACATATCCCCAATAAGGCAGGTGTATTCCGGTTTTCTAGAGTAACAGAAGCAATAGGATAAATAAAATGGGATATTAGGAGCTTTAGTGTGAGGCATTGGCTCCTGTGACTATGAAGGCCGAGAAGTCCCATCTGTTGTATGCACAGAGGAGAACCAGAAAAAACCATTCGTGTGATTTTAGCCTGAGTCTGAAGGTCCGAGGACCAGGAAAGCTGATGGCGCACAACCCAGACAAGAGCTAGAAGACACCCATGTCCCGAATCAGTCCAGCAAGAAGGAGGTGGATCCTCTCTCCCCCTGCCTTTTGTTCTGTTCAGGCCTTTACTGGATTGGATGTCCCCTCCCCCCCCACACACTGGATAGACTGAGTCCGCCTATTTAAATGTTCATCCCATGCAGAAACACTCTTACAGTCATACCCAGAAATAATGTTTAATCTGGGCACCCCATAGCCCAGTCCAGATGACACATAAAATGAACAATCACAATAGCTGAAATGAATAGGAGTTTAAAAATCTCTCTAATATGGTCTTTTTCACTTCACTGTCCATTTAATGTCATTCTGATGTACAGACAAAACCAAAATATTCCTTTTAGATACAATATTTACCAAACTTTCCTCTGGTATGCCTATTGTAATACAATCAGGCGATCTCTCTCCAACCCTGGCTAATATTCAAGACAATCTGGTATAGACATCAAAAGTGTAGGCCATATTTTTGAGGCTCCCCAACCTGACAGTTCCAAGACAAGTTCTCAAGCCATAAAATGAGATAATCGAGAAGGCAGTAGCTTTCCCTGGGATGGAAAGCATCCATAAATAATGGGTACATGAAAGCAAATTCATGAGTCACAATTCCAAGATCTAATTCTTACAAATGTCTTTTGCCTGCCAATCTAACTTTGGAAAGGGAGAGACAATGTGAAATTTTACCTTCCTCTCTCCAATCGTCCCTGCAGGTGGAAATCTGGGAGAGCTGACTTGGGTAAGAATCCTTACCCTTTGCCAGCTTCTGCCAGTTTTTCTTGGATCCTGTCTGCAGGCTCTGGAGTGAGTGTGGTATCTCTGCGGTCTCATCTTTAGTCACCAGAAACTGTTGAGGAGGAAAAATAATTCTCCCTCTGCTTTTTATCTCGAGTGCTTGAATAAAACCCCTTTTTCTCCAGGGCTCCTTGTCAATGGATAAGATTATCTGGGTTAAAAGTTCTCTCTTGTGGCCACTGTAATTCAGATTTATCTTTTGGAAGCTTAACCTCCTTGCTCAGCCTTAAAATACAATTTTATTGTCTGAGGCCTCAAACTAGACCCAGTCCAGTTTCACAGTCAGAACCATTTTGACCTTGGACCTGGTCCAGTTTCAAAGTTGGAATTGTTTTGACCCTGAGTCCAATTCAGTTTCCAAGTCAGAACCAGTTTGACCCAGGACCAGGTCTGTTTTCTAAGTTGGACCCACTCCAACTCCAGATGGAGTCCAGTTTCCAGTTTCTCAGTCAGACCTAGTCCAACTCCATTGGGGTTTTGGACCCAGTCTGGAAAAGGAAGTGCTCAAAGTCTAAAAGCCCATAATCCAACAGCTGCAAAGCTAGGACCCAAGAGGGACTTACCCACCACCTCCAGGGCATTCAGAGAACAGAGAGCTCAAGGGACTTACATAACAGGTACATATGCTTGGTTGTTCTTTGGTCCTGGGAGCCCAAGGGTGGGGGATGTTGTGGGGAGCTCTTTTGGTTCCCTCTTCTGAGTCTTCTGTTAACCCTTTTCCTGTTTAGAAAAAAACAAAATGCAGCTCTCTGCCACCTCCAATTTAACTTTACATAAACATAGTTTTCAATGTGAAAATAAAATATAGAAACTGTTCTTGGGAGTTGTTTCTAAACAGAACTTGTCTCTCATCCTCATGTAACAAATGTATACGATAATCAGTATTTAATAATTATTTTGTGTGCTGTAAATTTGAAAGCATAGAACTTTGGGGGGTATGGTTAGGACCGTAATCAGCGAGTTATCTCGGTACACGCTATAGCCATGAGCACCACTGGTGAGTAATCTTGGGGGCCAATGGGAAATGGGTTAAAAGACAAACCAAGACATGTTAAAAACTGTAAGAATTTATTTGAGAAAAAATGTATTTGAATTGGACAGCATCTAATATAGCAGAAAGAAAGGAGCTCTTGGGAGTTGTCCAGAATAAAAGACATTTATATGTAAAAGTGAGTGGGAACCAGGAAGTTATACTAGGCCAGTGGGCAGGTTGGTTATTGCAAGGTTACTTTCCTTTGCAACAGTGACTCCCACACTTTTTCTACAGGTGCACCCCTTTTTGACCCATTTCTATAGATTGTGCTCCATGATTTTAAAACAGCTGTTTTTAAAGACACTTTTGTTCAGTGCCTATCTTAATGTAAATAGTGGAAATGAGGTAATCAGTTAGGAAAGAAAAATTACTACACTAAAAGTACAAACCACAGATTTAATTTTACAATATTCATAACACAGTTAAATACTGAATATAATGATCAAGTATTTATACATTAAATAAAAAAACTACTTGAAAAATCACGATGAAAGCACACTTACCTTTACTCATCAATAACTAAACTGATCAAACAGTCCGGCTACAAATGTATTTATGTTTGGAGAAGTTCTAGGAATATCACAAATAGATTGTACTGAAACTGTGCATAGTGATTGGTATAATAGAAGAGCGGTTTGGGGGAAGGGTTCATAGCCATGCCCTCACCAATCATGATTCGCTAATATTTAATTTTGAAGTGTTTTCATTAATGGTGATTCAAACTTAACATTTATTGCTGCATAACTAACATTTTGCATGTTTTTACTTTACTTGTTTTTTTGCCATTAATGATTATTTTTTGCATATCCCTGAATGGCCCAGCATATACCCCGGGGAGTATGCATACCACCTTTTAGGAATAAATGCTTTGGAGTCTCACAGGGACCTATCAGGAGATTATCTAACTAGTACTAATCAGAGCCAAAACTGTAATTATGTCTTGATTTGTAGATGTTGGGCTTAGTGTAAGTGACTCTACTTTGGGCCTGTTGTCTTTTCTTTCTTAAAACACTTATTATTTCCTTAACTCCTTCAAAGTAAGCAAAACATAAAAGAAGCTGAGTCAAGAAAAGGGTCCAACGATGGTGGAGTTAGGTCCAGTGAGGTAAAGAGATTAAAAAGCAGAATCTGGGTCTTCCAAATCTACTTCCAGAGCAGAGAGATGATGAAAGTTCAAGATGGCATAAGACCATCCAGGAAGTCAAGTGAGTTTACTTCTAAGATTGTAATTTAAAAGCAATGAAAGGAATTAATGCTTTTCATTGTCCTGCACAGGTGTCTATCTGATGTTAAGCGATTCTGGGTGCAAATTCCTTTGAGTTTTGAGATGATCATGATGCTATTTATTCAGTCTTTCCTCCAGGTTGGCACAAGGTTATTTCAGTTCCTCAGATTAAAATTGATGTCTGGAAATATAAAACAATGTATTTTGTGGTTGCTCAAAATCAAATTTGTATTCCCATGGAATACTTCCTAATGGTATACGTAGTCCTCTGTATATTGGCTCTTTTGAGTAACGTATCTCACAGTTTGCTATTTTATTTTTTTTTAACTTTTCAATCTACTCTAAAAATCAAACTGTTATCACTGAGTTATACATAATTACTCAAATACACTAAAAAGCTATCTGAAGTAATTTTCTATTCCTAAGCTGCCCTTTTGGAGCTGTATAATTGGTCTGCTTTACTGGACAGTCAATTGTATACAGATGTGTTTAGTGTTCATGACTTTCTTCCAGGTAGTTCCTATGGTTCATATTACCAATTTGTTTTGCTCTGTAGGTAGGAGACTTTATATATCTTAAGCTTTTATCATATAATAATAGTGACAAGAAAAAAGTAAATGTTCAGCAAAGAGTCAAAATAATTGCTAGGCCACTAGTATAAATAATAAGTTAACCGCAGGGCATGAAGGTAGAAAATCTTTTGAATAATTCCTTTTTCTTCAAAAATACTCTGAGGGGCTGAATGAATTTTTTCTTAATTATCAGTTAAAATATAGTTCCCATTCTCTCTGATCTTGGGGTTTTGATGTTATGTGCAGTGAACTGAAACATTGCATTACCAAAAGAAATCTTAATACAGTTGACAGTTTGTAAATCTCTGAGGAATCTATTTAATTAGTGTCATGTCCTGGTTCCCCATAGTATCAAAATTCACAGATTGCTGATATCTTAGAAAATTGTGTATAATAAGCCAAGAAAAGTCATAAAATTCTTTCTTTAAAAGAAAAATTAAAAAAAAAAAAGGGTTTCTGCATAATGAATGTAAATGCAGTAGCTAGAATCTGTCATGTAGTTGATTCTCAATGAAGGTATGTTGTCTGAATTAGCTAAACTAAAATTACATGACTGTAATTGTAATTAGATGTAACAAAACGTACTTTGACCTAGTCTGTCTATTTTTTCCTCAGGAGTAGCTGGGAAAATCTCATTTCTGGGGAAGGAGATACCATCAGTTAGATATTATAGATTGGGGTCCAAAACTTGCCTGATTGTCTAGAATTGCCAATAGCAAAATAATGGAATTCATGGGTATATGGGGTGTGATTATTTGAATACAAAATTATGAAGTTTTATGTCAAGAATGGCCCCTTCTCTGTGATTGATGTGGCTGCCTATCTGCTCTGGACACTACATACTTTCATCTGTGCTAGGGTGCACCCTCGTGTGATAAGAAAAGGCCTGGAGTGTGGTTACGGTGGTGGTCTTGGGACTCTCCCTGCTTTATCTTTGTCTCATGATCGCTTCCTTGAAATGGTTAGTCAGTCTTGAAATGGATAAGCTCTGTGATTCATATGAGACTGAATACACAATCTAGTCCTAATGTGCTTTTGCTGTTATTCATCAGTGACCACAGTTCTGGGGTGGAAAATGTCATTAAAATCTCAAGGAGTAGGATATTTTTATTGTAACGTGTCTGTCATGAAAAAATGAATAAAAGTCACTGTGGATATATGAAATAACCTATTTGGAACACTGAAAGTCAGATCATGGTTCTTATTTAAAGTTATTTATTTTAAATATATAAATTCTATGATCTCTCTCATAAATATTCATCCAGAGAAACTGACTATTATGTTAATATAGTTCCTTATTTTAGAAATATAGGGAAATTTTAAAACAAACTTATTAAGTGCTCTTTATTAAATGTAATTATACAATGTTACATATGGTAAACATTTAAATATTCAATCCAAAATAAAATAAATGGTCATGACTAATAGTTATTGAATGTCTAATAAAAACCAGGACCATACTGACATTTCACATGTGTTAAATAAATCTTTTAATCCTCACAATTTTTTCAAATAGCAATTATTAAATTGTAGTTGAGGAAACAGATTCAGAGAAATTCAGTGATATTCCTTAGATTGTAATCAGTGAGTGCTAAAGGTCAGATTCAAAATCAGGGCTGTCTAATTCAATAGCCATGTTCTTCTTGCTATAGCATGTTACCTAATGTGACCTAATATGATATAAGTACATACACATTATCATGGAGTTAACTTGGAAAGGTCTTGTTTTGGATTCTGTATCATTATTAGAACACTTAATGATACTTTTATAGTAACTGACATTATTGATTTCTAGTTTAAAATTCAAAACAAATGTTTTAGTTTCAATATTTTGAATATATAGAACACTGTTTATTACTGAATCAAACATTGCCAAATTAGTTTCAGCAAAGCAACATTATTCACTGTATTAAATATATATATTATTAATTTTAATCCATTTATTATGTGGTTATATGTGCATAGAATTTGTTTTATAATTCCTTAAGAGCTAGAACCATAAGGAGTTTGATAGAGTTTTTTGTTTGCACACCTAAAAGAAGAATTTAATAATCAGTATTATTAGCCCACGCTAATTTTATTTTCCCTTTGGAGGATGATACATAGAAAATTTTTAGAAACACATGGAAATGCTTTGTGTTTTGACATTATGTTGGGCAAAGCTAAGTGGTTATGATTTGGAAGGGAGCATTTTAGTTCTTGTGGTTATTTTCTTAATGAGAATCAATAATTTTGTCATTAAGATGTCTTTCCCAAATTTGCATATGTATTTGTTGGTGTGAATTTCTTATAGCTTGATTAGCTCCGGGCCCTCACTTGAAAAGTGAAAGATTGGGTAATGTAGAAGAATCATGTAATATTGCCAGTAATAACCCTCCCTCAACCTCATCTTTAAATTTATACAAAATAAAAAAATAATTAGTCTCCTTTAGAGGAGGAATTGAGGCATTAAATTATTTCCCCAGTTTAGGACATTATGGCGTATGGTGAGGACCAATTATATGTGTGGGAAAAGAAGAGAGAAGGACGTATCTTAAAATTTGACTTGGAGATGGAGATAGTATTAATGAAATGAGATTCTTAATTCAATGCCTTTGACTAGTAAGAGTTTATTCATCAGCTACTGATAGCATTCAACCTGAATTCCATGTTTCTTCCAAGTCTCGTCCTGTGCCACCTGAATGTTTTTTCTCTTATATTAGAATGAATTAGTGTGAGGGAAGTCACCACCATTTAGAGTTGAGCTATCATTTTAATACAATTTAAACTAATTTTATTAGTAGCTAACTTAGCAGTAGTACTTAAAAGTCTTATGCTTTTAACTGTGTAATATCACAATGTGTCAGAGAGGTTCTGGGAGTGTGCTCATTTGAGAGATGGGGAAGTAGAGGACACAGCATGTCATTTACACAAGCTGTAGGGCCAAATTCAAACCCTGGCAATCTAACTCTCATGTATGTATTTTTAGCCACTGTCTTGTATATCCTCTTGGTAACCTGGTAAGTGACTTTTACCAGCCCACTGTTTGGCTTTTGGAAAAACCTCATTAGCAAACATTTATGGATGATTTGGGTTAAGATGTGAAATCGATAATGGTTGCTATTAAGGAGAATTGATTGTCTGATGCCCGTGTCAGAGCCAACTCTTATTCAGCAACTAACGCTGGTCTGTAATGCCAAGGACTGAGAAAATAGTGCAAGTCTACCAGTGACCTATTTATAATACTCTTCTTTGGGCTGTACACAAACATTTTATATTCTGTTGTAATGTTTTTATGCCCAATGTGTGATGAGATATTTTATCTTGAATATATTATAAATTAAATTTCACTTATTTTATACTGAAAATGTTTAACTGAATTGGATTACTTTTCAAAGCTTATACATTTTACATTGAAATGTTACAATAATGTTGATAATTTTATGTGTAAAATTGAAGACTATTTAATTTCTGTTGAGTAGAGTAATTGGGAACAGGTAAACAGAGATTTAACCTCAATATTATCATAAATCAGTTGACAGAATTAGCTTTTGACACAATTGGAGGCGTTCATTTAAGTATTGATATACCTTTATCCTTATGATTAGAAATGGGCTATGTATGAACTTCAGTTTACATGTGGAAATCTAAAATCTTGTATTTTTCTTATATGTATATTTTATTTTGTCTTGATTTATATTTATAATAGATTTTATCAAGTTATGCTACTTAAAAACAATGACAATAACTTATATGAAAGGAGAACTCTAATCACAAGTTAATTATATTTTCAGGTGGTCAATATTTCAGAGTGTTTTGTCATTATTTATCACTGATACTCAAATGTACCTATATATTCTTACCTGTTAATTTTCATAGTGGAGTTAAATTTCTTTCTATTGAATTTTATGTTTGTGGTAGGTAGCCAGATTGTACCTTTTTCAACTGATTGAGTAGCAGGCAATAGATTGACCCACACTCCTTCTGTTTGCATGATGACATAGCAAGAGGAAAGCTTATAACAAGCAGCATGTATAGTGTCATGATCAGATTTTTGAAGAAAGTTATGATGCTAGTGAAAAACTCAATGAAATTTAAAAACATCCTCATATTCAATTTATTTCCAAATGCAAGTACATTTCATTCTTCCATGAAAGTCTCATATCATGGCTGCTGTGTTTACACCACACCAATAGCTGGCGAACATTTACTTCCGAGTAAATTCAGTAGTTCCATCTGTAGCCAGTTATTTCTATATCAGCTGCTTGGTTGTTAAAATTACTTAGCTGATGTTGAAACAGATTATGTTGCTCATTCTGTTAAGTGAGCTAATGTATCTAAAGCATTTGACCAGTGCCTCGCATATGGTAAGCAATATTGAATGTTATGTGTAACTTTTCTTTCACAAATAGAGCTTGGGCCTTTGGCATATTTTAAGATGAGACCTTAAATTAGCTAATTTTGTAGGTTTAAAATATTATGCATAACACTAACACACGTATTTCTATTAGGGTGATAACCATGAATTTATTCCAGATTTCAACAAAGTTATTTATATATATTTTAACAACACTGCTTCCTAGGGAAATCTCATTACAAATTTTACTCCTTATAGAAATAAACAAACTCATCTGATAATACCTATGTAAATATCATAGACCATAACTATGTATGTTATGTTAAGCATAGCTGCTGTGTTACACAGAGAGTATACCTTTGTAGGGTGTTTGCCTTAAGAACACATAAAGTAACTGAAAACTTTGTATAATTAACACTTTCTAGATATCTACCTTAAAAAGAAAACCTTAAATACCTTTATATAACATTTCCCCTTTTTCTGGCAGTAGTATTTCCTGAACATGGACATGATTTGAGGTGTGTGTATATGTGTGAGTCTTGGAATGCTATGCCTTGTAATATATGGTGATCTGAGAACCACGTGGATGCTTTGAATACTGATGACCTAAGGGAACCATGCTTTGTGCTAATCACAGTGAACTATGGACCAAGCGACTACGAGAAGGAGTATATTTAAATTTTGACTGCCTCCCAAATTGTATGTAGAATGGGAAATTACTATGAAACTGGATGTCAGGAGAAACCACATCTAATTAAAAAAAATTTTTTTTCTGAAAAGTCTGTATTTTTCAGATTAAAATTGTAACACTCAAAATTGTTTCAAAAACCTACTTTTAATACATTTTGATTAGTACCAGCTAAAGTCAATTGAAACCCTGAAAATATGCAAAGAGAAATTTAGCATGGCATTTTATTTTAAAAAAATGTTTATTTTGCAGCCACAGGACTTTAATAAAATAAGGTTAGGAGGCCCTTGTTTATTGCTAATCTAGGCTATGCTTTTAAAGTAAATGGCTCATTTGCCATTTGAGACCATTTTAAGGTTAGCTGGGCTTCGATAAGAAGTGCTTATAATAAGCAAAAAGCTATTACAGCTGAATGTACCTTTACTTTCTTCCTAACTGCATATGATGATGTATGAACTTACAAAATTAAAAAAGCGTGGTATAGAATTTGTTGTTAATGGTCGACTTCTTTAGGCCCAGAAGCAAATGGATTCTCTGATCTAAAAAAAATCAATATGTAAGGGGAAAGGCATGAAGATATGAGCATACTGAACTCAGTCAGCTCTTTAACTCCAGAAGGATCCACCACTTGGGATGGCATTTGTTGACCTTAAGAAAACATCTATGAGCAGAGACTGAATATGAACTGTCATTCAGTATGTTGCCAATAAATTAGGGAACCTCCCCAAAGGTCCCTAGGTAACAGGCAACCTAGAAATCAATCAATAAGATATAAAATAAATTATAAACGCTGAAAATTGCCATCTACTAAGTAAGTGGGTTAAAAAGAAGCAGGGGAATGATGTAATTGAGGAGAAAGAATTGTGCCAGTCTTACAGCATGGTCATGACTCAGTAGTTGGGCCTGCAGTCCAGAGGGGTCGGGACTTTGCAACTTTCTGTGTGACATCAGCCAAGTTCCTAAACCTCTCTGAGCCTTGCTTGCCTCAGTCATCAAATTAAGCTAATAAAGTTCACTTCACTGTGTTGGTATAAGAAATAAATGGGAAGTAGTTATATAAATCTCAGGTACATAGTTTTTGTTCAATAAATTCAAGGTCTAATTGTTATTATTGTTTTTACAGGCACTCCTCACTTAATGACCGAGTTCCATTCCTACGACTAGGTCCTTAAGTGGATTGGTCCATAAATGCAGTCTTGCATGGTTGTGAACGCTTCATGTTGTGAATACTGACTGCTGGAATGAGACAAAGACTGAGAAACAGAGTTCCTGAGACTCACACAGACTGCGAAAGGGGGTTCCCGGCTCTGGAGAACTGGTCCCAGTAGTCGTCAAACAGGTAGGTCAGTAAGTGAGGAGTGGCTGTAGTATTTACAACACAGTAAAAGTTGGACAGTGACCCTTTTTTTTTTTTTTGCGCTGTGACACTAAGAATATCTCTGCCAATGGTTAAGGCTATAGGAATTTCAGTGCTGAATTTTGCATAACCTATTTGTCCAGGGAGATTGATTTGTTCTTTAGCTGCTTCTCCTTCAACTTACATTTTGGCTCTCAAGAGTGGTACTCCTGCCATAGGCTCTCAGATCTCCCTGTATCCTCTTGGGCCTCCTTTCACTCTGGCTACTTAAATATTCTTCAGGCATTTCCCCTTACTACGGGCAAAGGCAGGGCACCCCAGCCTGTTCATCACAGGGACAAAGCACCCCGGTCCTGTCATGGACTGTGGTACCTGCCCTGGACTAGAGGCCTTATTTCCTGTCTGCACTCTTTTTTCCCTCCTCTCTCTTCCCCTTTTCCCCTCCAGACCACCATCTCTGGCTGTGTTTCACGCAACCACTGTTATCTTTCAGGTCTCTTTCCAAACCGTATAGTCTGAACATAATATTTAAAACTATTTCTGAGTTCCATGGTATCCATGTCTTTTCTGAGATGACACGATTGGTGAGATAGAAAAATGGGAATTTGAAGTCTTCACAGTCCACATATCATTTCTTTCCATTCTACTCTGCTCCAGTTTTGGCAAATTCAAGTTCCTTTTATGCCTGATATTTTAAAAGTTCCTTCTGTAACCATTCCCCAAACACTATCCATGGGTTTAATAGTTTTTATTTCAAGTGTTTATTTCTACTGCCTATGCTTGATTGTCTGTATGGCTCCCTACCAGGACTGACTCAGAAACCTCTTAATTCCTTCCCTGCATCTCAAACCCCCATCAGTGAATACCACACAATGCTTCCAAAATAACCTTCCTATCCTTCAGGTCTGATACCGTCTCCCTTTGCTTGAAGTTTTCCTGAGATATGCAAAATTAGCCTCTATGGAGTCTTAGATGCATCTGGCCCTAGATCGCCCTCCACAGCTGTCCCCCACTGTCACCCGACTATGGTGCAGGGCGGGGACTGAACTGTATTCGCTTCTGGACACACCCACGACTCACAGCCACCGGCCCTGCACCCAGCGATGTGGCACTTATTGAATATTGCTGATGCTTAACTTCGTGATCATATAGGGCTGAGATATAGGCCATGTCGCTAAAGAGAAACTGTAATGCCTGTCAAAAATCTTCTTCTCATTGTTGTAGCCTTTAGGGGAAAAAAGTCTGTATTCTTTACAGCCATAGAAGCTGTAAGCCACCCTTTTCAAATAAGCAAACTAAGAATGTTAATAATAAAGAGAAGAAAAAGCATCTGAAAGGAGTCAATTCCTGCACCGTCTGTCTGGGGAAACAGAACAAGGTACCAGGTCAGATGCCGTTTGCACGCTGTGGGTTGAGTTGGAGTAAGTGAATAATTTAGGGAAACATTTTGTGGTTTTCATGTCTTTAGTCATGCGTTTAGGTCTAGACACCCTTCCCCACTCTCCTCTGTCTCCGCCCTCACCTTCAACAACAAAGTTCTGCATCAAAGGGATTAGTTGCTGGACATGTTGGCAGCTCAGAATGACATCCCTATTCACCCGAATCCTCATCAGGAGCACCACTGCCCTCGGAAGGGAATGAGCAGAGGAAAGCCAGGATTAGTTACGTCGTGCTGGAAAAGTCCGGCAGCCTCCTGCTTGCTGCAGAGCTCACTTGTCAGAAAACAACCGTCCTTGAAAGAGGGGACAGCTGTTTGCCACGACTTCACATAGAACTGAAACAGATCTAAATGCTTCCAAACATAGAGATGGAAAAAAAAATGAGCAGGAGTCCATCGGAAGGGGTTATGTAGCGGCTGGGTCGTATCCTGTGGCATTAGCTGAGCATTCCAAGTCTCAGACGGTGGAAGGCAGAGAACAGCATCTTTCCCTGTTGGCCATGCTTCCATACCGTGTGCTCGTCCTTTGAGACTTTTCCTCTCACTGGTCAGTGAGGCAGAACCAGCCCATCACACCGATATGCCTGTCAGGAGAAAGTCATCTAGTTCATCATAATACGAAATGGGCTAAAAATAATGAAATGAGTATTAGCAATTTTCAAAGTATACTTGATAAAATACATACAGTAAGGATTTTATGCAGCTATACTTTTATTTTTACTGATTTATTTATTTGTATGTGGGTAGCTCCCTGGCTGGGAATCAAACCCAGGCCATAGCATTGACAGCGCCAATGCTGAAGCCTTAAGCCACTACACCACCAGGGAACTCCATTGCAGCTATGCTTTTAGTAACTATTTTTAAATGTTTTTGCAAAGAGAAAATATTGACATGGTACATGGAATGCAGTATTTTATTTTATTGTGCTAATGAAATTGTTACAAATTTGGAAATTTATTCCATGTTTTAGCACAATATTTGGCATTCTAGCAAGGTAGACATCTAAAAAATTAGTGAAATTCAGAGTTCAGTATTCAATTTCTTATAAAAATCTTATTTCTAAAAGTACACATGGTAGATGTTAGGAAAGACTCTATCTACAGTACCTCTAATGTGACTGAGACGTAATTTTCACTGCTTCAAATTACAGAGGAAAAACAAAAGTCTTAAAAATAAAATTAAAACGTCATTTAAAGAATAAGTAAGTCCCTGTTAAAAAGCAGCTTGCATTCACTCTTAACTGGCTCAAAATTAGAAATGACGTATTTAAGGATTGACGTGGTCACGCTGCTGCTAACGGCCGTGACAGAGAAGACGTCCTCACCTGTTTGCAAAACACTGCTGAGCCATGACTCCAGCCAGCACCGATGATGATCAACTGTTTAATCAATATTGGAGAGCCGGGACAGTGACCATTTTCTTAGTGGGCCCCACACATTCTTAGAACCCTTTCCCACCAATGACAAGTGTCTGTTCTCCCTCCCAGTGGAAATCTTGGTGGACTTGGAACAACGCGGAAGCAGGTGACACCATGTGTCTTCTGTAAAAGGCTGGGCAGCGTCTGCCTGGTTCTTCTGGGATGCTTGTTCTTGGAATGGGTTGTCTTGGCTGTACCCTCTTGGGACCCAGTGTCCCATTGCGGGAAGCCCAGGCCTCACGGAAAGGACACATATCTGTTCTCCGGTTAATAGTTCCAGTCTTGAGTGACTCCAGCCCAGATGTCAAACAGTGAGTGAAGAAGTCTCTAGATGATTCCAGCCCCTTGAGTTTTCCCAGTTGAGGCCTCAGGTTTTGTGGCAGAGTCAGGCCTCTCTCTGTCCTGTTCATACTCCTGACCCACAGAACCTCGAAGATCATAAAACGTTTGCTAATCGACACCACGAAGATTAGGGTAGCTACTGGGTAGTGATAGATAACCAGAAAAAAAATAATTATCAAGATAATTCCACATATTCAATTAGTGCATTTAGAATTTTATATATAGTTCGTTTCATCTGTACTGCAAACTAAGAGACAGGCATTTTTAACGTTGTTTACATGTGGAAAAGTGGAATTCAGAGAAGTTAAGTAACTTCTGAGATCGCTCTACTTTTAAATGGTGGGGTTGAAACTGAAAACTAGTTTCGGCCCTGTCTGAAGCCCATTTTTTATTAATTATTGATATTTTCCAGTCATGTTTATAAAAGCCAAAAAAGGAGCCATCCTCTTTAATGGCTATTTTAATATTTTTCAAGCTCAGTATTTAGACACTGTCAAACATGATACAAATGAGCCTTCTACTTTCAGTCAAAAAACAGTGTTGCATAACATATTCTGGAGGGAGGAGAAGTTGCTGAGTTAACGTTTGAATTAGTCTGATACCTGACTCTGGTAGGTGCTTAAAACGTGTTTGTTGAAAGGATGAATGAATGAATGAATGAATGAACCAGCTCCTCTGAACTCAATAGCAGAATTCCTTCAGCAGCTTCTAAGGGATTGATTGATATCTTCATTGAACAATGCAATAATATTTCATCATATTTGCTTATTTTCTGCTCTGTTTATTGTAAGATAAGAGGGGTGGATGTTTCATCCTTTCAGTGGTTCCAACCAGTGAAGTTCCTTATTTAAGTGGACACGTAATGAATACCCTTTTATAATGTCTTAAACTAGAAAATGTAGAATGAATCAGATTCACATGCCATTTCCACAACATGAACTTGAAATTAGCACAGCAAGAATAGATTCCTTTTAAATCTCACAGAGCTACTATAAGATTTATAAAAGGTGCAGAAAACATTATTTGATGTTTTAGAAGTTAAAATGCTAGATATAAATGTCTTTTGTTAATATTATTATCATTATTAAAATATTGTCATCTCTAAAGAGACAGGATTAATGTGCTGATTGAAGCCTATTTTATTGATGTTTCTTTCTATGGTAGTCAAAAGCAGATAAATAAGAGTGTAATCCAATACAACCAGTTCGATATAATTTTATATTATCATTGCTGAATTAGGTTAATGATGCTTTTAAGTGAAAAGTAGCTTCAGGAGGTCCTAGGGCTAGTAAACGTCAGCACTTGACTTACGGGAACCTAAGCCATCCATCTCAGTTTCACCATGGCCCAATGTCTTATTGATTGATGTCTTACTGAAGATTTTATAGGGGAAATTTATATATAAAGATATGGGCAGAACAATGATTATAAAAAACACTGGTCTATTGAGAAAAGTTCTTGAAAAAAGAAATTTTGTGACTGGAATGTGCAATTAACAGATATTTCTGAACACTTTTTGTTATTGACAAGTATTCCTTGAAAATATAGTCCATCAAACAAATGATTAATACATTACTATGGCAATGAAAAACAAGTGTTTCAGGTTTCGCTTTTTCTCTGAAAATTGTCTACAGAATCATGGTTGTTTTATGATATGAGTATGTGGCAATGCATCTTTAAATATTTTCCAAATATTTATCAAGGATCTTTTATTAGATGGTTAGCATCAGTATTCAAAACAGAAGCAGTCCTTGCCATCGTGTTGGTTACAGTCTAATTGAAGACCCAGAAGTTAATGTAAATCTATCATTCAAACGAAGCTAGGAACAGAGCTTAGGGAGTACTCTGCTGTTGAGTGTGTTATTTAATATGAGGATTTTACTCATTAAGTGAGGTCAGAGAATGCTTAACAAGAAAACAGTACTGAATTAAACTATTACGCCATTTGGCTAGGTGGAGGTCAACTCCACCAGGTAGAGGGCTTGAAATGCTTCAAGTGCTACAATCAGAACCCAACCAAGGTTGAACACCCAGTTCTTCGGCCAAAATCTAAGTCCTCCCTCCCTTACATTCAACTCCCATCTGGGGATCTGTCTTTTCTTCAGATGATTTAAAGAAGGAAGTCTGAATGGTCTTGAAGAGAAATATTATTCTACAATACCACCACCATACCTGTGTCACTGTAAGGGCTGTACCCCAGTTGTCAAGAGGAGAAACCGATGTGGTCACACTCATCTAATGAAAACACATTTTGGTCATCAGCAGTACAGGCCTGGGTGAGCTTTGTCACTCTGGGCTCTGTTTTCTCACAGTCTCTACCTGAGACCACAGACCAGAGCTGTGTGTCTTTTCTGCAGTCTGCATTGGCTTGGTTTTCCCTGGCTTCTCTGGGGGACTTGACAAGTGTCTGAGAACAAGGGACAACCATACTTACTCATGGGTGATTGTGTCTAATTCTGTATTCAGATAGAAACATTTCCCCCAGTGAAGTTTCAGTATCTTCAGAACCATAGCTCAGCCAAAATAATTACACAGCAATTTGAATTACCTTTAGTTAGCTACACCTTCTGACTAAGTGCTCACAATCAGAATACTCCGGTTTCTCCTGACATAATGGGTCATATTTGCTTCATACACATGCAACAAAAGGATTGCTTCATGAGCTTTTCATAAAACCAAGGAGCCCTATTCCTTTAAGGTGATTTTGGGTCCTCCTCTTGTTAAACTGAAATTATATATGGCTTTTAAATACCTGTTGCTTGTCATGAAAAAAATCTCAATGCTAAGTATGAGGCAGGTAACCCTTTGTTATTTATAAAATTATACTTTCTGGTTGCTATCTTGATGGTTGCTAACTGATCAATGAGTTAAAAATTGAGTTCAGTTTACAAAATAAAGTTCTGAATTGCAGACCTTGAAGTTATTGTGTATATATCCAGTCTTTGCATATTTGTGATGGGAGAAATAAAAATCAAGGAAGTTAGGTAAAATCATTAATTCTGTGCATACTTTTTAGGCAACACAGAACAATAAAAGTCTGTCTCTTTTTAAAGAGTTTATAATGTAGTTGATTGGTAGGCAGGTAAAAGAAAAGAGAATTACAGAACCTGCAGTCAGAGCTTAAGGGTCATGATAAACTAACCAAGGAGATGTTTTTAAATAAAACATGATTTTAATAGGTGAATAAGTCAATACTAAATTATCTATAGTTTTGTTGTCAATGTTGATAAAATATCAAATGCCTCATTGGCTTCTGCCTGCTACCCTTATATATCAGGAGTGCCTCTATTTTATTATTATTTTTTTATTGTTAAATTTATTGGGGTGACATTGCTTAGCAAAAATTATATAGGATCCAGGTATACAATTCTACAGTATATCGTCTATATGTTGCAGTATGTGCTCACCACCCAGTGTCAGTTCTCTTTCCATCACCATGTATTTGACTCCCCCTCCCTCCTCTCCCACCCCTCCCTGCTGACCCGCAGGTAACCACTAAACTATTGACTGTTTCCATAAGTTTTCTTTGGAGCTCCTCTAAATACTAACTTTTTCTGCCCTATAAAATGAAGCTACTCTTAATTTTAGCATTATTGAAACAAAATAAGGATGGTGAATCCACCACCAGAAGGTCACATGAAAATATTCTAGAAGCAAATTAAAGTGACATTTGTTTAATAAACTCCTTTTATATTCAAGCACTGGCATTCCTCCATTCAAAGTGAATATTCAAAGCCACTATGATTGAACTAAAAAGTAACAGTAACATTTTTAGTTTCCCTAATTTATTCTTCATTAATGTCTAAAGACATTAGGTCTTAGTTTTTCCACAATTCCAATAAAGACAGTTTTCCTTATTTCCTGCCAATGTCTTTTCATAAAATATAAAAGACAGATTACTAATGATTTTCTGTTTTGCAGTATAGTTTTGAAAAATGAGATTCAATTTTCCCAGTAACAAGCACGTTTTTTTTTAAATTTTTTTTTCCCCACATAAGCATGTCATTCTTAATTTCCAGAACTTTGCTATAGCAGCCATAAAAAAGAAAAGAAGAAGAAAAAAGAGTCTTGATGATTCGGTCAGAAGAGATGGGCCCATCTGGGCCACACTTAGTGGCTCTGTTTTGTGACTGTACATATTATTGCCCAGTGTTTTTGCCTTGGCATAGTGGTTTCTAGAAGACAAAGAATGTTCCTTCCTCCAGTGTTATGTTTAATTAAGGAGAGGTTCAGTGTCACAGCTGAGCTCCCAGTGTTAATGGATTTAGTTAAACTCTGAATGCACTTGGCATCTATTTTGCAGGCACACAACCCAGCTGATTGGAGGGTTGGATGAGAAGAGACTGTAGTGTCAGTTGCTTTGCGTACATCCAAAGGGTTGCGTTCCCTTTCTCCATGCTGTTGTTTCTTTCTCTCTCCTTTTTTTTTCTAAATTTTTTGTTTGTTTTATGCATTGCAATGCTGTCTTATTTGGAACATAAAGGTTATTATATATTCTTATGCAGTTTATCTCTTGATACTACTGTTACAATCTCTGCTTTATTCCTTTGTGTTTTTCCCAGTTTATATTCTCACTCATCATCTTGGTTTTTACTTTAGTTACCCTTATTGGATTCATGGGAGATGGTTATTGGGGGTCTTTGATGTTTTTAATAACATATGTTAATGGTCTATGTTTCGTAAGTAAGGCATTTTTTTCCATTTTTTTTGTAATAGCTTGTTTTGCAAATTTTATGGCATAAGAGTTTTTCTATTTTTAATGCTTACTTTCTGTCTTGATTCTATTTATATCATACTGTTTCATTGCTATGCTTAACTTTTTTTCCCCAATAACTTGAGAGAATGTAACATTTAAAAATAATTTGAGTTTATATTTCTAATTATATATTTAAACATATATTTCTCAAGATTCAACATAAGAATAAAAACATTATTTTGTAAGATAAAGAAGGTTACACATATACCTCTTCTCTGCTCATTCTTTGGGGATAAATATATATTGAAATCCTAACCATAGATTATTGACCCTGTTAAACTACATCCTATTTTATTCCTTTAAGTACAATAATTTTTATAAAGACTTAATTCTATTTACTAATACAATGTTAATATCAATACTTTTACCCTAACACATTTCTTTTTGAATTCTTGATTTCTTCATTTTGGCCTGTTTCTCATCCTGAAGTGGAACTTTGTAGAGGAGGAGGGTATATGGGTGATATACTTTCTTATTTTTGTTCTAATTAAGCAGTCCTTCTCTGTGATCTGACAATGCATAAATGACAACTATACTGGGCCTGTAATTTCTTGTGCTCAGGTTAAAACTTTGTAGTTATTTTTTCATTTGCCTTTTAGCAGTAAGGATTCTGAGATGAAACCTAAGAAACAGCTATTATGAAAATTTTAGTAAATTTATTATGTATCAGGATTAAAGGAAAAAATCTTAAGAAAACACCTAGATCGGGGTGTCCACCCGTTTGGCTTCCCTGGGCCAAGAAGAACTATCTTGGGCCACACATAAAGTACACTCACACTGACGATAGCTGATGAGCTAAAAAAAAAAGTTATGGGCATAATTTTCATAATATTTTAAGAAAGTTCACGAACTTGGGCTGTATTCAGTCATCCTGGGCTGCATGTGCCCGCGCGCCGCTGTTTGGACAAGCTTGGTCTAGAAGAATGAGGTCTCTAGCAAAGTTTTTAGCGTTCAACTTTTATTTTTGCATTTGTTCAAGTTAATTGTATTTGGTCACCGTTTTCAGAGTTTGGACAAGGTTACTTTCTTTCCTGGTTTCTGAGTAAACTTGGTGTCTTTCCTTGGCCAATATTTTAGTTCATTTTGGTGCTACTCAGGGAATGATGCTTCATAAATAAGAAAAATCACCATTCTTCTCAAGAGTTGTATTTCCCCCATTTAATAGTTGATGGCTAGCTACAAATACAATAAAATAATTAAAAAGATAATTTGGCTAGGCTTATCTTTAACAAAAATCTGTTTGCATCAGGGTACTTTAAAAATTAGAACTTCAGGGGACTAAAATTCAGCTTGTTTGATCTCCTGGATTTTATATGTGGGCAAACAAATCCAGATAATTATCTAAGTATTACATTTATTATCTAAATATTTAATGTGAACTTCCAGAATATAACAAGACTTCCTTACTATCACCCAGAATTTTATCCAGTACTCTGTATTGTTTCTCACATGTTGTATTTGTGAGCTAATATAGCTGGTAGGAAAAAAAAACCAAACACAAAAATACCAATTTGCATTTACTTATGAGATATAAGTGAAGTCTGTCGACTCCACTGGATTCTGGTATTTTGTGTTTGATGTCCTTCATGAATGAAGGACTTACTTTACCGGTTGCTGCGAGTTGATAGAGAACCGTTAGATGTCAGCCTTCTAGAACAGCAGTATCCCAACCTTTTGGCTTCCCTGGGTCACATTGGAAGAAGAATTATCTTGGGCCACACTTAAAATACACTGACACTAACAATAGCTGATGAGCTAAAAAAAAAGTTGCAAAATCGTCTCAGAATGTTTTAAGGATTTGTGCTGGGCTGCATTCACAGCCATCCTGGGCTGCAGGTTGGACATGCCTGTACTAGAATTTTGTTTTCTGCAAAGAGCTGCTGCCTCACTCAAGGTTGAGTCCTTTACAGGGCAACGTGCACCCAGTGGCTGATGATGTATGAGGTACAGTGGCCCACTCTGCTAGTCCCAATTCGGACACCTCTCAACTCCTTGTTGGCTCCAGAGCTTCCTGTATGTTTTGTTGACTCTCTTCAGAGTGTGTCACCCCTCATCTCCCTCTGTCCAGTGCTGCTTCCTTCTTCTCCCTTCTAGAGGTTTGAAACTCAAGGACACATCCTAACAACCTTCCTGTACTCTAATCTTCATTTCAGATTCCTGGGTAACCCGAAAAATCTTGGAATATGGATTATAAAAGGATCCTCTGTGGTGCTAACATTGTTGGAAGTATTTTTCTTACATAGCCTGGATCTGTTTTCAGCTTCAGCATGGATATAGCCGAATTATGCCTACAGTTCCCCAAGGTTTACCTTTGTGAGGTTCACTGTCTAGTCAATAAGCATTTGTACTAGCTGCTGTGCCAAGTGCTGGTGATTAAGTGTTGATGATAAAGGGATAGAGTCCTGACATAGTACAATTTTGTTAAAAAATCTCTCCTACATAAAACTCACTAATCAAATAAATAGGCAAGGTATTTACATGTTAAAATGAGTGCAATGAAGGGAAACACAACAGAGCTAAAAAAAAACAATGTGGTTGAAGATGGAGTGAAATAAGGTAGAATCACGAAAGGCCCCTTTGAGGAAATGACGTGTGAGCTGAGGGCTGAAGGATGTAAAGGTGACAAGAGAATTCCAGGGAGTGAGAAACCTATGTGCCAAGTTCAGTGTGGCTGGAGAATAAGAAACAAGGCGGGTACGAGGCATGAGACTGTAGGCGAGGTTAGGGTTAGGGGCTCTGACGTGGGAGGTGGACTGTCTTCCTCAGACATCCGAAAGCTTCTGAAAGCCTTAATCAGGGCAGTGACATCACTAATTACCTCTGTTGCTGCTGCTGCTGTTTTTTTTTTTTTTTTTTTTTTTAAATGATGACTCTCTTTGCGACGTAGACAATAGTTGGTAGAGGCAGAAAAGTGGAACTCGGCAGGTATGTGAGGAACCCACTGGAATATTGATTTAGGCGTTGGCAGTGGTTCGAACTAGAGTGGTTACTATAGGGACAGAACTGAATGAGTGCATCGGGCACATGCTTTCAGGTTTGAAATGGTAGGACCACGGGTTGGATATGCATAAGAAGATGCTGAAGGAATGGATGACAATGCGTATATATAGAGTTTGGGGTCAAGAAATTGGGTGCATGGTGAGACAATTCATGGGACAGATTCCATGGCAGCAAGGGAGTTTCTGAAGGTTCTGGAAAACAGGCTGAGCGGTGCATCCCGTGTGTAGGGACTTATCGTAGAAACAAGGGACATTCTATCGCATGGAGTAAGGTGGAGAAAAAGGACAAACACAATTTTGTGCAACAGCTTTATAGAGTTCAGTAGCACATGAAGTGGTACCTAGGACAATTTTACTTACAGAGATAAGCAAACTGAGGCCGAGAGACTGTAAATACCTGTAAAAACTGTTCAGCAAGCAACGGGAATATTTTGCCCATTAGGTAATGCCTTGTTTATTTAAATAGTTCTACATATTATAGATGTTTTATTTACTTCCTCAAAGTTGTAAGGAAAACTTTATTTAAAGTATCTTTCCATTGTTCACTTTGGTTACTTTATTATAATTTCAAATAAAACAATTCATGTTATATCGAAATTGAGCTACTGAAATTTACACTAATATGCATTCTAAATGAATACGTAGGAAAAAAACTGTTGATAAAGATGATAACTAATTGAAAGTTCAAAGGTTTATAATATTTACAAAATAAATACCATTTTTGAAGTAAAGCCCATTTAAATGATATATGCAGCCAGAGTTCTAGCAATTACATACACATCATGGAAGTATTTTTCAAGTGAAATAAAATTGGAAATGTTAGAGTGTTATATAGAAAAACATCTTTGCCTGAAAGAAAAATATCTATCTTCTTGTGAAGGATTGCTTTAGCCACCTTGACAGGCGTAGGTGGCAAAGGAGTTAAATACACATCAACGTGATTAGCAAATGTGTGCTTAGAAATATCTTGCAGCTGAAAACAGAATCGAATTACCACCTTTGTGGGGCTTATCTTTTTCCTCCATATTTATGTGTTTGTCATCTAGAGAGAGATTATGGGAATTTTAAAAATAGCTGATAGTTAAAAAACACTACCATAGCACTTTACTGAATACATAATAAAACATTTCCATTGTCTCTAAAAGCCTTTTAAAATATGTACAATTATCAGGATAGCTAGGCAAGCGTACTTCTCAGGTTCAAGTTCTGCGTCTTCAGGGTGAGAATCCTTTTAGGATCTAAGGATGACAGTATGCTGTTTTTTGGCCTGATGATTTACTTACTGTTTTCATTCCTCATCTTTACGTATTTACATGTTATATACTGAAATATTCTTTATTCTTTTGTCAAATATTTTACGTGCATACAAATGTACAAAGTACAACTATAGAAATGAGAATAAACGGCCATTTACACCACATGAAAATTTAAATGTAATTTTTCTTTGGTATATATTTTCTAGTTCCTGAGGTTCCTAAATCATTGGTATTTTACATAATTTTCCAAGTATATCTCAAAAGTCACCCGCATGCTGCTTAATCATTTCCTGTAATACTCTTAAGTGGTATTAAGAAGATAGAAATATATAGGAGATTCACAAAGAAAATTAGGACTCTGAATTGGAAATTGTGTCCAATTCAGAAATACACTGTGATGATTAAAAAGAAATAATACATGTCATAGAGAAAAAACTAATCTGCTTCAGTCTATGTGACTTCAGGCAAGTTCTGTACTCTGTCCAACTCATCTCCTTCATCTCTAATAAGACAACTTTGACAAATCCCACTTTTTTAAAGATCTTTTAAGGCTGTAGGTGGTAAATGGTAGTGTCTTTATTTGCAGATTGAATTCTACATCTGAAAATATTCACTGACAGTATGGAAACTTGCTGCTCTGAGTAATACTAATATTTTGCATTATTCTCAGTCCCCTTTGGGAGTTTTAGGCAGCTTGCTCAGAACGCAAGTGATCGGATCGAGTGGTGGAGGTGGTGGCCAAAATAATGGAAAATCAACACAAGGGTGTTTTGGGGAAAATACAGTAAGGCTGGGGAGTACTTCTCTCCAACAAAAGGTCCAAAGTCACAATGCTCTGCCCTTTTGGAAGCCAGTTTCCCTTGAAAATGTCTGGCTATACAGATAGGACACTTGTTGTGGTTTAAAGCAAATGCTTTTCCTGTGAACCTTCCTATAGGAAGAGAGGAATGCTAGGGGAGGTGTAGTCTAAGAGGCAAGTGAGAATATCTGCTAGACTTTCATAGACTAAATTTTTACATGTTTCTGAGCCTAATTAGTGATTTATTATCGCCAAGTGCACAGTGAATCGTATAGACACTTTGTGATCATACTGCACAATGGAACTAAATCCTAAACACCAAACAGAATTCCCATTGAGTCTCATAGATGTCCTTGATGTGGCACATTTACATAACAATTCTTATCCATTAAGCAATTTACATAATTATTTTATCATTTAATAATCTTAATTCCACTTGAGACATGCAAGGTAGAAATTCTCAGTAGAAAGACTGCCTTGTTTTATGCTAAATGTTTGGTAACAAAAATTGTTGAAAGGAAGACTCTTTTTTCAGTATTTCAGTATTTTTGGAGCTACTTCATCACTGGTTCTCATGGATGATATTTGGGTATTGCTCTTATTAATCTGTAATACACTATGTTCCAAAAGTATTGGCGAGGCATGAAAAATTGGTCATGTATAAATACAATTAATAAAATAGAAAAGAAACCACAGGAAATAGAAGGTGGAAGCAAATGTATTAACCATGAGTTCAAAAGCACGGGCTTTGGAGTGAACCAGGCAGCGTTGACAAGTCTCGTCTGATTTATTTGTCTGTGATCTTGGGGAAGTTACTTAAAATTTCTAAGTCTCAATTTAGTGGATGCTATTAATGGCAATTGCATAGAACTATAACAAGTATTATATAGAAGTCTTTGCTTAGTATTTGGAAAGGCAAGATTATGAGATTTATAAGATTTAAATGTTATATTTTTGCTAATATTACCATTATTGTTACCATAATCCTGGTATATTCATCGGCAATGCAGTTTGGACATACAGAGAATTATAAGACAGTGCTTCTCATGCTTAAGTGTGTGTATGAATCACCTGGGTCTTGCCAAAATGCAAATTCTCATCAGTAGGTGTGGCTTCTGAGAAGCCCCAGAAAATGCTGAGGCTGTTGGTCCTCAGGCAGACCACACTTAGTGCAGTCGCACACATAGATACTTGTAGACTCTCTCTGCCCGACAGCCATGCAGTGTAAATGTAGTGTAATTAGTAGTTCTTCGTTTCTTTATGCTGGTTGCTTGAGAGTGCAGATTGCTTGAGTTCTAGTTAATGAGGAGTCTACTGCATATACAATGTCACGATTGCTTCAGAAGTGGAAATATGGCCAGTTTCTCAAATAATGCAGAATTATAGATTTAAATACTAATCTGTATGGCTTCACCATTTATCATTTCTCTCTCAATGATATAGTTCTGACTAAAAATCAGCAAAAAACCTCAAAAACAATTGAAATAATTTTCCTATGTTTATTCCTACAACAAACATTGATTTACTACTACTGGGTTACTTGCTGTAGGAGATAGAAAGATTACTTTGACATAACTCCTTATCTGTCCCATTACAAACTTATTTTTATAGGAATAAAAAAATTATATGCATAACTAATTCAAGAGAGAAGCTGAAAAGTACAATAAAACATCTAGGTCAAGTGCTAGAGGAGTTCAGAGGAGGTGGTAATGATCCCAGAATAATATCTGCATGTAGCCATAATTTAACTGTCTTTTCCAGACAACCCTCAGCCAATGTCAAGGTGGACTTGGAGCCTTCCTTATATCTTTGCTTTAGTTGCCATATCTTCCTGTTTCTGGAAGTTGGTTATTTTTTATAAAATAATAACAAACACGTCGTGTATATTATGTGTCAGAAACTATTCTGTGTACTTTATTTATACAGATGAATTAGTCCTCACAAAGAACTATGCACAATTAGCATTATTTTTCTCATTTTACAGGTGAGGAAACTGAGGGTCAGAGTTATTAAATGAACTGAAGTTTCTGGAATATCAGCCCTCCCTAAGCATTTTTACTCTCTCCCAAATTGTAATGACTCCTATGGGCGGGCCTGTCCTCTTTGAAGTTCCCTCCTCCTTTGCTCTGTCTTTTCATTTTCACCTTTGAACCTGACCTCTCCTATTTTGTGAGATGGTTCCATCTTTTCTTGTGCAGAAAAGATCCTCTGTGATGTAAATAGATTAATATATAAATGCATGCTACATTTAGTGACTAATGTAATAGCCTAAAGATTTATCTACTTCTCTGCCAAGCATGTTTGCTTTTATTTTTAGTAGCCATCCCCTGCCACCTTCAAAGGCGTGACTCCAGGGGTAGACAGTTTAGCCTGTGAGTGAAAAAGATGTTAAGCTGTAGTATGCTCTAGTGACAACTCACTTTTGTAACACTGAGGCATGCTTCTCTCTCTTTTACATGTCCATAACACAATACATTTTATTTTCTTAGAGGTAAATGCACGCCTCTTTGGTTAAAAAAAGCAGTATGGGAAACTTGAGGGATTAGATACAGTAGAGATCCTTCTCTGTGTTATCTGCTACCTTTATTTTTGGGTTAAGCTTTAAGCCTGTGGACAACATACAGAGTTACAAATTATGAGCTTTTGCAAATCCATTCAAAACAGGCAGGTTGCTTTTTCCTCTTTTAGAAACTTTGTGAATTTTGTGGAATATTTTTTCTCCCAATTGCTTACTACTTTATACTTCCTTCCGTAACTCCACTTCACGAACACCTATACACATATAAAATTATAATATTTTTAATTTGGGGGAACATTTTGGTCATAAAAATGATTAAGGGTGAGCTGCCTCAGGCCTCCTCCTAGGGCGTGGATGTGAGTCCCTTCTCTGATATTTCAGAAAGATCCTGATCTGAGATGCTGTGCTAGCCCTTGGATATTCTACCCACTATCTTTTCCTCTTGTTCCAACTTCTCTTTTCTTATATCAAAGTCAACACTTGGAAGTTCAAATTGAATCACATATGAATGCATGTGTTACTATGTGATGATTACCAATAAAAGTAGATAAGGGGTTTTATCATTGTAAACTGAAGGCAAAGACATCTGAGAAATAAGCTAGACACCAAGCTTGTCGAATCCGTGGCCCATGGGCCACATGTGGTCCAGGATGGCTTTGATTGCAGCCCAACACGAATTCGCAATTTCTTAAAACATCACAAAAATTATGCATGAATCGTCTCTTTTTTTAAAGCTCATCAGCTATCATTAGTGTGAGTGTATTGTATGTGTGGCCCAAGACAAGCTTTCCTCTTCCAGCATGGCCCAGGGAAGCCAAAAGATTGGACACCCCTGAGCTAGAGCGTGAGGATGGCTCGTGGTAAGCAACCTTCAGTTGTTCGGTAGAAAGTATTTCCACCGGAAAGTCCATGAGATTCAGCTAAAAAATAAGACCACTTTTGGGTAAACAGAATGAGGTGCCAACATAAAGGCTATTCATGGTGGTGAAGAGTTCGTGGTCTTGCTTTTGAGACAGCTGAGCGGTCAGGAACCACCAAGATGCTGTCGCTGGCACAGCTACTGACTTTTCTCTTCATGTCCATAAGGAGGACGGGCTGTTTCAACAGAGACACCCTCCCGAGAGTTGCTTTTAGTGTTTGCAGAAAGGCAGCTCTTTCACTTTCATGTTTTGGCCTTGGCCAAGGAGTTTAGGTAGACTTTTCATTTATTCAAGCAAGAGTATTATTATTTGTCCACTACTTTCCATTAGTACACTGTAAACTCCATGTGCTCAAGGACCAAGTTTGAACATCATTGTACACACCCTATCTTGCAAAGGGCTTACAAAAATCAGCACGGGCCCACATTTTTCAAATAAGTGAAAGAATGAGTAAATCAGTTTAACCAAATGCTTTGCTTCCAAGTCTGGTCCAGAGTTTTAGACTGATAATGTGTGAAAAATGTAAAATTTATAGACAGAATTCTCCTTTAGAAGCTTATGGTCTGCTTGAACAGATGAAATCTATGTACGTAAAAATTTTAAGAAAAAATAATTAGGCCTTTGCAAGTATATGAAAGTTTAGCATATTTTGTCTTATTTATTCAACACATTTTACGAAAGGTTTTATTTTTTTATACAATAATGGGTAGGATAGTCTATATGTGGACAGAAGTATAAAAAATTTAGGGTAAGCATTGCAAAGAAGGAAGAGTGTTGTTAACATTCAAAGAAAAATACTTATGTTGGCCAGACAGATCACAGGAAGATTTACATATACATAGAGTATTGGCAGGTGGATAAGATATTATTATGCCAAAAATCAATAAATAGTTTAGGTAAGAAAATATAAGTATACATACATATATTGTTTTTGTGTGAGGGAGTAGTAATGTTAAGGACATAGAATGTACATAGAATGTAGTTTGTCATACCTAATCTTCCACGACTGTTGCGAAGCAAAATGTACTCATAGTGCTTGGTTGGCATTGATGTAGCTGCTTTAAAATTGCTCACTTTTTGTGAATAAATGAGTTTTGTTAGTTAGTTTGTTTCACCCCTGAATTGACTTGAAAGTCAGGAGAAATAAAGCCCTCTTTGAATAATTTCTGGAGTAGAACATGGGATGAATAATCAGTGTATATTTGCTTACAAAAGATCTGACTGTACCTTTCTTAATACTTCCATTTCTACAAAGAAAATATAAAACTAATATTAGAGTATTTTATACCACAGCAGGAAATCTTATTCTTTGCCTAAGGAAGAAATACATTATGACATACTAGTAAAGAAGCCAATTGAATTACTCATTAACTGTCTATATTTTTATAGGTTAAATACATGTGACTTTCAGTGCTATTTAATATCATTCTGGAAGCTTGAATGGGTGATGAATTTTTTTATATAAGATGAGTTAAAATAAATGACTCCTGATAGGTTTTTTTTTTTAAAATTTCATATTAATTAGTAGTTGCATGTTTTTTTTTTTGTTTTTTTTTTTTTTTTTGTATGCGGGTAATTCCCTGGCTGGGAAATGAACCCAGGCCGCCGCGCTGACAGGGTCAAAGCCCTAAGCCACTACACCACCAGGGAATTCCAGTTGCATTTTCTTAATGGGAAACATGCATGTTGTTGGTTTACTGACCTACTTCCCTTGCAAAAAGCTCAATGTAGGCTTCTTGGAAGAGCTAGAACCTGAGTTCCTTTTCAGAGTGAGAAATTCATCTCACCTCTGGCTGAAAATTGATTCTGATATTTTGAACACGATTTGCCTTTCCTAGTTCTGACCAGTGTTCTTTTATAAGGAATCACCGTGGTGGGCGTGCTTTGGGACTGTTGGTACTTGGCGTGCTGGATTCCTCACAGGTGTCACTATGATCTGGGTATTCATCAGGCTCCTGGTGTGGGTCGGTTGATTGTTCTGGTACCTTCATTAGTTCAGTTGCACAGTGTCATCGGAGCTGCTGCAAGACTTTGGTTGTGATTGAGGCTCAGAAACTTAGGTGCTCTGGGACCTTGAGCAAGTTACTCAGTGTCTCGTTCTTAAAAAGGTAAAATACGAGGGCTGTCCAGAAAAAACCCAGCTATCAGTGCCTCTGTTTTTCATGTTGCGTGGCTGGATACTTTCCGAACAGCCCTTGAATAATGGCTAATAATACTAGTTCTCAGAACTGTGGTAACCACTGGCTGGGGCAGGGTGAGGACACTATTAAATGAAGAGCCTGACATTTAGTAGGCGTATAGACTTCCTTTAGGAGTCTGTTGTCACGACAAGGAGATTGCTGATTTGGTAAGACCCCCGCCCCACACCCCCACGCCTACCCCAAACATGTCACCATAACCGAACAAAATCCTATTCTATCTTCTCCTTGGACTTTTCAATCCTAGGAACTAGCCAAGTTGTTATCGGGATACAGAGAAAAATGCTGATACAATGATCTTCTCAGCCCCCGCATCTACTTTTGGGCTTGCTGCAGATATTTAGGATGAAGGCGCATTATTGATTATTTAGATGATTTAAGCGGACAAGGGAGTGTTGGTTGCTAGGGGGTCCAGCTGGTCGCCTCTGCCAGCCCATTTCTCCGGTGGCTGCACACGGCGTGCCTGCAGCTCTGCTCCTGGGACTCCAGTATCCCAGCGGGGGGCTGTGTGCACCGCCTGGCCCCCCTCACTCGCTCCCCCGACAGCTCTCTGGGCTGGAGGAGCGGGGCGGAGGACTCGGCTGTCTGCGCCACATCCAGGGAGAGAGAGAGAGCAGGAGCGGCAGGAGCGGCAGGGAGGGCAGAGCAGCGAGCACGGCTCCCGGGAGGGAGTGGAGGAAACCGGGGAGCTGTCGGAGCAGCAGGACGGGGAGCTGCCCAGCGGCTCTGCCCTGGGCCCTCAGGCGGACGCCGCCCGGCTTCCCGAGGCTGCTCCCCGGCCCCGCTGGGCGGAGGCTGCCATCTAGACCTGCCGCCAGGTGAGTTACCCCGAGAGGTGCACCGAGAAGTCTCCACCTGGAGGCTGGGAACTGCCTGGTCGCTGAGCTCCTGAGCTCCGCGGGCCCCTGCGGATCGCCCGGAGTCACGGACGGAGGGGTCTTGCCTGTGTCTTCCCAGGCTGGGGGCGGGCGCATAGGCGGTGGGTGGCCATGGTCCTCACAGCAGGGACGGGGGGATTCAGATGGAATTCAGCGGAAGTGATGAGTTTGGGGCAATGTCCCCAAAGGCACACAAGATAGGTGTTTGTATGGAAGCTTTCTAGATAGCCATTTGTTTTTCTGGCAGCCCATTTTGTCATCCTGTCCCTCCTGCTCCTGGGCTCATGCCCTATTTTCTGAGCGAAGGCACAGGATTTGCAAGGCATGGCAGTATATTACAGGGGCACACAGTGGGACAGCACTGCCCTCCAAGTGGGGAGTGGTGTTTCACCCCAAGTGGCCAGAGGCTGATCCTAGCTCTGTACCCTCCACAGCTTAGAAAGGCAGGAACTTCAGGCTCACTAGTTAGGCTCAGAAATGTGACAGCAATTTATCTTAAAAAGACGTGTTGATTTACTCATCTCCTCTTCATCTTTTGTTCCAAATTATTAGCGCTTTGGATTTCTTGAGCAGCACAACATTTTACGTGTCTGACAGGAAATACATCTCTCATGCTGGAAATGCTGTGGGAAACGGGATGTGTGCACGTTGAGAGGACAGCAACTTTATTTTCCTGGAAGGACTTTGGGGAGAGTGATTGATGAAGAAATTCTGGGAATGAAATTAGGGACATTTCCCACAGAACTTCCATAATTTAATTTTTTTCACATTTGCTTCAAGATTTTTAAAAATCTAATGTGTGTTATCTGTGAGAGGCGAACTTTGTAAGGCGTGTTACGCATGGATTTGGTTTGGAAGTTGCTTTCTTATTAGGAGCACTCATTTGTAATCTTCATGGTCCCAAGAGTGTTCTAAATGTTTTGCTTTTTTGTGGTTGGGGCAACTGTGTTTTGTTTTTGAATTTAATACTAAACCGTGGGCCTTGCTGGATACTTTTCATTAGAATCATTGGGCATACCATTAGTCATATGGGCTACTGTGCATTTTAATAGTGACATATACAAATGATAAATTTAACAAATGAAAAGCAGAGCCAGATTTGGAGAGGAAATTTAAATAACTTACATATATATACTGCATTCTCTACAGGGGCTCAGTATCATTTTATGCTTAGGAGAGCTTACTAATTTTTTAATTTGAGATACATGCATCTACAGTTTTAGTAATTAAAATGTGGTATATTACTTAGCTCTTTTTTCTTAAACATCAGTTTGGATTAAACATACTTATTGAGTATCTACTACTATAAGCTAGTTTGCATGTATTTCATATCTGATTTCTTAAAGAAGTTTAGAGACAGCAGGAATATGAGTTCCATTTTGTAGATGAAGAGATGGTGGCATAGAAGAATTAATTATTCTAAATTTCTATAATGATTGTGTTGTAAACCAGGAATTTAAGTCTAGACTATTTAGATTCAAGTTTAGTTCCTGTCCCCAAAAATTGGACCACTGCTTTTGGTTGAGTTTATTGCAGTAATATTTGAATTTATCTTATGTTAAAATACTTTAAACTATTCCTTGTTATTTTCCTGGTTATTTCTTCAGACTGGTTTTACTCTTTTACATAGAAGACACCTGTGCAGGGTTATATCACATGCTCTTTACCATCAAATAACTTCTAAACTCCTAATGGCCTGAACTCGTGTCCTTCTCAGTGAGAATGATTGAAAGGTAGGCTTGGTATTTATTATACCAAGAATATTCTTTGGAATAATTTGTCTTATAACCAAGCTAGAGGCAGCCCACATTTCGATGCGTGGCCATAAAACACAGCTACAGCAGGCTTTCAGGGTAAACTGCCTGAATTCACAGTCTTTAAGGTTCCCTGAGAACCTCGGAAGGTAATGTGTGCCTAATGCCCGATTTATGAGAAGAGGAGAGTTAGTGACGGAATGGCCCTAATTTTTTAACATGTGACCACATTCACACATCTTTATCGAAGCTGCATACATGCGAGGAGGGCTTTGTTATCGTGGGGTGGACTGATTTGAAGTAAGCTCATTATAACTCTCGAGAGAGGAAAAAAACCCATAACCACCCGTGATTCAGCTTTTTTGTTCCTTTTCATTCTTAAGTGGGAAAAATCTGCTGTACATTGGCTTTGAGGAGCCCGTTTGAGTTCCAAAGATAGTTTGTGGGTTGTGGTTTTTGTTTGTTTGTTTGTTTGGTGGGGGAGTGTGTGTTGTGTTTGTGTGTGCATGCATGCTCAGCACAGAGTTCAGACATACGGGGAGGAAATGAGCAAGATCAAGAAATGCTGGATTGGAAACTTCTTGGAGTCTCCTCCAGTCTGTACCTTCTCCTGTCGTACATATGACTTCCTTGGTTGCCTTTGGGAACTGAGGGTGTGGTCTGCAACTTGGCTTCTCATTGCTCAGGCGTTCTTGAATGACTCAGGATAATAAACTCAATGGCTTGTGACCATCTGACCAGTTAGTTCCCTTCAGGCTTCAAATGATATTTCTGGATTCTCAAAGTCTTCTCTCCTCTCAGATCCTGTGGAGTAGCTCAAGCCTGGGGTGTGTGATGCTCCCCATTGTTTTAGCCTTTCTGAGAGAGTGCTGACCAAATCCTTTCTCTTCCTAGCCAGCTGAGTGAGGACAGAAGGAGAGAGGAGGATAAAAAGAGGAGCTGTATCATTCCCCTCACTTCCAGGAAAGAATGGGGACCGTTGTACATCTTTATCTAGAAATACTTATCCATAAACATTCCTGACCAAGAGAGATTTGCATATGCTTTGCAGTGAAATACCTAATCAACTTCTAGGCATCTCTGGGTCGGATAGTGAGTTAGGAATAAGACGGGCAGGTAGGGCTCACTGCTGTTGAGAGCTGAGGGAGGCAGTACAGAAATGCACTGTAGACAGCCCCACTGAGGTCAGGAGGGCCTTCAGTGCCCTAGGATTTCTGGACAACCACGTGCATAGGCTGAGACAGCTCTGGTGCCCCAGGAAAGCTTTGGCCAGAGTCACTACTCAGCAGTCTGACCCAGAGAGGGGAGGTTACGGAGTGCTGAGGAGCTGTGGATGGAGCAGCGACCGTGCCGTGCCTGCTCTAGGAGTGCTATGAGGATTCATTGAGAAAAGTGAGTTCTTCCTTTCGCACATGTGATGCTCATTGGGTGAGGCCTTCTGCGATAAAAACTGGCAGAGGTCTGAATGAAGTTTTGCACTTCACTAAAAGTGCTGTGTTCATTGAGTTGCCTATTTTACTGTAGATAGTTCAGAGAGGGCATGAGATACTAGGGAGATAACTGAACATGTGAGGGTTTAGTGTATATAGGTTTGGTTATTATGAGAGTCATTCCTTATCTCCCTTTGTGGTGACACTGATGGCATGAGGGATTTTTAGGGCAGGTTTAACCCAGAAAAATAGGGACACACATGAACCGTGGACATGATTGGCAACCACAATTTTCACTGCTTATTTCAGTGCCAAGGCAACTTTGGAGAAATACATTTTAATCATAACTTAAGAGTAACTAAAAAAAGGTAGGGAAATTGGTCCTAGAGTGTTGACTTTAACACAAGTTTTTGAATCTTAAAATTGACTAATTTATTAGGGAAGAAAAAAACAGGAGTTTTGCTGAACAAAATTTTGTCATATATCAATGATGAATGATTCTGATTTGTTGAACCAAAATTTTAAACATAGTAAGCATAAAAGAGTTATAGAAAATTATGCTTTTTAAATACAAATATACACTGAATGAGTTGTCATTATAGATATAGGGAGGATAATCCACTTGTTTTTTACTGAGTGAAACATTTCCTTTTTTTTTCACTCCAAAGTAAAATAGCAATTGAGTGTGATGTACTATGTATTAATTGAGCTCCAAAATCTATAACCAAAAATGATGCATATGTTGAACTTTATTTTTCTTAGAGAACTGTAGTATGAATAAGCAAAGAAATTGCAAAAGACAAGTGAACAAGTTCAGTAATTTCTAAACTAAATAATAATAAGGATAAATTATAGCACAGTTATTGAGTTTCACTCCCTTAGAATTAGCAAGAATTATCTCAGCTAACCCTGGAAATAATGCATATGCCTCTTGGGATAATAAAATCCCTTACTGACCTGGCTTTGACATTGCATCCTACTAGTTGTATGAGCTTGGAACAAGCAGGGTAGGCTCTTTTTACCTCCGTTGCTTCTTCTATGAAATAAAGAGATTAATGGTGTCTGATTTATAGATTCTTTGTTCATGTTTTGCTTCTCAGTGTAGTCCCAGGTCCAGTTAGGGTGAGACTATTATTTTTATTATTGCTGTTACATTCACCTGGTTTTGCCTTCTATTAGCTGTGTGGGATTGATCGAGTGCTCTTTCTGTGGTTTCGTTTTTCTTACTTATAAACTGTGGATAAAATGCCTGTTTTGAAGAGTTGTTGTATATGTTAAGGCGATGCAATAAAATCATTTATGTAAGGAACTTAACACATGGTAGACATTCAATAAGTAGCTTTTCTTGTCTTCCAACAATTTGCTGTGGAGAAATTCTGCATATTATTTGCAAATGTTTTATTTTTACTCTTCAAATTCAGTGTGAGTCTTACACAAAAACTTCCCATTTCCTACTTCTCTTCTAATGTTCTGTAACCATTAAACTCTACAAATGTAAAAGGAATACTTTTATAACTTTTATTGTGCATAATCATGTGATGAAAAGCCTGCTAGGTCTCAGGACAAGTTTTGATAATGAAAGGGAAATATTTATCCCATGAAGCTCTTAGTTCTTCCCACCCTTGACAGTTTTGTATTGTCATTCTGTCAGCAATAATTGAGCTTCTTCTATTTAAATGATTTTCTATTTGTGGTAGCATCATTCATGTCTGGACTTCATCTAATTAACATAAATATAGTGGAGAGTTGGGTAATGATTTTTTTTAACAAGAGGAAAAAAATGGACACTGTTTTAAATATTGCTTTGAAAAGCTTTCGAATTAATTTTAATTCTGTTGCTGAAGGTACCATCACACACTCACTCTTACTTGGGTTTTTGAAAAGTAATCTTTGAGTCGTATAGGTATTGTTCTCAGACTGGCCTTACTAGGATTTAATTTCAGGTGTTACTTCTCTTCTAAACAGGAAGATTCTTAAGTGATAGTATTAGCTCCATCAGATGTAGGGTTGCTCAAGGCCATCTGCATGGGAAGGCTGAAATAGAAATTTTTTATCACTCAAGTAGACTTGATAATATATTCAGATTGATTGGATAGTCATGATAATGATATTAATAATGCGGCTCAATATGTAAACAAGTAACATTTAATACTATTACCAAGATAAGCCCTGTTGTTGAGTTCAACACCTTATTTTTGTTCCCCAGGGATCTCTCAAGTTCGCACTATTTTGTTTTCTTTTCTTATTATGATGGTATGTTTGTTTCCTACTTCTGATCTGAAAAATTGCCACCCTTAATGGCTTAGCACAACACAAATATACTGTCTGATAGTTTTGCAGGTCAGAATTCTAAAATTAGTTTCACTGGGTCGACATCAAGATGTCTGCAGGGTTGATCCCTTCTGGAGGCTGAGAGAAGAATCATCTGTTTTCTTGCTTTTTCCTGTGGCTTGCAGTCTCTTTAAGGTGCATGGCTCCTATTTTTGTTTCTGTCTTCACACTGCCCCTTTAACCCAGAATCCTCTTCATCCTTCTTTCGGAGACTGTTGTGATTATATGTGGATGATTTCCCCATTTCAAAATCTTTAACCCTTTTTCCATCTAGAGAAAAAAGTGCAGCTTGCTGTTATGTCTGTTGAATTTTACATAAGCATGGTTTTCAATGTGAAAATAAAATACCAAAACTGTTCTTGGGCTTGTTTCTAAACAGAGCTTGTCTCTAATCCTAATGTAACAGAAATGTAGATGGTGATCAGTATTTAATAATAGTTTTTTTCATGGTGCATTTCAAAGCACGGAACTTCGGGGGTGCAGTTAGGATGGTAACCTGTAAGTTATCTTGGGATAAATGCTGAGCCGCAAGCACTGCTGGGAGTATTCTCTGGGCCAACAGGAAATGGGCTCACTCGATCACATCTACAAAGCCCCTTTAACTGAGTAAAGTAATATGTTCAGAAGGTCTGGGGATCAGGAGAAGATCTTTGGGACCCATTAGTGAGCCTATCACAAATAGTGGTAATAGTTTTGTGCCCTAACACTCTAAATTTAATTGCTTGTTTCCCCATGGAAAATGTGCGTAATTGGGGAGAACCATTGTTTTTAGATCCACTAGAAAATATTGATGGAGAATATTCCTGACTAACAAAGATGCTGATCAATTTAACACCCTGAAATTTATTAAATCTAGTTTTAGTAAAATGTGACATCATTTTTACTTCTAGGGTCAAAAATATGAAACCCATTATTGACACAGGCCACCCCTGGATGACTTAGATTTAAATTACATAGGTCCATATCTTTAATTTTTTACTTATGAACAGTTCTTAGAGCAGTTCTTATTTATGAAGTTTAGCTTTTGTTTACAAAACCAAGTCCGTATTAGGAAGCTTGGTTTTCTTTTTGAAATTTGCAATGTAATTTTCAAGGGGATGTCAGGCGGTGATTCCATAATAATTGGTCCTCTCATGAGTGTGCATTTTGAATATTTTATTTCATGAGTTTTATACTTGGATATACTAATTGTAGACTTCCAGGAGAAATTTAGTGGAGATCATGTCACCTTTTCAGATCTTTCTGTAATCCAAAAGGGGACCATTTCATAAGATGGATTTACTTTCCCCCTACAGCACTGTTGCCAACGGGAACTCGAAATGCTCTGCTCACATTAATTGAATGCAAATGAAATTTTGCTGCCTCACAAGTTTGTCCTTCATTTTTCTTAGAATTATGTTGTAAATAGATGTGACATGTTTTACTGGCTGTTGTGCAGGGAGCATTGTCCTTCCTTAAAACCTCCCTCATTTGTCAAAAGAAGCCATTAAGAGAAAAGTAAATTATGTTGATCCGATCACAGTATTAAAAATGACCTTAAAACCATAAATTTTACTGTCAGTACAACAAGTGAATCATATTTGCAGTTGTAGAAATTCCAAAGGCAATCCCTGTGGAGATGCAAAGCTGTTATGATCATCCCCAGTCCATATTTTTCTCTTACCTTATGAAAGTTAGGTGTGCGGAACGCAGTTTGACCTATTGCTGTCTCTTTGCCCTCTGAAAACTCGAACTTAGCTACTTTAAGATTTTAAGTGGTTTCCACTTTCTTTAGTATTTCAAATGTCAAAGAAGCAGTGTGATTTTTATGGAGATCCAGCTAAAAACAAAAAGGTGTTCGTATAACGTAGAATTCAACATGGATAACGGTGATGGTCATTTTTGCTAAGGGACTGCCTGTCCATCCCTTTGCACATTAATGTGAAACTCCTTAGTGAGGGAAGGTGGGATGGGACTTAGGCACTCTGTACATTGTTGAGGAACTCTTAATGAGCAGAGTAATAAACAATCGTATTTCCCATGTCCAGAGGTCTTGTAGTTTCACTCCTCGTGTAAATGGTCTTTTTTCTACCGCTGACGGTCTTTTCCTGCATCTTCTGCAGCCATGCTAGTCCTCAGAGCAAGGGGGTTAACTGAGTTGTCAGCAACCATACGTACAAAGGACTGCGGGGTCGGTGGCCTGCACATGTGGTGGTCGTCAGCAGGCCGCCTGTCCCTCTTCCCGCCCACGTCACTGAGGACAGATGGCACTGCTTCCGCTGTGGGCGCGAGTGTATACGCAGTGTCCGTGCGGGTCCAAGACCGCTGGACGTCATCTGCATCCTGCTCAGCCCCCAGCTGCTTCCGGCTGGAGAACGGTTCCTAGCACTAGATCTGACGACGGTAAATGATGTTGCTGTTACAATTGATGTAAAAACACTCTGATTAATTTTCTCTTTCCTTGGATCACAGGGCCGAATGGATGTTTGCTCTCATAAAGCTTATTAATAGGAAGAAATGAAGGCTTTTACAAGAAGAGCCAGGGCATTTTTAATAAAAAATAAACTCCATGTGGAATATAAAACTGAAAGCAAGATGTCACCCCAAGAAGTCTAACAATAAAATAAATAAATAAAAATAAATAAATAAAAGCACCATTAAAAAATCCAAAAACTGAAAACAACAAAGAAACCAAACTCATGGACACAGTCAATAGTTCAGTGGTTCCCTGAGGGTAATGGGGGGAGGGGGTGGGGGAGGGAGGGGGTGGGGGAGGGGTTGTCAAATCCATGGTGATGGCGAGGGAACGGACTCTGGGTGGTGAGCACACAATGCAACACACAGATGATGCGCTGTAGAACTACACCTGGAACCTATGTAATTTTTGCTAACCAATGTCACCCCAATAAGTTAAAAAAATTAGAAGTACAGGGATTATTATATAGAACCAGAACAGCAGAGGCAACAGGAATATTGTGGAGATAATGTATTGTAGAATGATCCATTCACGACATTTCACCGCGACTCTGATGCCGTTAGCAGTGACCGTGTGGGTAAAGGAGGGGGAAACGTGAGCAGAGAGGCTGGGCGGAATAAAGCGTCTTCTCATCCCAGCACAATTTAGCTCATAGAGTTTACTCCAGCAGTGCCCAAACTTTTGGCTTCCCTGGGCCACACTGGAAGAAGAATTGACTTGGGCCACACTATTAATAAAATACACTCACACCAATGGTAGCTGATGAGCTAAAAAAAAAAAGTTGCAAAAAAATCTCATCATGTTTTAAGAATGTGTGTTGGGGCGCATTCACAGCCATCCTGGGCCACAGGTTGGACACGCCTGGTTTACAGTGTTCTGAAACAAGTTTTAAAAATTCACTTCATTTGTTTTCATTTTTGCAAAGTGAAGGATTTTGATGCCTGTGACAAGTACGAACTTTACTGTGGTGGCTCTAGACCATCTGCATCCTGGGGCTTTTGACCTGGGTCCTGTTTGGAAAGCAGGGCTAGAGGGCGGGTGCAAGAGACTTGATTTAGATAATATGTATCAGTTGTGTAAAGAGAAGAATGGGCTGCGCTGCTGAGGGCCGTGGGAGAAGGAACGACATGGCAATGTGACTTTTGTTGCCACGGCCGGCACATTTGTGTAGTCAGCTTGTTGTAGATTTCTTTTAGAATCACAGTTACCTCACACACTGTATTCGACGAATCTGAAAATTTTTTTACTAAAACTGTATTTGCTGAATATTAAGTAAATGTAATCAGTCTTGGTGTAGGTAACATTGACAAAAGCAGTATTTCCAGATGTAGAAACAACACATTTTAAAAATGCTTTTGGGTATCCCTTGCTCTACCGAGCCTCATTTTCGTTCTGGGTGCTGCGGCACATCTGTTGGTCACCATTAAGGCTGTCTGTGAAATACTTGGCAACATCGTATCAATAGTGATGGATGCACGGAATACATCACCACTGGGGTTCTTCACTGGCCTTGAGAACTTCAGTTTCCCCCGTTTTTTCACCTTGCTCTACCACCACCTGACAACTTTAAATGATTTAATTCATCAAAAATATTTTTTCTTGGAGCTCACTGATTTATTTTTATTTTTGGATCATTCTGTATTTTTGGGAGTACAGTATCAAATTATCACTTTATTATACTAATGTGACAGTTCAGACGGAAGCAAGCAAATGAAAACAAACAGGTTTACTCCCAAGAAATGTACTATTGTGGTTTTATTAACACAATTTCTAGCTGCTTTTACTCAGGGATTTTGTCATTTTCTTTGATATGTATATACATATTTTTACAATTGACATTTCTTTGTCAAGTGTGTATTTGCGTATGTACATGCATTCACACAAACTCAATCCTAGAGATCTTAGTCAAAGAGTGAATTTCTTAAGGTGGTTTTTTTCAAATATATAAAAATTATGGCAAGTTAGTCACAGAATGGCAACATATGGAGCCATAAAAATGAGGAAGAAGGTGCAGATAATGGTTAAAAACACTTCTAAGTGAATAATTGATTTTGATTTCAAAACTCTTCAGTTTTTAGTTTGGGGAAATGAATAGAAATGAGATTTTTATGCATATCCTTCCCGTTTGTTGTGATGTATGTATTTGTGTGTATTATGAATACCACACAGATGGCATATTATTTAGCTTACATTCTCACCCTCATCTGTATGCATGTATTCATCAGGAAAATGAACGCATGTGATATATACACATATTATGTAGTTTATTTTTATATCTATTACTTTTCTCACCTTATTAGCAACAAATTAAAAAATACAAGGAGACATTTTCATTTGGTAATTTGATCTATATTCTCCTCTTTTCAGCCTCACATTCATGGTTTTTTATTATTGTTTCTTTTGTGACCAGACCTCTAGAATGAACAGATCTCTTACAATCGTGTTTATGTTTTGAAAGTACTGTGCCTCTGTCAGGGTGCATGTCAGTGCACATGGGCACTTAGTAAGTGGATGAATGGATGCTTTATCTTTGACAGAGAAAAGTCATTTAAACTTAATTCAGAGTGTGGTACTCCAGTGCAATAGAAAATCAGATGCCTGTCAGTCTCCCAAATCGTTAAAGAGATGTTATTGAGACTATTTTCAGTACTTGACACAAATTTCCATAGTGTCATTTCTATTCCATAGAAATACAGCCATAAGCAAAATTCAGTCCCTACCCTCAATGGCCAATGTGCAGGATTGGTCAAGCTAGAACGTAGTTCAGAACCGGAAATCAAAGTTTCTGTGTAGTTCCAATGTCATTTAAACCAAGCCGTGTGACACCCTTAAACCCCAAAAAACTGCTCCATCCATCCTTAGGGGAATAGTGGTAGAAAAGTAAGACTGGCTGTTACACTTGATGCATACTATTATGATTTCATATTGCATGATTTCAATAAACTTAAAATCTGATACATGGTAAAGACAGCCTTTCCAATCAGTGGGAAAATTATTAGCAATTCACAAAATGACGTTTAACTTATGGAGTATATGTGTTTCATAGTTGCAAAAAGTTATGACATACCATTCATAAAAAGATATTTTATCTCTCTCTGACTTATTTCACTTAGTATAATACCCTCTAGATCCATACAGGTGGTTGTTGCAAATAGCAAGATTGCATTATTTTTTTAATTGGTGTGTAATATTTACTACACACACATACACACACACACACACACACACACACACACACACACACGCACGCTATCCAGGTAAAAACCAGCCCTAAGTGCCTCTCTTTTTCATATTGCATGGCTGGATACTTACTTTCTGGACAGCCCTTGTACACACACATACACACACACACACACACACACACATTTATTCATCTTCAGTGGACACAGGTTTCTTCTCTATCTTGGCTATTTTAAATAATGTTGCAATGTGCACAGGGGTCCATTTATCTTTCCTAATTAGCTTTTTATTTTTTTTTTGCATAGACTCCAAGAACTGGAATTTTGGGATCAAATAGGGGAAAGGATGAATAAGGTGAAGGGAAGTAAGAGGTACAAATTTTCAGCTTTAAAATCATAAAGTCGTGGAGATGTAATGCATAGCCTAGGGAATACAGTCAATAATATAATAACCTTGTATGGTGTTGGGTGGTTGCCTAGACTTACTGTGGTGATCACTTCATTAGGCATATAGTAAATGTTGAATAGCTAGGTCTTACACCTGAAACCAATATAATATTGCATATTAACAAAATTTTAATTAAAAAATACTTAATTCCAGGGTAGGTATCAAGTAAACTCCTCAAAATATAAAGGAAAACACTCACAGGCAAATATTGTTTGTATTCTTAGGGCAAAGTTAACTTTCCTAAGTTAACTTTCAAAATTAACTGCCAACAAGGATAAAAATAATAAGGAAAACAAATGATGGATTGGGCTTTGTTAAAATATTTCAAATGACGGCGTGAGTAAGTTTAAAAGCAGATTTCCAATCAGGAAAATGTATTTGCCATTCATGTGATGTATTTGACATACACATGGTCCCAACAAATCAGTAAGAAAAGATTAGTTAGTCCGATACAAAAAAGGATAAAATACATCGGCCAGAAACATTAGGAACCTCACAGGAACGCTAAATGTGTTGGAATATCTTGTGTTCATACACAAAGTGCAGGAAAAAAAGAGAGAAAATCAGTTATATTCATAATGTTTTAACAAAATGATAGCATGAATTTATTCATTATCCATAAATATATACCTCTATAAAACTATTTGCAGGTTCATCTTTGCATAGTGTTCTCTGCTGTTCTTTTAATCTGCATTTTCAAAGTTTTATTCAAACCTCAGAACACATCTTTCACTGTCAAAAGGAAGCTTTCCAATACAAACTCGCTCATCACTGCCCTGAACTCTACGAGGTAGATGCCAGATGCCTCATCAGAAACTATTTGATAGTGGTATGCTTATTTTCTTTTCGTAGGAACCACTCTGGGCTTGCTGATGGAGGACGATTTCTTTTTTATTAAACAAAGCTTTCTAATGTACCTTTCTTGTTTTATATTGGAAAGCGCTTTTATCTCCTTAAGCGTCCTGTACCCGACGGTGACACTTAGTGGGGCAGATGCGTGTGGCGATGTAGGATGAACTCGCTTCCCTGGGCACGCGGAGGCCTGTGATGCATCTGGCTTCTGCACGTAAGAGTCACTTATGTTCCCAAATGGGTTTGTGTACGTTACGCAGGCTTTTAGGGACAGAGAGCCTACTGGTCCCTGGAATGGGGACTTTGCTTAGTTAGGAAGTTTGAGATAAGCTAGAAACCGGAAGACACTAAGTTCCTGCCCAGAGACAGGTGACTTTGTCCTGTACAAGGCAACTTCTGTGTGTGTATGTGGGGGGTGGGGGGGGAGTGCAAACTGTATATAAAACAATGTTGTGAAGCACAGCGTACACAAGTGTGTGAACACATGGAAGACATGAAATCGAGTTTAGAGAAGAAACATAAGGGGAATCAAAGATATGGTGATGGCAAGAGAATGACGCCGGGTGGTGAGCACACAGTGCAGCACACAGACGACGCGCTGGGGAATCGTACACCTGGAACCTGTGGAATTCTTGTTAACCAACGTCAGCCCAGTAAGTCTAACAATAAAACAATAAAATAACCTCTCCCCCTAAAGAAGCAAAACAAAAATAATGCCGACATAATTTAGGGATGGAAGCAGACAAAAGTATAGCAATAGTGCTAGATAAACTGCCAAGGAGGAACAAAATTTAAAATTGGTGATGCCTGATGGTTTTTTAGAGCAACAAAATTTAAAAGCAAATACAATTATGAAAGGTTGAATTCATTCAAGATCTAAAGTGATATATGTAAAAAAACCAAAATTAGTCATTTTTTAAAATCTCAAACAATGTTTCTTTTTATGAAAATTTTTGCATATAGTGCACTTTGGGTTTGATTTAAAAAAATCTTTTGTAAACTACTCACAGGAAACCAGAAAACCTGACAAGTATATTGACCATTAAGTCTGCTGGGAGTATGATGTTCATCTAGAGAATAAAGGCTTTGCTGGACAAGGAATGAAAGCCTTAAAATTTTTCTGTAATTTGGAAAATACCTGATTGAAATTAATAACACAACTTATAACAAATATTATTCCCATTAAGTTTTATCATTCTTTTATCTTCTGATTAATGCCAACAGATTCATCAATTGAAATGATTTTTAGGAACTTAAAGAATTCCCTCTGAAGTTCTTTTTAAATACATTCCCAGATTTTTCAAGTCTCCTTTGTGAAAAACTTCACTAAGTAACTGTTAAATAAAATTCATACATTCTTACATTTTATCAATAAGAGCGTATTTTCTGGGCTTGACCTGTTTAACAGTTTTTAAGGTGTTTGCAAACAACAGTAGGTTTCACAGTTTCTGGTCTCTGATTAATCTGATTATATCTTGGCAGCAAATTGAACTCAGCAAAAGTAGCAGTGATAAATCTCAGGACATGATTTGAAATGTCTCGATCAAACATTGAAAAACCATGTTTTAAGTCCACTAATTTGAGTCATTACCCTCGGCCCTAATAGGAGCAGGCTCTTAAAATGAAGCGGAGTTGAACTTGGCAGATAGCAACACTCACTTTTTATGGTCCCAATTTCTGTCTCTCATTAGGAAAAGCTTTATTTCCAAAGTACAGTTGCTTTGACCAGAAATGCTTTATTATTCTCTAACATTTTGATGGAGTAATTAGCCCTCTCATTTGAGTAGGCTCTCCCTGAGAAGCTTCTAATTTCTGGGGGTGAACAAAACTTCAGGGCACTTAAGGTTGCCAGGAGGTAAGAGTGAAGTGAGTTTGCTCACTCCTCTGTACGTTCTATGACAGGGCCCTCTAGCGAGCTGACACCTTCGTGAAACTGCTTGGCCGAGTAGCCTGTTTGTGAAAACAATGAACTCTACATGCATGTATTTAGTTTTGATAATTCCTGCTGAATTTGAAGACAGTCCCTTTTTATGTCTTTGCATTTCTTGAGTTTGGGAAAGAGAAGTTCGAGGTCTTGTGGTATAGGGACATCTAGAGAAGGTTCTTGGTTGTTAAATTTATTGATTGGCAGGGTAAGTTGACTGATGTCAACGTAAGTACAACCTGTAGGGGGAATCTATTCCTCCTCTTAACACTGAAGAGACTCTTAGATTAAATAGCTCATAGAAGGTCTTAGCCAGTGAGTAGAAGAGCCAACCAGTGACCAGGTTTCTTAACTTCAACACTGTTGCTCATTAAACAACCTCCTCTGTGTATCGTTATGGGTAACCACAATCTAACACTAAAAGGTTGCACAAAATGTGTGTTGCACATAGAGCAAACAAGGCATTTTTTTTTCTGTTACTTCTTCCAAATCTACACATGAAAAGTGTCTTACGGAATTTCCCAAATTCTGTAATGGCTACACTGTAGCGGGGTGTTTGATGCCTCAGATGGCTAAACTACAGCAACCCAGGCTGACGTGCAGCAAGGGGCATTCTCTGTTGATTTGGCACGTTCTCGTTTGCCCACTCATCGTAGTGTGCCCTGAAGTAAAACGCTACAGAATTGGTTTGTCTTGTATGGAGTCTGTAGTTACATGGCTGAAGATCTATGCCAGATGCCGTGTGTGTGTGTGTGTGTGTGTGTGTGTGTCCCCAGAAAGTATCCAGCCATGTAATAAGAAAAATAGAGGCATTTATGGCTGGATTTTTTTCTGGACATCCTCTCTCTATATGTATCTCACATGTACATGATAGTTTTTTTTCTAATTGTATGGTTTTTTATTTTTCATCTAAGTCGGGTCTGTCTAGGAAAAAGCAGCAATTCAAAAATGCAAGCTTTTTTAGTAGGAAGCAAATACACACCTATCCAATATTCCAGACACTATTCCTGACTATTTCTCCCTAAATGGATCTTCTGTTTACACAAGTATCAACTTCATCTTTGCAGAATTTAATTTGAGTCAGGGAACTCTCATCTCGATGCCGTATCGTGGCCAGGCCACAAGGAAGTGAGCCTGACGGTCATTTTTCGTTCCTTAGGGGGACTCTGCACCCCAGGTTACTACTGGTGATGCTTTGTCAGTGGCACAAGGCTCACAGCTGAATCAGCTTTCAAAGTTGGGCTCCTTTTTTTTTGACTCGGGATGTAACGTCTTTTATGAAAAAGTTACATTCTAATTTCTCAAAATCTCCATGCTTGAAGGTGATGGAATGGTTTGTTTACTTTGGATGTGACTTCAAAAATAAAATCAGCTGGGTAAATAAAATATGAGTGCACACGTGTGTGTCTGCGTGTGTGTGTGTGTGTGTGTGTTAGTGAAACCGAATAAGACAAAATTTTTAGTCTAAGGAACAGTTTAGAAGAACAAGGAATGATCTGATTTGCGTTATTTTGAAAGGGATGTATACCATTGGAATTCATACCTTTGTTAAATGTTAGCTTTACGTATAATTTGCTAAGTTCTCCATTGCCTTTTCATTTTATTTTTACATTTTAAAATGTTTAAAAAGCTTGACATGCAATATTATTTTATATTAGTTTCCGGTGTACAGCATAGTGGTTAGACATTTATATCATTTACGAGTGATCCCCCTGACTAGTCTAGTACCCAGCCGACACTATATACAGTTATTACCACACTATATACAGTTATTACCATATCACTGACTGTATTTCCAGTGCTGCACTATACGTCCTTGAATATTTCGTAACTCCCAATTGCATTTCTTACTTCCTTCACCTTTTTCCCAAGCCCATCTGCCCCCACCCCCCCACCTAGCAACCATCACTTTGTTCTCTGTATCTGTAAGTCTGTTTCGGTTACATTTGTTTGTTTACATCGTTCTTTATTATTTAAATTACATTTATTATTTTTTATTAAGTTTATTGGGGTGACATGAGTCAGGACAATTATATGGATTTCAGGTGTACAATTCTATAAATCATCACCTGTGTGTTGCATTGTGTGCTCCCTCCCAGAGTCAGTCACTTCTCCTTCCATCACTATAATGAGAGTTTGTCTGTCTTGTTTCTTTGTTGCTTTCAGTTTTACATCTCACACATGAGTGAATTCATATAGTTCTTGACTTTTTTTTTCTGACTTATTTTGCTTAGCATGATGATTCCAAGATCCCTCCCCGTTGTCACAAATGGCGGGGTTTTGTCTTGTCTTATAGCTGAGTCATATTCCATTGTGTGTATGCACCACAGCTTCTTAATCCAGTCATCTGTCCAATAGGACACTTGGGTTCTTTTCATGTTTTGGCCATGGGGAACAACAGATACCTGTCGGAGTAAGTGTTTTCAGATGTTTTTGGGTAGATACCCAGAAGAAGGGTTGTATGGTAATTCTTAATTTTTTGAGAAACCTCCATGTGATTTTTACAGTGGCTGTTCCACTTACACTCCCACCAGCAGTGTGTGGGGGCTCCTTTTCCTCCACAGCCTCCCCAGCACTTGGTGTTACTTGTCTCGAAGATGACAGCCATCTAACAGGTGTGAGGTGGCATCTCCTTGTGGTTTTGGTTTGCATTTCCCTGATAGCTAGTGAGATTGAGCATTTTTTAATATATCTGTTGGCCATTTGTATATCTTCTTGGGAGAAGTGTCTATTCAGGTCCTCTGCCCATTTTTTTAAAAATGGTTTGTTTGTTTTTGTTGTTGAGTTGTACAAGTTCTTTATATATTTGGGGTATTAGTCCCTTATCAGAGGTGTTTGCCAATGTCTTCTCCCATTCAGTTGGTTGCCCCTTTGTTTTCTTGATAGTTTCTTTGCTGCGCAGAAGCCTTTTCGTTTGATATCGTCATATTCATTTAATTTTGCTTTTACTTTTCTTGTGTTTGAGGTGAAGTTCATAAATTCTTCCCTGAACCCAGGGTCCTTAAGTGTATGTAGCCCCTATGCTTTCTTCTATGTAATATACTGCTTCAGGTCTTATGCTTAGGTCTTTGATCAGTTTTGACTTAATTTTGGTCTGTGGTGACTGATAGCAGTCTGGTTTCATTCTTTTGCATGTGACTTTTCAAGTTTTCCAGCACCATTTATCGAAGAGGCTTTCTTTACTCCATTGCATGTCTTTGGCTCCTTTTTCAAAATTATCTGACCTATATATGCAGGTTTATTTTTCAGTTTTCTATTCCATTCCATTGGTCTCTGTGTCTGCTTTTCTACCAATACTATGCTGTTTTGATTATTGTCAGTTTGTAGTATAAATGGAGGTCAGGAAGGGTAATGTCTCCAGCCTTGTTCATTTTTCTTAGGATTGCTTTGGCTATTTGGGGTCTTTTGTCATTCCTTACAAATCTGATGTTTTTTTTGTTCTATTTCTTTTAAAAAAATGCTATTGGGATTCTGTTGGGGATTGCATTAAACCTGTGTATTTATTGCTTTGGGTAATATGGCCATTTTTAACTATGTTGCTTCTTCCAGCCCATGAACATGGAATAAATTTCCTTTTCTTTGTATCTTCTTCAGTTTCTTTTTATAGTGTCATGTAGTTTCCAGTGTATAGATTCCTCACATTCTTTGTTAAGTTTATTCCTAGGCATTTTATTCTTTTCATTGTAATTACAAAAGCAGTATATTTTTTTTCTGAAATTTCATTGTTAGTATATAGGAATGCAATGGAAAACTCTAAAGATTCCTCCAAAAAGCAGTTAGAATTAATAAACATATACACTAAGGTTGCAGGATGAAAATTCAGTGTACAAAAATAGTTCTTTAGATTACACACGTAAGTGAAGTCATATAGTATTTGTCTCTTCCTGACTTACTTCACTTAGCATAAGATCCCCTAGTTCCACCCATGTTTTCACAAATGGTAAGATTTCATTCTTTTTTATGGCCAAGTTATATTCCATTGTGTATATGAACCACTTCTTTATCCAGTCATCTGTTAATGGGCCCTTAGGTTGCTTTCTTATCTTGGCTATTGCAAATAACGCTGCAGTGAACAATAGACGTGCAGGTATGTTTTCAAATGAATGTTTTGGACTTCTTCAAATAAATATCCCAAAGTAGAATTGTTGGGACAAATGGTAGTTTTATTTTTAATTTTTTGAGGAACCACCAAATCATTTTCTATAGTGTCTGTGCCAATTTGCAGACCAACCAACAGTATATGAGGGTCTTCTGCACATCCTCACCAACACTTGTTTGCTGATTTATTGATGATAGCCATTCTGAAAAAGTGAGGTGATATCTCATGGGAGTTTAATTTGTATTTCTCTGATGATTAGTGATGTTGAGCGTCTTTTCATATGTCTGTTGGCCATCTGCATGTCCTTTTTAGAGAACTGTTTGTTCAGGTCCTCTGCCCTTTTTAAAAATGGAATTGTTTGTTATTTTTGGTGTTAAGTTCTATGAGTTTTTTGTAAATTTTGGAAATTGACCTCATATTAGATGTATCATTGGTGAATGTCTTCTCCCAATTGATAGGTTGGTTGGTTGTTTCGTTGATGGTTTCCTTTGCTGTGCAAAAACTATTTTAATTCTCATGTAATTAAACTTAAAAATTTTCTTAGAATTAAATGCCAAAGCACAACTTTCTTGTTTGTGCTTTCTTGTTTCATTATTTGAGGCTAGTCTATTTCTCATTCTTCACATACCCTCCAGCCAGAAATTGTCTTTGCTAGTACAGTTTCCAGATGCTGACTTACCTCCCTCCTGGAAATCATACACTTCCTTTGCAACACACACACTTTGGAGATAGTCGCCATGCTCTTTGTGTATTGTTGACATCAACAGATCTCCTGGGCACTACTGTCACTTATTTTAAGCTTCAGATCCTGGCTCAAAATCTTGAGCCAAGTGCTCTTGTCATTTTAGTTGCTTCAGCATCCACATATAAGAACCATTCAAATCCCCTCTTCTCTGTTTCTTGACACTCTTATCTCTGTTGCATTTTTTTCTTTCCTTCATTCAATACCCCTTTCATGGTCAAATCTGAGACCTTTTCTACACCAGTAAAGGTACCACCAAATCTTAGTGGCCAATATCTCACCTTCTGGGGACATCAGTTCTCTTCTAGTTCATTTTCTCAGGCATCTTTATTCCTACACATTTTCATCTTCATTGACACTCACCTTAGGCCACAGTTTTTGCTTCTCCTACAATCCATTGGCACTCACCTGTCTTCATTTTCCACAATTTTCATTTCAGATGCCATGGTTCATTTTTAGCAACTATCTCCCCTTGCAAATATCCTGAGCTCCATTTCCCCACAATGAATAGGATAATTTATTTGTTTCTATTCCTCTACCCAACCTTTTCCTGTTGATGTTTTTTTGGGCTCCATCCTAATCACTCTTCTCTCTCTACACACACTCTCTCCAAGCCCTAAACACGATTTCCACACCAATGAGATAGTGATTTTCAGTCTTAAAGTCTACCCTTGACCTTTACTCTAGGGGTCCATGCCTCACTTGACAAGAACACATGGATACTTCAGAGAAAACAGGTCCTAGTAAATCATACTCCCAACCATTCGTATAAAAAAAAGCCAGCATGTTATGGGTTATTTTTGTGTCCTCTTTTCTATATTTTCACAATATCCAATCCAACATTCATGTAGAACATATTTTGTTTTCAAACATATCTGGATTTTTTCCACTTATTTTTCTTTCTAATGCCTAGTCTAGCCAGATCTAGATCTTTTCTATTATCCTAGCCTTCTCACTAGTCTATTTAATTTTGCTTTTTAACTTCCTATAGTCTATTAGCTACATAGAAGTCAAAGTGATCTGTTAAAATGGCTATGAGTTTACGCCTCTCCCTACTTTTCCAGTTAACTTGGACTAAAACCCACATTCTTTGACACTAGCAATAAAGCCTTAAGTTTCACATCTTATCTTTCAGTCACATCTCATAGGTGTATTTCCCTGCTTCACTCAATCCAGATTCATAATTTTCAGTTCCTTCTACGTGTCAAGATTTTCCTCCTATCAGGGCTCTTGAATATTCTAGTTTCTCTTTCTAAAAGACTTGTCCCTGACTTCATGCAAACTCTTGTTATTTTCAGGTCTACACTTAAGTATTATCACCTGAAAAGAATGGTTAAAGTCAACTCTGTCAGATGTTCACTCCAACAACCTTGTCGTGTATTCAGTTTTTTGTTTGATTTTACACATTTTGTAATGATTTCTTCTCTTTAATTGGGCTTCTGGATCTGGTTTCCTTTCCAGAATTCAAGCCCTAAGAGGGGCCCTGCTTTCTTGTTCACCAGTGTAGCTTGGTAATTAGTATAATATCTGACACATATTAGTTGAGTAAATTAATAAAATTTAAGATCACTAGATCCAGTGGAGTCCACATTTGTTCATTTTCTATAGTTTCCAGGGTTCAAAGTTTTCTTGTGCTCCCTAAATAAAAGAAGTATGGATCAGGGAATCTCATCTGGGATGGCTCATCTTTAAGTCCACTGGAAGAGGACATCAGGATACCCAGGAGTGGTTTTATGCTAGCTTAGTATTTCCACAGTGTTTGGGATAAATCACTCTTCCCCTAAAGAGAGACATTAGACAGAGTTCCCTGGGCTCACAAATATTAGGGTGATTACTGCTAAACTTGTTGTTTTAGGTTCCTTAGTCATATTCATTTAAAATTATTATATGTATAGATGACTAGTCATTATTTTGTTTCACTGAGAAAAGTCAGTCTGAATATAGAGCTTTATTTCATCAAGTTTATGAAGAACGTAGACTTCTATGATGTTTATTTACCTATATTTTAAAAGTAAATACCATGATATAAACCAGTTATTCCTAACTTTGTGATAAAAAATAACCACCTGGAAGACTTACTACAATGCATATTCCAAGGCCTCATCTTCAGAGGTTCTGTTTCACCATGTCCAAAGTGATATCAATAATTGTACATTTTACCAGGCATCCTGAATTATTCTGAAGCACAGCAATTATGGATCACACTTTTAGGACAGAGTGCATGTTGCATTTCAAGATGTCTGTTTTTTTATAGTGCTAATTGGCAAGTGATTTATCAGTGCCCCCTGGACTGATGACACAGTAGAATTTTAATACTTTGTAGCTTATGGGAACTTAAGAGACTTTTTATTTTCATTTGTCACAGAGATAGAAAGTGAATCTTAAAGAAAGTAATTAATTTGTCAAAGGTATTAAATGGAGTCAGCATCCAAGTGTCCTGTCATTACCTGTGCTCTTCATTCTGAGGCACAGTGGCCTAAAGTAATATTTTTAGCCTCTGGATTTTTTGTCCTGTTATATAGATTGATAGATAGATAGATAGATAGATAGATAGATAGATAAATAAAGTATCCATGCACTATTTCTATATATAATCCATACCTATTATAATATTAACTTAGATATTATAGGACTTGGAGCATCACTGTTGTATGCCAGGTATAGTTTGGACTGAGGTAGATCCTATCTATGAAAATTTATTAAATGTGAAAAATACCCCTTTTAAAAAATGACTCTATAGCACCTAGTCCAAGGGCAATGTTAAAATGAGGCTCCAAAATATATCTTAATCAAAGTTATTGCTGAATGTAAGTCACGTGATGGCCTCTCATGAAAATTGCCCATTGAGAAAAATCAATGTTAATAACTGGAACTTGAGAACTGTAATAGGCTCTGCTATGCTTTTCTGGCTTAAACTGTGTTCCCATAATGTGCCGAGAAGAGGCATTGATACCCTGTGAGCTATGGTCACTTCCTGATCCCATTTGACTCTTTGGTCTTCATTTTTTAAGGGGTGATCAGAGAGGTTGCTTTATAATGGAGGAGTTGAGCCCAAGGAGCATCATGCTGGAGACTTTTTGGCGCAGCCCAGCTCTCCCTGGAGAAGCACTTCAGTAAAACCCATTGCCAAGAGAAGGACTTACAGGGAAACGTTGTTCCAGAAAATACTTTTCTTTCAAGAAACTGCTTTAAAAACTTACGCTAGAAGCTGATCAGAGCCACTCTCTGGTCTCACGCTAGAAGCTGATCAGACTACAATGGAATTGCAAGTCCAGAGGTGTTACTTCTTTGAATGCAGAAACACGTTTTATTTAACAACCAACTTCATACATATGGACAACCTAGACTGGTTGCTTGGGGCTGGTGGGTGGATAGGAAGAGAAGTTTTACAAGTTGGCTGCAGAGAGAACCAGATGTGGTGCTGAGAGCCGGAAGCTCTCCTTTGCCTGGACTGTGGGTTTCTGCAGCCAGGGCTGTTAACTCAGGATCATTCTTCTTCATGGGGAGCGTTCCTCAGGCCAGTGAGGCCCCATCTGATACAGCAGCACCCCGAGAGAGCCGAGAAGCTGCACAGCTCTCTG
>PVJL010001784.1:0-156779 GCA_004026885.1 Lyroderma lyra
TTTTGGTACATATAAAAGAATGTATGTATTCGTCACTTTCATTATATGAAGTTACAAGCCATAATTATACAACGAAACTGTGAACCTGTAAACACAGCACCCGAATTAGGAACATTATTAATAACTGTGAGCTCTGCTCTGATTCTGGTCCTTCCTTCCTCTCGTCAAGCAAGCATTACCCTGAATTCCTTTGTATTTAAAAACAATCACCTATGACATTTCTGAACACTATGTTGTTTAGATTTGCTCAAATATAAGCTTCATAAAACTGCTATTAGTATCTTGTAGGAGACTGAATAATAAATGACATGTATATAAGAATGGGGATGCTATTCCAGGTGAAAGTGCGTGTGTTTTGACTGTACCTGACCACTTGGATGAATCTGTGGGAGGCAGAAACCAACTCCCATTCCACTGAAGCCAGCCCCAGCTTTTATCTACACCCCAGGCAAAGGAATTTAAGAGGAGGTGAAGTGAAAAAGGACTGCCCGTCCTCCTCCCACCCCCATCATACCCCAGTTACTTCCTATGGAGAAGAGTTCTCACCCACCACCCCCGCCCCCCATGCTCTCCTTAGAAAGGCCTGCTTGCAAGGTTGGCCCTTGCTGGCACCTGGGAACTTGGATTTGGGGAGGTCCCCACCACTCCCTGGCAAGAGAGGCTGGGTGTGCCCACACTGTCCAAACAATAGGATTTAGTGTATGCTGAGCATTGGCTTTCCTCCTGGGAGGTGGGAATTGTGTATGTGGCAGGCAGAGGATACTGACGTGACCAGCACCCTTCCCCCGCCTCCCACCTCCAGGAAAACCTATGGACACTGAGTCTCTAATGAGCTCCCCTGGTTGGCAACACTTCACATGTGTTGTCACAAGACATTGCTTGCGAATTAAGTGTGTCCTGTGCGAATCCATTGGAAGAGACTCTTATAAGCTGGTGTCTGCTTTCCTCTGGACTTGGCCCCATGTGCCTTTCTGGCTGCTGATTTTGCTTTGTACCCTTTCGTTGTAATAAATGATACCTGTGTATATACTATATGCTGAGTCCTGTGAGTACCCCTGAGGGTGGTCTTGGGGGCTTGTGTTTTTGTTCTACCCTGAGACTCTGAATAGAGGGACCTTTCTTCTGAGATTTGTACTTTGGAGGGCCTTCAATATTTCAGACACACACACACACACACAGGCAGACCCATGCACATACACAGGCAGGCAGGTGCACACACAGGCAGGTGCACACACATGTGCACACACACATACATACACAGGCAGGCGCACATGCACACACACACATATACACAGGCAGGTGCATGCACACACACACACACACACACATGAACATAAGCGGGCATGTGCACACACAGGCAGGCACATGCTGCATACACAGGCAGTCACGTGCACACATAGGCAGGCATGTGCACACACAGGCAGGTGCACGCGCGTGCACACACAGACTTACACACACAGGCAGTCACGTGCACGCGTGCGCGCGCACACACACACACACACACACACACACACAGAGGCAGGCCTGTGCACATACACACACAGGCAGGTGCACGCACACACACACACGCACAGGCAGGTGTGCACACACAAACACAGGCAGGTGCTCATGTGTGCATGCACACACACACACACACACACACAGAGGAAGGTGTGTACATGTACACACACACAGGCAGGTGCTCATGCATGCGCATACACACACACTCACACACACACCACACAGGCAGGTGTGTACATGCACACACACACACAGGCAGGTGCTCATGTGCGCGCGTGCACACACACACACACACACACACACACACAGGAAGGTGTGTACATGCACACACACACAGGCAGGTGCACACACACAGGAAGGTGTGTACATGCACACACACACAGGAAGGTGTGTACATGCACATACACACAGGCAGGTGTTCATGCGCACGCGCGCACACAAACACACACACACACACATGTGCACACTTCTGACACTTAGACAATTACACTTTGTTTTGTTTTGTTTTTTTGTTGTTGTTGTTTTTTTTGTTTTGTTTTTTGCCTTTTGGGTATGTGGGTAGCTCCCTGACTGGGAATCGAACCCAGGCCGCAGCACTCACAGCGCCAGCGCCAAAGCCTTAAGCCACTACACCATCAGGGAACTCCCACCTCTGACACTTAGGATCTGGAGCTCAGTACAATCTGGGACCCTAAAGGCCTGCTGTCATAAGTATCGCCATTCCGGCCCCAGGGAAACGCTTCTGCACATCTCTTGCCTCGGGTCTTGAAAAACTGCATCAACTACTGTGAAAGCTGTGTGCTGCCCACTTTCAACAACATCACAAGTGGACATGGCTTCAGAGAGCAGGGAGTAGCTGAGCGGAGGTGCTTGGGTAAGAGAAAAACCAAATGAATTAACTTGTCAGATCCTTCCTCTCAGCTTGAATGAAATAGATTCCTATAAATTATTGTCTCTAGTCCTGGCTGCAGAGGAAGTAAGGAACACAGCATTCACAACACTTGCATGAGGCTGCGGAAGCGTATGTAACGGTAGTAAACATGTCGCATTGCTCTTACATTTGTGTATGTACACAGCTCGAGACACAATACTGACATCAGTTCTTTACATTGGCAACTAGATAGACACTACATCATAGAATTGTAAATATCAAGTAACAAAACATTCAATAATATCTACATTTCCAAGAAATTAAATTTAAAACTTTTCGCTTCATCTGTACCTTTGATGAAAATATTTTACATTCATTCTGATTTATATTTTGCCTTTTAATTTTTGTAACCATTTTTAATATTTTAGGAGAGAACTTTTACTGAAATATTGAAATATAATTTTGATTTAAAAAATTTTTACATATATTTTTAAGGTACTTTAAAAATGAAAGTACACTCACAGTTTATTCCCTTTGAATACAATGACTTTGTTTAATCCAGACCAGACGTACCATTTTAAATAGGACAGAAAACAATAGTCCTATCCCCTTTCAAATGGTACGAGTGGTCAGCCTACGGACACCTTGAATTTAGCCCAGTGAGGCTTGCTGATCACACGTAATGTTTGAAATGGGACAGGACCATTGTTTTCTGTCCCTTTTAAAATGGTATGTTTGGTCAGCCTATTCTTAGATAATTATTATCAGCAGAATACAGTTTTGTGAAAATTAAGATATTTGGAGATTGTGCTGAAATAAAGGCAAAAAGTTTTATGAAGTAAGTATAAAATAATACATTCATTGTGTGTCTGTTTTACTATTCATACTATTCATCCTGATAGTACCAGCCCATTAATGGAACACTCAGACACACACAATAATAATTACATTCTGTTGTCTTTGATATAAGACTTTCAATCATATCAAAATGGCAACTTTCTTAATTTTTACATTTACAAAGAGTGTGGGGGCCCCATTTGTCTCTTGCCCTGGCCCTGCCCGTGTTTGGCGAGGCCTTCACCCACTGCTATAGAAGGACCTGCTTTCCTGTGTGGCCGGGGCCCTTGGGGCAGAGTGCCGGGCAACTGTGTGTCCCAGGCGACAGCTGACTCAGTGTGCATATGTCACCAGGGCCAAGGGCGCACCAAGGCCGAGGGAGAGGAAGTCCCTGGAGCCTCCCTAGCGGCCTCTGTGGGCAGCCCAGGAAAGTTTCTGCCATGCACGCTCTATGTCTTCCACATGCCGTGCAGGGCACTCAGGTGCTCAAGTGCTCATGTTTTGGGGCTTGGGCGAAGGGGTTTGAATTCTAGCTCGGCTGCTTTCTGGTCTCGTCACTGAACAAATTACCTTAACTTCTTTGATCTTGTTTCTACATATGTAACATGGGAGTGCTTATTGCCACTTCACTGCTGTTGGGAAAACTGGCGATTTGTATTTAAAACACATAGCATGGTCCCTGGGATGTGGCTTAACACATGTTAACCAGTGTTTCTGGACAGGGAAACTGAGGAAAGATGTAAAGTCATCCTGGTGATTAGTAGAGGAATGAAGACCCAGGCATTGTGATTGCTGGTCTGATGTTTTTCCCATTTTCGAGGACCTGAATACCCACAGTTCCTCTGCCTGCTCTTCTGACCAGGCTTAGGGTAGGAAGGACGCCTGCTCTCTGAGCTGCAAGGCCTCCTGCTCTGAGCACCAATCCACTTACCTTGGCATCTAGCTTGAAAGATTTACAGCCAGGTTGGGCGTACTCTGGAGGTCCCTTTACCTGTAAGTTATTGCACCGGTAATTAGATTTCTTTCTATTGTGGTAGGCCAGCATGTGTAAATCCTCAGAATCCTGGGACTTGATGATAGAAGGGTCACCTGAGCCTCTGTGCTGCCTAAAATGCATCTTCCAGGAAAATGATTTCTCTGGGCACATAAGTTACTGCGGTCCCGAGATAACCATAGCTCAGGCTCGGACCATTCCTGTAATGCTGTGTTCAAGTGATGCAGTGTTCATGGCCTCCTCTGCAGCCCGCCCGCCTCGTCCTGCTCTCTGAGGAGAAGCGCTTTAACAACACCTGCTGTCACTGCCGATGAGATCAGTGTAAGGAGAGGGTGGGCAGAGAGAGGGAAGGCTGCCTCGCTTCCCAGGCTGCTTTTCTTCCCAGGCTAGAGTGACTCAAGTCCACATTCTTAGTCCTCCGATGAGCCACGTGGAAGTCAGAGACACTTTGAACCATGACACAAAAGGCTATCCATTGGCAAGAGGATTAAATTCAAGTGCCCACCTCATGCCATGTACAATAACAAATTCCAGATGGATTAAAGATTTGTGCATTAAATATAAAATATTAACAAATTAAAGCAATGTAAGACTATATATGTGATTACATGTAAGTTTATCTATCTACCTATCTGTCTATCTGTCTATCTCCCAAGGTAAGGTAGAGGGCATATGTTATATGTCTGTATCTATTATCTATTATATCTCTATATCTATCTGTCTATCTATCTATCTATCTATCATCCATCTATCTGTAGCTATTCATCTATCATCATCTGTCATCTTTCTATCTATCTATCTATCTATCTATCTATCTATCTAATCTATCTGTCTAATCTGGCACCAAACCCAGAAGCCAAAAGAGTGAAGTTTGGCAGATTGGACTGCCTAAACATTAAAAAAACAAAACAAAACACAACACCCAAAACTGTACCATAAAAGGCCCAATAAATGAGCCAAAGACGTGACAGCCCTTGAGAAAGTATTTGCCGCACGTTCTAGCAGGAAAATTGTGAATATCCATACTACAGAAAGTATTTCTTTAAAATCAGCCAGAAATAATAAAAATAGACAAAGAATTCACACACACACACACACACACACACACACACACTACAAATGACACACTGAAGATGAAAAAGTTTTTTTTTTAAATAGCCAATCTCACTAATAACTAAAGAAATTTAAATGAAAACACATTGTGGCATTGTTCTTATTTTGCTGACCCAATTAAAAAGATTGGTAACGTTTGAATTGGTGAGAATGAAGAAATGAGCTCACGCACACTGTTGGTAGAAATATAAATCCCTATAGGCTTTTTGAGGGCAGCTTTTTAATAGATATATAAAGTTAAAATGAGCTTATTGAGTATGCCAGCAATCTCTCCTCTAGGAGTTTATTCTCCAACAATCATAGCATGCATAAGTAAACATATACATACAAGGGTATTCATCCATTACACCGTGGTTATGAGAGCAAAAATTTGTAAATTTAAGTTCCCATCACAGAACATGGCACATCTATGTAATGGCATTTCATTCACTCTTATAAAAACAAGGTTGCTCTGTTTAAGAAGAGTAACATTTTCCTGAGCACGGGACTAGGCACTGTTCTGAGTACTTTATGTTTGTGACCTCATTTAGCTCTCTCAACACGTTATGAAGTAGGCAACGTTGTAATCATCCCTATGTTGCGGAAGAGGCACAGAGAGGTTATTCACCTCCACATGATCACACAGTTATAAGAAGTCAGAGGCGGTATCTGAACCTGGTGGTGAGGTTCCTGAGGCACTGACCAGGAAGGAGCCATCAATAAAAGTTACTTAAGTGCTAAGGAATAAAAGTGCAAATTGCAGAAGATACAGCAATTGCATTTTGGTGAAAATATATGTGACTATGTATTCATATACATTGTTTACATAACTATGTGTGTGTTTGCATAACTGTAATTATAGAAAATTTCATTTGGTGGAAACGACCAAAGAGGCAGGGAGAGTAGGCTGACTTCTTTATTTTCTCTGAAAAAGTGGTAGGATTAAAAAAAATAAACTGAACTTCTCAGTTCCCTTCTGTTTTTATTTTTATTATTATTTTTTATTACCCATACCCACTTGACTTGAATGAAATAAAAATGGCCCTGTCTGGTAGCAAAAAATACAGCCTTGAGAAATAACATCCAGTTCACGCCAGAAATAAAAATCCCGGTTTGAAAATACAGTAGTCACTTCTTATCCACGGGCGATACGTTTCAAGACCCCCTGGAGGCCTGAAGCCACAGCTTATGCTGGACCCTATATAAACTATGTGTTTTGCTATCCCAATGGCAAAGCTTAATTTATAAATTAGGCACAGTAAGAGATTAACAACAATTAGCTTCCATGATAGAAGGCTTCCCCAGCATGTGTCAAGGCAAACCTGCTCCTTCTCCCCAGGCCATGGTGTTCTTCTGTAGCTGGCGCGCTTAGCTGGAGGTAGGACATCAGGAAAGCAGACAGGTGAAGTACAGGTGTCATGTACCTGATAAAGGTAAGCTTGCAGGGAGGGCGAGCAAGAGTGGGCCAGGGAGGCTGGGGCTGTGGGAGACGGACTGGGTGCTGTGGGTCAGGCACGTGGTGTGCGTTATTTTACTTGTTTCTCATGACAACCCCTCGCAATGGGTTTTGTGATCATTCTCATTTTTCAGAGGAGGAATTCGCCTCAGAGAGGTTAATTAACTTGGCTGAGCACATGTAACCGGGACGCTGAGCTCCTGCAAAGAACGTGGGGGACTTTCTGGGGCATCATGGCTTCAGCGAGGGCCAATGTGAACTCAACGAGGGTATTGGCAGGAGAACCACGGACCTGGAGCAGTTAGTCCCAGGTGGGTGGGCACTGTCACCCTGCTATTGAGCAGAGCAGCTTTAGGCTGGAATGAAAGCGTGGGATGAGAGGACAGAGGCCCCCAGGATGGGTGCTTAGAAGGGCCTGCAGATGGAATAGGAGTAGAAATAGCTCCGAGGAAACGAGCAGTGCTCCTCTCTGCATCACGTGACTGGAGAAACCAGAGATTCCATATTAAACAGCACGTGACCCCTGGAAGCCCCTCCCTTCTGTTGATAAGTGAATGGTCTTTGCTTAAATGGACTACTAGGTGCCACTAGCCCCTTGGCTCCTTCGAGTGAGTTAGAAAAAGGTGCCCCACTGGGCAGGGACATAGATCAGAGTGTGGGTTGGATTTCGGGCCCCTTGGCCAGGTGCCTATGTAGGACAGCTGTAGAGGAGGCTCTGCGTACCGCAGGTCCTGGCGGGGAGGGGCATGGCCAGAGAGCAGGAATTCAGGAGGAGTGGGCTCAGGACTCCAGGAGGGCAGGAACTAACATGTACCTGCATCAGTATGTTCCACCCTCGGCCCTGGACTGGCCCAAAGTGTACCCCAGAAGTGCTTGCTGAGAGATGAGTAAGAGAGAACCACCTTCCTTTTGGTTCTCTAGAAAAAGATTTGGATGTGAGCAGGAAGATGTGATTGATCATGTGAGATGGAGCCTGGAAAGGGGGGAAGCTTAACTCATTGTGTCAACTTCATCAGTAAATACTTTACAATCCTAAAGAAATCATACCTGAACTTCATTGGGTGATGGATAGCCAGCCGTGTGCTAACCTTGCAGCGATGGGCAGTTTTATGCATCACCTCGCCTAGGCTGTGGACTCCAGTTATTCAATCAAATGCTAATCTAGGTGTTGCTGTGAAGGTAGCTGTCATCAAAGTCTAAAATCAGTGACTTTAGCTAAAGGAGATCATTCTGTCTGGCTGGGCCGGATTCGATCCTTCACAAGTGTTAAGAGCAGAGCCGAGGTTGCCCCGAGGAAGAAGACATCCCACACGTGGGCTGCAGCTTCAGCCTGTGTCCGAGAGTCCCGAAGGCCGGCCGTATGGGCGCCAGCTTGCCCAGCCAGCACAACAATTGCATGTTCTGTGGTTGCTGAGCTTAGAATTCCTCACAACAAACCTTTTAACATATATCTCCTACTTGTTCTAGTTCTCTGGTTGAACCATATAGATCAAATTATCTAATCCCCTCAAGAATACCGATGGTTACTGTTATCATTTCCATGTTAACCGGAGCCCCCCAGAGGGCGAGCCGTGCCAGCAAACAATGAGACCAGGACTCAAACCTCAAAGCTTCTTACACGTTCTCAACTGCTGCACCAGAGACGAACAGGGAGGGAGCCACGCCGAGAGCAGCGAGCTGTGCGTAGGTGACCGACCGCTTTAGGACGGACCGGGCCGTTGTGGTCGGCTCCCTGGGACCAATGTTGTGACGGAGGTGGTGGCAGCTACCCAAAGCAAGTCACTGTGGCTGTGGGGCCTGGGGGACGCACACATCTCAGCATCACCCCCCCAGCCCTGAGTGCCCTGACAATCTGATGCACACAGAGCGTTCCCTGGGTGTTGTAGTTGCTTATATTTGCTGGAGAGTTTTCCTCTGGTGGTTTCTTCTATTAAGTGTTTCTTCTCACGGTGATGAGCTTATTAAAATTCACTGAAACGTTCACTATCAGTCTTCTAAACTGAACTCTTGCCTCTGATTCATTCATTCGCAGTGACATCTGAGTTCCCCTCCTTAACAAAGCAGCGCCTAGCGCGTGTGGGAAGCAAAGCTAGCTGGTGGCTCAGAAGGGATCCAGGGCCACCCAGTGGCTTCGCAGCGCGCTTCGCTGTGCATGCAGCCCACCTGGGTGGAAATGACTCCTCAAGACTAACAACCTAAAGAAAAGCCTTTGAGTTCAGCGTTTGGGGTGTCACTTTACATCGTTGAAATCACGGAGTAAATGTCCTCTGTGGCATTTGATTTGTCCCCATATCACAGCTCAGACCCTGAGTGCTGAGCAGCTCCACGCCCTCCCCCTCCCCTTACCCATGCCTTGTGGCTCCTCCCTTCCCACCCTGACAGTCTCGGGTGACCAGGAATGAACACAAGCGCACCAGGAGGTGACGGATAGGAATGTGTTAACTTCCAGCAATGACTTTTAGCAAATGCAGAATGGAACATGACCAAAAGTAATGGTGCGTGTGGTGTGTGTACACGTGCCTGTGTGCTTATTTATGTCAGAAGAGGCATGAGGCAGCAGCCTGAGGATTAAGGTTTAAAGTCATGAAACAAAACTGGGGCTCTGAACTCTCGGGGCCTCCAGAGTGTGGCTGGGAGACAGAATGCTTCGTCCAGAGGACACAGAAGAGGGACAGGGATTGGTGCTCATGATTTAATGAGAATTTCAATGACTAGAGTATTTTCATTCTTTCTCTGTCTCTTCCTGACTCTCTGTGTTGCTGTCTCTCTCACATATGTGTGTCTCATGGTCTTTATACTTTGAAGCAGAAAAGCCATTGGGTGATTCATGGAACCACCAGGAAGAGGAACACTCAGACCTTCCAAAGGCACAGTGACAAATGACAAACCACAGGCAAAATGATGCCCTGAAACCAGGCCTGCGAGGACACCACTGCTGATGTTCTGCTGGGTCCTGGATGTCGCCCACTGGCACGGTGGCCGTGCAGCTGCTGAGCCCTGGCATTAGGACCCGCAGAGCTTTACAATGACCTGGCATGCCTCTGCTGAGAGCCTCAGGTGACACGAGTCCCCAGAGAACCCAGCTGGCTAGGTGGGTCCAGCTAGATACAGCCTCACTATTCTGATTTATTGTTGGAAATAAAAGAGATAATTATGGTCAGCTCCTGGTGCTAATTGGGCACAGAATGCAGATGGGGAATTTCAGACTTTAATTTTGCCCTAGAACACCAGCCATCCCTTCCTTAAATGCCCTGGAGAGTTTAGGGGAGTCTTTAGCCCGAAGTAAGATGATGGATTAGTGGGACATCTCGGCTTCTCTCTGGTTCTGTAGGTGCAGAGTCTCCTGAAAGGTGGGTCAGCCACACAGCACTGGAATGGGAGGGAGAGAGAAGGAAAGTCAAGGACTCAAGAGAATGTGAAAAAGAGGTTCCAGAATCTTCCAGCTGCAGATCCCTGTTTTGTTTTGTTTGTTTGTTTACTTTGGGCCATGGTGGTTTTTTGTTTGTTTGTTTGCTTTTTAAGCTAAGCCCTTGACATGAAGGAGCAAACTGCCACGGTCCTCTGAGGCGGAAAGCAGTGAGGGTGCAGCAGGTAATGCCGAGAAGCCGAGCCCCCCGGGCCCCCTCACTGAAAGCAGGTTGCTGGATTGTGGCTGTGGCCAGTTACAACCTGCTCTGGGACGGGAAACTTCTAGAATCTGGTGAAGTGCATGTCTTGAGGTCCTATCCTGGAAGAAAAGTCGAACCCTAGAAGAACAGGTGTGGGGGCCGGGGGGACCTCTGCATCTTCCAACCAATTCTTTGAAGATGACAGCGATGGCCAGCAATGGGTTTGGCCTCATGGAAACCACAGCTGGGCAGCCCTTGGCCGATGTGGACTTTGTGAGTTTCTTTCACCAGAAAACCCGACCTGCCTCTGCCAGGCATGAGGCTGAAGTGGGACCTCTGAGACGGGAGCACCTGAGAGGCAGCCTGAAACCCGTGGCCTCCTCCCGCTGAGACCTGGCTGTTGAGTGGCAAGAACTGGCTGTGCTGGGCTGGTGTGTATGTGTGTGTGCATGTGTGAGAGTGTGTACATGCACATGTGTGTATTTTTGTATATGTGAATGAGTGTGTGTATGCTTCTGTCTGTACACATGTGAGTGTGTATGTCTGTGTGCTTGTGTGCATTTGTAAATGTGTATATTTATGCACACATGTGCATATGTAAACGTGTGTGTGTACGCCTGTGTGTGTGTTTGTGAACGTGAGTGCGTGTGTGTGGCAGTCAGAGGCAGAGCAGAGGCCGGCCCTGCTGACTGCCCCCCTCTTCACCTTCATCAAGAGAGAAAGGCCATTCCTCCTGGTGACTCCTGGGAGCTGCGGGATCTCAGAGAACATACATTTACCCAGAACAAAGCTCAACCCTCAAAGGTTCTTTCCTGTCTCTGATTCCAGAAAAGTACCTGCCCTTTCATCTGCTCCTCACATTCGTGCCTGTCTACACCCCAGCCATTTTTCTTCTCTTGGTATTTCAGGTCTCATCCCTCCTCTTTTGTCCCTCGGGCTGGTTTGTGTCTCTTCGTCTTTGCAGGGTCTGCAGTCCCTGCCTCTGTCTGTCCCTCCCTCTGCTTTGGCTGAGTTCTCTCTCAGTCTGTCACTTTTTTCTCTTCTCCTCTTGGCTCGAGCTGAGCAAAGTGGCTGTCAGGGCCATCCCTCACCAGAGCCGAAGCCCAGAGAAAAACAGTGTTGGATTGGACGAGTGATTTTAGCTTCCCCTCTGATCTTAAGTTTCTCCAACTTGATTTTGAACCTCCCCTGCAGCCCTGGGATGTCAGGAGGTCACCTGGGATGAACTGGGCCCCGGGGCTCTGGACCCCCTGCCTCAGCACCTTGAGCCCCCACCCCTTCTCCTCACTTGGAGTGATCTAGTCTTCCTGTCTTACAAATTGGGATCGCTCTCTGCATGCGGGCTTTGGTGACAGCCACCAGATGGCAGAGACTGGTTTTTATAGTAACTCATTAACCTCTTGCCATCCTACAATTAAGAAAGCATTTAATTGCTTTTTCTCAAGCCATCCTATGAGTGATTTGGGCAGCTTGTGCTCATCATGTGAACCAATTTGCAGCTAGCGCCCAAGAGAGTGGGAGCCGGGGAGTGTGGTGCGCTCAGGCTCAGTGCGCACCCTGGCGGCCCTGGGTTACCTTTTGGGACATTTTGGGTTGAGGGGGTACAAGCCCCAGAATCCTCCCCACTCCTACTGGTTTCCTTCTGAGTTGACAAAGTCCTATAGGTGAGCTCTGAATCCTCCTTAGAGATTATCTACATCCTCTCTCTTTTAACTGTGGAAGGGGCTAAGGCCACATAGGTCAAGGAACTTGCCCCAAGTCACATAGCTAATCGAAGAGAAACAAGCCAGCGCAGACAGATAGAGAGACAAAATAGAAAGGATGAGCTCCGAAATGCCACTGGGGTACCAGAATCTGTTCCTTTCCCACCTGCTGAGCTCTGGGCTGCCTCGTGCTTTGCCAGTATTCCCTGGGACATGGTGCTGCTGCAGAGCTTCTGAAAAGGTGTTCGCTCATGCACCTGGACTGCCCTGGTGCGGAACACCTGGGCATGCTTTATGCAGGAAGCAGCTCAGAGCCTCCCTGGATGGATTAATTGACTCCATCCAGAGACGCAGGGTCCCCCCGCATCCCCACCCCCACCTCCTGCTGCCAGCCAGCAAACCCGCAACCTCTCCGCTATATTGGGATCACCGAGCTCACAGCCCCATGCCTACAGGGGCTCCTGCCCACAGCACAACTCCCACCAGCCTTGCTCAGGTGCCAGCACCACTCGGTGTCAACCCCCCCACCAGCCGACCAGGGTGAACCGTGCCCTAGCTGTGGGGCCTTCCCTCCAGGGGATCATACACTATCCCAGGCTCTGTGTGAGCTCTGAGCTGGACATTCTCGAGGTGTGGCCCACGAGGTCAACAACATGCTTCCCATCCCTTCCGCCCTGAACCACCTCCACACTGCAGCTCTGCAGGCATCTATCTAGACCAGCGGTTCTCAACCTGTGGGTCATGACCCCTTTGGGGGCTGAACGACCCTCTCACAGGGGTCACCTAAGACCATCGGAAAACACACATCAGATATTTACATGACAATTCATAACAGTAGCAACATGACAGTTATGAAGTAGCAACGACAATAATTTTATGGGAGTCACCACAACGTGAGGGACTGTATTAGAGGGTCGCGGCACTAGGAGGGTAGAGAACCACTGGTCTAGGGCCATGCTCTCTCATTCCCTGACTGCCTCGTACCTTTCCTACGCCCACTCTTCTCCTCCATCCCAAGCTCCACACTCTTCCACTGGACTTCTGGGTCTTCTGCTCCATGAACAGAGTCCTCCATTCCCAGCGGGATAAACATGGAGACTCACCTAATCTCCTCACCTTTTTTGCCCATTCCCCCTAACCCCCTCCCATCAGTTTGTTCTCTGTAACTATGGGTCTATTTGTTTTATTTGTTCATGTTCTTAATTTCATCTTATGATTATTTATTGCTAGTGTATTTCTGTATAATTTTTGTATATTGATGTTGTATCCTGCAACTTTGCTGAGCTGGTGCATTTATTCTAATAGTACTTTTGGTAGATTCATTAGGGTTTTCTACATATAATATCATGTTATCTACAAATAGATAATTTTTACCTGTTTATTTTCAATCTGGACACATTTTACACATTTTATTCTTTCTTCTTGCCTAATTTCTCTGGCTAGAAACTCTACAAATATGTTAAATAGAAGTGGAGAAAGCAGATGTACCTAGGAGCTTTTGACTGTATACTAGGTGTTTTGGATTTTACCTTGTTATGTGCTGAATTTTGTAGCATTCATTTAAATATTGCTGGGTTTCACCCTGGAGTTGCAGTTAAGTTACTCAAAATCAGTTTGATCCTTTAAAACTTGTTTATAAGCTTTATTGATATGGATTCAGGGCAGCCTTTATTTGGTCTAAGCCTAATTCGGCCTCACTATGAAGGCAATACCTTTCTGAGGGTTTATGGCTGCCATGTGTCCTGAGAGGCCTTCTTACTCTGGAAGTTGGGATTATACACTATCCCAGGCTCTGTGTGAGCTCTGAGCTGGACATTCTCGAGGTGTGGCTCAGCTCGGGCAGTCTGGAGCTGTGGGTTTCCTGGCTTCTGGCCTCTCGTTCCATTCTGAAACTGTAGGTGCAGAGCAGTGTCATTTTTGCCTAACACAGTCAACACACAGTTTAGCCCCAAGGCACCCTGGAAGCCAGATAAGAATATCAATAAGCTATATGGTGTTTCCACATCTCCTTGTTGTCAACGATGGAGTATGGCAGAATTAGTGCTGATAGAAAAATCTGGTATTTTTTTAGAAAATATGCTGTCTGGATAAATTATTGACTCTATTTCAGGGGTGGTGAGGGTAGAAAAGGGAATGGCTCATTAGTGTTATCACAGGCTACAATGCCAGCAGCCCCAGGTTGGCTTCTCCACTTAGCTATCACCTGTGTGATGTTGGGGAGGGTACCTAACCTCTCTGAGCTGTTGGGTCCTCATCTCTAAAATAGGCTAAAAATATCTACTATGAGGCTCACCTATGCTGACTACAAAAAAAGGCAGTGACTTTCCAACTTTAGAAGAAATCTTACGTAGAATTCACACATACACAGACGTGTACATCTACATCAAAAAGAGGGGAAATACATAGATAAAGAGGTTGGGGTGGAGGGAGCAATCCCAAGGCAGTTCTGTCAATGAGAGACGATTGTACACAGCCCGGCTCGAATGTGGCAGGAACATGGTTTGAATGTGACAAGAGGAGGGTTCCTGCCGCTCCTGAGGGGAGCAGGGGAGAGTGAGAGGAGGAGAAAAGTGGGGATACCATGTGAGGGAGGAGCCCACGGGGGTCTGAAGGGAGCACCGCGCGGGTGGGGGGGGCCAGGCGGAGCAGGTGGTCAGGACGGCCCCGAGGGGACAGGAAAGGGTAGGGGGCTTTGGGAGTGGCAGGTCCCTTTGCAGGCAGTACCCCTAAAGTCTTCAGTCAAATCAGCTGTGGGTATGACTGCTAACTAATTAGGCAGGTGTGCTCACCTATTTATTTATGTATTTATGTATTTATTGGCTTGTTTATTTATTTATTTTGTAGAACAGCGGAAAGGGAATAATGCTGCTGTCCCCAATGACTCCATGTGAAGTGACGACAGGCCCAGGAGGCCGAAGCCCACGGCAGGGGAGGCGCTGGGAGCTGCCCAAGCCTGGGAAGAGCTCCTGGCTTCCCCGGCTGTGCCACCTGGGGCTTCAGACATCTCCGCTAGCTGCCACGGCCCAAGTAGCCCTGCTGGCCTCTCCGTGCCACACAGAAGTAGAGCTGCTCCATGTGCAGCACATGGGAGGGAGGAGAAGTGTGGCTGCAGCCTCCCCTCACACCCCATGGTGCCCCCAAATGCCTCCTAAGCACCTCTAACCCCTGTGGGACAGACTGACAACTACAGTCCCTGTGGGGCTGTATAACGTTAGCTTTGTAACCTGTGCCTCACTTGGGGATGGCATCTCTCCTCCCACCAGCCCGTGGACAGATGGGGTTCACCAGCTCCCTGGGACTCTGTCTGTCACATCTTCCAGCAGCCCCATCCTCTTTGAAGCCGACAGCTGGCCTGACACCTCCGTGGAGTGGCAGCCTCTCTCCTGCCTGAAGCCAAATTCCTCTCAGCGCCATCACTCCTGGGTGAGTTCCTGTGGCTGCAGCGATGGCTGATGCTAGATGGTTAATGAGACCCCAGGAAACTCCTGTCCCTTGTACAAGAGGACAGGCCCTGCACAGACTCCAGGGCGGGGGTCTGAGACCCGGGAGGCCAGAGGTGCCAGCGGAGTGTACAGATGCGGCCACGCCTGCGTGAGCATTACAGGTGTCGCTCTGTAAGGACTTCTGTTCATTGCTCCTCCCCTCAGAGCCCTACAAGGAGACAGAAAACATTCTGCCTCCTTTCCCGGTACTGGCATTCTCTCCCACTCAGGATGGCCCAGACCTGGTCCCCAGACACGTCTTGGAATATCTTAGTGAGGGAATGCATGATCACCCATCCTCAGGCCTGGAAGAACACTGGACATTCAAGACCACAGGTGAAAGTCAGCCTGCTTCAGCAGAGAGTCCACAGACTTCAGAGACATCCTAACCAGGATCCATCCCAGCTCTAACACTCACTTGCTGTGTGACCTTGGGCATGTCACTTAACTTCTCTCAGCTTCCATTTCCTCCCCTTAAAAAACCTGAGAAGGCTGTTGTGACCATGAAGTAAATGAACACACACCAAAATGCTCTTTGACACGTTTACATTTTTATGCAGTGATGAGAGTCTGTGGGTTTTCTACTATTACCCTCCAGGAAGTTGGTCCCTCCATCTGGTCTCAAGGACAGAGGCAGAGGCTGGCACTGTGGTGCCCCAGGGAGGTAGTGTAATCACGCGAGGAAGCGTGAGACTCTGGAGTCAATGCTTGTGAGTCAATGCTTGTGATGGAGTCTCACCCACCCCTTACTTTGCAACCTCGGCAGGCAGCTTCATCTCTCTGTGCCTCAGTTTCTTCATGGGATAAGCATGGTACTGGGTGTGGTGACTTAATGCTGGGGACTGTTATTGCTGCCAGGCCACAGGAATAGTGCCACACCCTTATAAATAAAATTAGACAAAAATTGCCAGCACGGCCTGGTGAGGATAGGGCTTTGCCCCCAGTGAAAGCCACCCATTTTCATCCAGACGCTTTGTCTCCACTATTGACACTTGCTTTGTGACCTATCGGTTCGCGATTGGCTTGTGCCCAAACTCTCCAAGGTACGGAGTCACTCTTTGCTATTTAAATAAAAACTGCTGCAAGTCCCCAGTTCATGAATAATGGGGAACCCACAGTCTGGTCCCGTCCCCCTTTGAACCATTAAAGCAACCCCAACGTCAGGCTGTTGCAGGTTCTGCTGTGGATCGGAGGGTGTGTGTTTGTGTCACAGCGCAGCACAGAGACGTCAGACGGAATGGCACTCGTGGCTGCTCTGAAGGTCCTAGGCCCCCTTCCTTGGGAAAGTCTCCCACCTGCCTTGTCCCCCGGTCCCTCCATCAGCCCCTGGTCCCCCGGCTGCTGCCCTCCAGAAATCAGGAGTCCTTTGCTTTATTAGGTCACCCACCCCTTGGTCTGGGGCCTGTTTCCGTGAATCAAAACACACGGCGGGAGCCACAGAGGCTCTGACATGTCATCTTCCCTGTCCGTGCTCAGTTTTCCCACGTGGCTCCCCACCCACCGGACTCCATCAGTAAAGGAATCCAGGCTACGAAGTAGTCTTTCCTGATATAAATCACTCTATACCCCCGCGTTCCTTTAAAGGCAAATGGGGTTACTGTCTTTTACTTTTTAAAGCGATTCAACTTTGTGCCTGCTAAGTCTGGGACGTCTTTCTTCCCTCTCTCCGGCTCTCTGGCTTCTGCCTGCCCTGGCGACAGGAGAAGAGAGGCGTCAGAGGGGCCTGGTTTAAATCCTAACTTTTCCATCTGCTGGCTGTGTGGTCTTCCACTAACTGCTTAACCTCTCTGAACTCAATTCTCCCATCTAGCAAAGTGGGAAAGAAGGCTTGTGTCACACATTTGCTGTGAGAATTAAAGAAGGTCCAGTAGGATAACAAAAATAATTAAATTAAATTAAAAAGACAGAAATAGCAGGTGTTGGTGAGGATGCAGAGAGCCAGGAACGCTCGTGCACTGTTGGTAGGAACGTAAAAGGGTACAGCTGCTGTGGGAAACGTATGGCGCTTCCTCAAAAAATTAAAAATAGAATTACTACTTCATCCAGCAATTTCAGTTCTAGGTATATGCACAAAAGATTTGAAAGCAGGGTCTGAAAGAGATATTTGCACACCTACCTTCACAGTAGCACTATTTACAATAGCCAAGAGGTAGAAGCAAACCAGGGGTCCATAGACTAATGAATGTATGGGCAAAAGGCGGCATATCCATACAAGGAAATGTTATTCAGCCTTAAAAACGAAGGACGTTCCTCAATGCGCTATGATCCAAATGGACGAACTTTGAGGATATTATCCTAAGTAACGTAAACCAGTCATAAAAGGACAAACACATTACGATTCCCTTAGATGAGGCACTAGGGTAGTCAAATTCACAAAGACAGAAAGTAGAAGGGTGGTTGCGGGGGGCTGAGGAGAGGGCACCATGGGCAGTTAGTGTTTAATACAGTGCTCCCCAACCTTTTTGGCCCCGGGGACTGGTTTCGTAGAAGACAATGGTGTGTGCAGTTCACAATAGGGCTCGGGCTCCTATGAGAACCTAATGCCCCCGCTGAGCTGACAGGAGGCGGGGACCAGGGGGTAATGGGAGCGACGGGGGCGGCTGCAAGGACAGAGGACACTTCACTGGCGCGACAGCCCGCCGCTCACCTCCTGCTGGGCTGCCTGGTTTCTAACCGGCCACAGGCTCGTGCTGGTCTGTGGCCCGAGGGTTGGGGACCCCTGTTTTAATAGATGCAGAGTTTCAGTTTTATAAGGTGAAGAGAGTTACGGGGGATGGATGGTGGTGGTGGTTACACAATGTAAATAGGTTGAATGCCACCAAATAGTACACTTGAAAAGGGTTAAGATGGTACAATTTCTGTTATGTGTATTTTACCTTGATAAAAAAAAAAAAAGAGGAGATAAAGGAGGTCAGGTGTGTCAAATGCCCCAAGGTGGGTCTGGCACACAGGAGGGGTTTGACAAATTTTCGATTGCTTCCTTCCTCTGGGAGAGACCACAGAATAAGGGAGGGGCAGGCAGACAGCGGGCTTGGACCGTGCTGTAGGGGGACTACAGGGAAAGTGAGGGGTTCGGTGATAAGAAACAACTGGATCCAGAATGTCTCCTGACAGACCTGCAAAGACTCCATCCGGGGCCATGTGGGCAGCAGACACGTAGCAGAAACGTGAGGGGCTTGCTTTCTTTGTCCTTTGCTGCCCAAACCAGTCTAGAGGCAGCTCATGGACTCCGCATGGTGTGTTCTCCCCAGAGCTGCAGACAGCTGCCTGAGGACCTAGGGTTGCCCCAATCCAAAGGGAAGAGAGGCTGTGGCCAAGCAGACACCAGGGGGATGAACACGCACGGCCTGTGAATGGTTCACGACACAGAGGGGCCTTCTGAAAGGATTGGTGAGGCATGGTGGTGGAGAGGGAGCCTGGAAGAGGCCACTCTGGCCCTCTGAGCCTCAGTTTCCTCATCTGTGCAAAGAGAGCATTGGGCTGTCTAAGGAAACCATTCTGCTCAGCAAGCTCAGGAGTTTGGCTCTCTCTCTCTCTGTGTGTGTGTGTGTCCTTTGAGAAATCTATGCATGAAAACATAGCTCATTCAGACCTTATTGATACTGAATGTGTCATTTTTTTACTTGGTCTAGGCTGAAGGCTATTGTCACACAGAAAAGGGCTTGATTTGCTCATGAATAGTGTTGGTGTGACGATAAGAGAATCATTTTTATTAAACCAGGCTGCCTCTCACCAGAATTCCTTTCAGATTCTGCCCTCACCCTCACGGGCTGAGCCCCCACTTCCTACAGGCACCCTGCTCTCCCCTGTCCATCTCTGGCCTCTCTCTCTGTGTTTTGGGAGACTTCTAGAACCCTACCACCCAACTCACTAATTGGAGATTCACTGTGCTCATTCCTTTATTCAAACTATTTCATTTTTATCATTGTAGTTTAATGTTGAAGAATTGTTGCTTTTCATCCCAATGTACTATTCTCTGTAAGTGTGTTATTATCTGGACTCTTTCTGGAATATGAATTATTATTTTAAATTTATCTTCTGCTTCCCCTGTTGATGCCATTCCCTTGGGTGTTACTTGTCTTTGTGAGGTTGGAGCCTTGCTTTTATATGGTTGGTTTTCCTCAGCTGTTTGCTGGGTCTTGGTTGTCCATTCACATTTGCACGTGAGAGTCCCTACTTGTTTCCTATGGGACTCTGCACGTCTCGGACTGTGATTTTTCTCTGCACTTGTTTCTCTGTCAGTTCAGCCCCTTTTGCTTTTATCTTCCAGGAAAACCTCAGCCTGTCTGGCCCACTCACCCCACTCCCCTCCCCCTCCTCCCTGTTTCCCTTTCTCCCTTCGTAATTTAAGTCCTGGTGTATATACACTGGCTCCTCGTTCCTCCTCTTCCTCAAAATGTATGATTTCAGTCGTCACAAGAGACTCGGGCCGGAGGAGAGGGACATTGCCAGGGTCAACCTGCCATCCCTTCTGGAGAGCCTCTTTTGTGTCTTCTTTTGCAGTCTTTAGAATGATTCGTAAGATGAGTATCACTTCCCTCCTTTTACGGTTGAAGAAACTGAGGGATTAAACTGACGTCCATTCCTTTTACAGTGAGTGGGGGACAGCTTGAAATCAGGTCCTCTGACCCCAAGGTCAGTGCCCACCCCACCACCATTTCCACCATTCTGAAATCCCAGAGACCTTTGACCTTGCTCTGACTATTCAGAAAGCTTGATTCAAATCAGTGGCGCATGTGCATTTGAGTACAAAAGGGCAACATGAAACTCTGCTCGCCGTGGGAGCTGGCCCAGAGGAGACCCGGATGTGGGAGCAGAGATAACTAGGATTGTCTCATGAGCTGCAAATCTGGATTTATTTAGAACTATCTCAGAATTTAGATTATTCAACAAGGCGGAAGGACTTTCCCCAATCAACCTTAACTCATGATGATTGGACTACATTGTCTGACTTACTAAATTGTTTATTGACTTTTTTCAGGCAGTAGTTCTTAATAAAGTAAATTTCCTAATAAAATAAATAAAGCACTATGGTCATGGTTGTGTTGTATAATCTGGAAGCCACCTCACAGAAATGCCAGAGCACAGCAGTAGCTGTGTTTACACTGGAGCTGACACGTTCAAACACAAGGGAAAAGTTCCAATATGTCCTGTGGGCTGGGAGGAGGTTGCCAGGTCCCCTGAAAGCTGGGACTTGAACTTAAAGTAGAGGACAGCCAGGGTCAATGACACCCTTTGAGCCACCCTTGAAGTCCTCGTTCTAAGCCCTTCGGGAAAGCGGACTGAGAAGCTGAACATGGCCCTTAGAAATAAGCTGTGGTCACTAGAAGCAACTAGTCAAGGATGGTGGAGAGAGGTGCATCTACCTGTGAGGACAACCACAGAGGGTCTGGGAGGAGCTGTGAGCTGGAGAAACAGAAATTTCTCTCATGTCCTGGGTATAGACAGGTCCCTAGGCCTATGGGGAGGGCAGGGCCTGGTATTGGAGCCCAGGAAGGAAGCTGGGAGGGTCTCAAATCCAGAAGCCTTCATGGTCTCAGTGAAGCAGGAGTCATGTAGCAGAGGGTGTGGAGAAGCAGAAACGGATTTCATCTGTCCCCTAGACTTCTCCCTGCTGTCTCCTCTGTGCCTCTTGAGAAGAGGGCTGGGTGGCCATCTCTATTGCTGCCCTTGGAAAACTAGTCATGGTCCATCCTCTTTTGGACTCCCTAGGCACAAGGACCACTTGCTGGACAAAGATATTTGTGCAGGGTCTGTGTATAGATCCTGTACAAACTTCTTCAAGGGATCTGCTTCCCATGGACTGATGGGGTCTTCATGGGACCGGGCTAAATCTGGTGCCAGGTCTCTGCGGAGACAGGTAGGCAGAAGGTGCTGCTCTGGGCTGGGTGATGAATTTTTAAGATCATTAATGGTAATGGCCATCTTTACGAGAGGAGGAACCCCCACGGAACCTGAAATTACCTCTAAAGGGCGGGCCCCTTGCAGTACCTGCTGCCCCCACTAGGTGAGTGTTCTAGGAGCCCATCTGCATCCATGCACCAGTTGGCATTGTGAGAGGCCTCAGTGAATGTTTTTGGAGACTCTTTCAATGCCTTTGCCCAGTTCATGATGGGTGATCTACACGAACTACGTGCAGCATGACTACATACCTGCCCACACCGCGCCGAGTGTTCAGCAGTTTTTGACCAAAATAACTGCATGACCCCCATGCTCCACCCTCCCTATTCACCCAATCTCACCCTCAGTGACTATTTTTGTTTCCCCAGATGAAAAAGTCCTCAAAGGGAAATGTCTTGCTGATGTAGAAGAGGTGAAACAAAACACAGGCAGAAGCAATAAAAGGCACCAAAATTGACGAGTTCAGAAACTGTTTTAAGCAGTGGGAAACTGTCTAGATAGGTATATTGCATCAAATGGAGAGTACTTTGAAGGTGACTGAAGTTTAAACGTGTAAGAATAAATACACAATTCTTTATAAATAAATTCCAGGTTCTTTTGGGGTCCCCCCTCATGTAAGAGACTACTTCAGGCAAGGTCCTGCAGGACAATGCACACGTGCACTGACTCCATTTCTTGGGGTCCCACTCCCTATTAAAGTGAGGACTCCAGGGATGGTATCTCCCATGAGACTAAGGACCTCCACCTCCCTGACCATAGCAGGAGCAGTGTCCTTTCCTGAGGGTCCTGGGGGCAAGCCCTGTTTCTCCTGCAGATGGGTTGGCTTTTCCCACGGACTCAGTCCATGTCTTCTCCATCTGAGCAGAAGTTTCAGGAGGACATATGAGGTCTGACAATTAAGTTTGTGAACTTGCCACTTTGTGCTTACATTGGTAGCACTGTACAAACAAAGCAGTAAGGTTTCATAACCTTGGTATATCTGTGCCTCACAGCTGTGTTCGTGTCTACCCATGGCGGTATCTTGCTGAGTGGCATTCATTGTTGTTGTGTGTTTTTGTGTGCCATTGTGAGAATGTCGGAGCTTGAATTAGAGCAATGAACAAACATTAAATTTCTTGTTAAACTTGGCAAGAGTGGAAGTGAGATCAGGAACATGTGAGTCCAAGTTTATGGGGATAATGCCATGAAGAAAACGGCAGTGAACAAATGGATTAAATGTTTTTCTGAGGGGAGAGAAAGCGCCACTGATGAAGAGAGTTCAGGGCAGCCAGTAAGAAGCACAACTGATTAAAACATTGCAGAAATTCATCAAATTGTGCATCAAAATCGTTGGCTGACTGTAGGCAGCATAGCAGACCAAGTATTGATAGAGAAACGAGAATCTTAACTGAAAATCTTGGCATGAGAAAGGTGTGTGCAAAAAGGGTCCCAAAGTAGCTCTCTGATGAACAAAAGCAAAGGAGAGTCGAAGTTTGCCAAGACCTTTTGGAGAGGTAAGACAATGGGCTATGTTATCACTGGTGATGAAATGTGGGTGTACCAATACGACCCTGAAACAAAGAGTCAAAGAGCACAATAGAAGTTGGCAAATTCTCCACTATCGAAAAAGTTCAGTCAGTCCAAATCAAGAGTCAAAATGATGTTGCTGATTATTTTTGACATTCGAGAAATTGTTCATTATGAATTTGTATCAAATGGGCAGTCAACCAAGTTTACTTCCAAATAGTGCTGAAAAGGCTGCATGAAAACATTAGATGAAAACAACCTGAACTTTTCATTAACAACTCATGGCTCTTGCATCACGACAATGCACCAGCTCACACAGCCCTGTCTGTGAGGGAGCTTTTAGCCAGTACACAGGTAACTGTAATGGAGCATTCCCTCCCTACTCACCTGATCTGGCCCCCAGTGACTTTTTCTTTCCATGAAGTTAAAGGAAATATTGAAAGGGAAATATTTTGATGACATTCAGGACATCAAGGATAATATGACAGCTCTGATGGCCATTCCAGAAAGAGTTCCAAAATTGCTTTGAAGGGTGGACTAGGCACTGGCATCAGTGCATAGCTTCCCAAGGGGAGTACTTTGAAGGTGACTGTAGTAATATTCAGCAAGGAGGTATGTAGCTCTTTTTCTAGGATGAGTTCACAAACTTAATTATCAGACCTTGTATGTCTTCAAAAAAATCTGATGGCTTCCCAAAGATAGGGAACATTTTCTTCCCTGGTAGTTTCCCAAAGTAGGGACAGTGTCTCCTGACCAAAGCAGGAGCTTCTTGAATCCAAACACCATGTTCTCCTCAGAATGTGCAAGACTGAGCCCTGCACAGCTTACACTGACTGATTGCCTGGGAGCACAGCGATGGTCCCAAAGATCGTGGGGGCTTGGTGCTGAATGGGAGATGGCTGTCTCCTTCTAGTCACCTGAGCCAAGTGTTTTCCTCAGGTCTATTTCCCCAGGTAACCTGGGCCTTCTAGTTTCTTGCGTTCTTTATAGTGCAAATGTTCTCATGAGAAAGGGCAGTGCTCACGGCTTGTCAAGGGCACCACACACAGCTCTAATTTAGTCTTCTTCAAGCAAAAGTGTGTTTCCCACAACTGTTCCTTAACTCTGGGAATTAATGAACAGCGATTAGAGAATTCACTAGTTTGCTAACAACCTTTCAAGAACTCCCCACCTGCAATACTGTGACTGATGCTATGACAAAGTGACCCCAGAGTGTACTTAAGTTTTTTCTGGGAGGCTACGTGTGTGTGTGTGTGTGTGTGTGTGTGTGTGTGTCCGTGTTTTTGTCTGTCTGTTCTTGTCTGAGCTTTTGCTCCCAGGAAATAGAAAGTGAAGACTGTACCAAAGAGAAATATGGGCCCGGCTTTGACCCTTCACACTGGAGGTGGTGGAAAGGGAGTGTCCTGTCTTGGCACCACTCAGCCTTGCCAAGGTTGCTGGCCTCTCACGAGACATGCTACATGGACATGATTTGGGACAATGTATTGCCCACTCTTCTGAGTGTCTTATCAGAGTTAAAATCCTGTTGGGTAGACATTTCCCTCTGAAACAAATACATGTTGGAACTATCAATTATCCTGGGATGAAGTTAATACTGGGGTGCGGTTGGGGACAGCCTAGAAGCCCCATCAGGAGACACCCCAGTGAAGGCCTGGGCTTGGGGAGGATTCACACCACTGGGCTTAAGGATTAGCCACTTCTATTATAATAACAATCTCACCATTTCCACTGGGTTGCAACTCTCTCCTCTTACCTCCAAGCCTTCCCTCAAGTCACCTGGCACTGGGAGAACTGAGAGCACAGTGTCCCTTCCCGGATGCTAAAGTAGGGATTTGGATGCATGGAGCACATTTTTGAGAAGCTCTGGTCTTAAGGGAACAGCCCCAGCTCTTTAGTTTGGCATTCCATACCCTCCAGGCCCCAGGCCTTCTAGTCTTTTTCTTTACCAAACTAATACCCCCTCCTCACTCCTTCTGCCTCTTGACCCCTAAACTCACTGAAGGCACTCAGGACATGTGTGCTATTGCAATAGGACTGAGCAGCTATCTTAGTCCAAACCCTGGAGGCCTCCTTGGCTCACACCCTTTTTCTCCACACAACCTATCTACTGGTAGAGTTATTACTCATCTGTCTTCCTTTATATTCTCATCGTTAATGTCAGGTAAGAAGAGTCCTGATTGGACTATTGCAGTGCCCTTCAAGCAGACAGAAATACGCTCAGAAATTCTCTCTCTCCCGTTGGCTTTATAGGTTTTTGCCAGGAGAATCTCGGCAGGCCACTGCTTCGATCATGGCTCTCTCTGGCTCTAGGGCCTTACTGGCTCCCCATTGAGAATGGGTAAAATCCATACTTCTCGGCCTGGCCTCCCACAACCTGACATCAGCAGACTTTCCCCATCCTGCCTGGGGCTGAAGCTACACCAACCAAATCAGACTGCTCACCTTTCCCCCCACTGTGTCTGGATTGCCATCAGTGAGGCCTTCTTTCTCCTTTAAGGAAAAGCTGCAATGTCAGCTCCCACCCATCGTCTTCCCTGCTGCTCTCAACTCAAAGGACGTCTGTGCTTCTGAGCTCCATGCATGTTCTGGTTGCTTGACACATGTCACACACTGCTCTGTGCTCACTGTCTTTCCTCAGCAGAGATGAACAGTGCACAGTGGTCATCTTGGTCTCCCCAGTGCCCAGAGCAGGCATTTGCAGGGACTAGGAGCTCCATGCATGTTTGCTTCATGATTCATATATATTTCTAATCCAATGCCCTGCTTTCCTACAATGACGGTCACATCATCCTAGCAGAAAGCCTAGTTTCTTCTCTGGCATTACCTCCCACTATTGGCCAAAATTGGATTAAGCATTCTGTGGATTAATTCTACGGCTGTCACATTGTATCTGGCACCATTAAGACTCAGGGTTGGGAGTGCCTCGTAGTTTACTGTCCATGGGTCTAAGGTGGTGGCAACAATGCCACCTGTCCGACAGAATGATGTCTGGTGCAGATTCTAACTCCAGGAACAATCCAATTGGACCGAGGCCATGTCACAGTCACTAGATCGCCACCCAGGCCTGTGTAGCTGTCCCACAGGAGTTTTCCGGAGTTGCTCCCCCTAGTGGCCAGTCTTCCGCCCTGTCCAGGTGGCACAGCCTTCTCAGCAGTGACACAAGCAACATCGGGACAATTACCTACGAAGGGAACGGTCTTCCTGCTTACCCATTGTTTTCAGAAAGCATTTCCTTGTTTAGCCAAGATGAACGGTCGGTAGCGGCCCGTAACATAAAGCAGATTGGAACTCAATGAGTCATTTTCATTTCACAAACTTTCCATTCATGTTTTCTTTCCTGTGGCATGAAATGTATGAGCCCATTCTGAAAACTCACAGGTGATTTGTTCTTACAAGTAAGCGCAAACTTGAGGGTGAATTGCTAATGAGCTAATTACTTGTCCTTCCCGGGCATTAGCAAAGTGATCTTTAGATCTTCGAATGCCTACATTCAAATTGGTGAGCCCAGTTGTTACTACACCAACGCAAGCTTCCCAGTAACTGGTTTGAGCAGAAGTCATACACACAGTGTTCTTAATTTCGACCCATTGGACTTGTGAGTTCATGTAAAGCTAGTTTTCTCCCTAATGAAAGGCAAGGGGGATAGCAGCTCGAAATTTCATAATCGAATGTTTGCCTAGTTTGCTATTTTTAAGCACCACAGGCTTTGCTGGAAATGAGGGCTGTGCATTAGCCCAGCCAGTGCCGCTGGTGGATGGAGACTGAGGTTCTTGTCTGCGAAGGTACAGTTGAGAGGACAAAGAGCAGGCATAAATAATGGATTAAGAGCGGCTCTTATTCGTCCAGCAGCCTCAAAATGAAAACGCGCCGCCGATGACTCATTGGATAATGGTTAGTATGACGGGCTCATAAAACCGCTGGTCCCCACGGGGGCTGTTCAGCTGCCTTTGTCTGGTCTTGAGCTTGTTATGTTCGGAAGCTACCAATTTAAACCTCCCTTCCCCCAGCAAAGATGTGGCTCCTGGACAGAAAGTTATTTGGGTGATTTGCAAAGTCTGGAAGGCACAGGGAGAGGCCGCCTGCCCCCTCGCCGTGCCGGGCTCCACGCTTCCCTGCGTGTGCCCTGGGCCTGGCGCCAGTTCTGCATGGGGCCCCATGAGGCCTGCATGCTGTATGGGCTTCATTACAGGAAAGGCAGCGACCTCGGCCCCAGGGAGCCCAAAACCGGAAGAAGACATGGCCTTGACATAAAGTCAGGGCTCTGAGTCCAACCTGGGAAACGCATAAAGGACATAAACATGTCTTTCCTCCACTCTCCTAAGCATTTGCAGCCGGAGCACAACTGATAATAACCAAGGCAAGAACGTGCGTTAGGCAGGAATACGACTGCAGTGAAAGTGGTTGTCTTCACATCGTGGTGGCCACGTGGGCAGAGGAATGGACCTGGTTCTCTGAGGTCGCAGAGGCTTCAGTAGGACCCGTGAGGGGAGGGCAGAAGCAGAGTGATTGGAAACGTTCTTCAACATTGGCATTATCTGAAACTGGGATGGAGATTGCTATCCCTGGAGGTGTATAGGGATGTATTCATTCATTCACTGATCTTCCTTCAGCCACCTAACACTCAGCGATGCCTCAGGCTCACACTGGATGTCCATTCGTGATGATAAAAAGGAAGGACTGGGGGCTGACTTCTCTTTGCAGATGGGTTGGATGCCCTAAGAGGAAGGTTGTTCATGCAAATTTCTCAAGGGTAAGAATAACTAATAAAGAGGGAATTAGCCTCAGCTCTGTTGCCAAATCACACAGATAGAAGGATGAAGGTGGGGAGATTACAATGCCTTGAGTGTGTACTGTGTATTCCAAGTATCAGCTGCTTTGCACAAAAACTCTGGACTAGGAGTTAGGGATGCAATGACTGTGTGACCTTGGACAAGTCACTCACCCTCTCTTTGCAGTCAGATGGAAATAATACCTACCCTTACCTCTTCACAAAGCTGTAGTGAACTACACTAATTAGTTCGTTAACTAAGTAATTAATGTATGCACCCATTCAACAAACACTTTCTCATGGCACCTGGATGCCAGGCACTGTGTTCAATGCTGGGCAAACTAAGACACCTGGGACCAGGCCTGCCCTGGAGTGGCTCGCAGCTTTGTGTGCGAAGCCAAGGTGCAGCTATGAGGGTGTGGGCTGCGAGGTTGGCCAGAGTGCAATGAGGAAGGACCCCGGAACTTAGGGCAGGGAGTGAGGGCAGGAGGCGTGGGAGATTCAGGGCATGTTTCTATGCCTTGGGCCAGGTGAAGAGAAGCATAAGTGCGTTGTGACAAGCACAGATGAGCAGAATGCAGCAGACCCGGTGGACAGGAGGGATGCGTCCTGAGGCCCGTCATGAAGCTCACCATAGCTCTAGCTCTGGGCTCTTATCCTGGGTCATTTTCCAAAAGGAAGCAAACTATTATTTTCCGATAGTTCTTGCACCCGATAAGAAGAAAACAAGGACTGTGGGAGCTGTCAGAGGCTCCAAACCAGGCCCCTTGTTTACGCTGCTCAGGGGTCTCTTCTCCGGTGGGGCTGGCAGGGTCTGGGATTTCAATGTGTGACGCCGAGAAACTGCCACGGGTCCCAGACCTGGGGAGCTAGGGTTGCCAGCACACAACCAAAATCAAGAACAGTAAACCTGCAAATGACAAGGCCAATTATCTTAAGGATGCATCTGCTTGTGTGGCACGGGGAGTTGGTGCGGAAGTTCCTTGCAGGTGGGGAAGGGGGGAGGACTTTCTTTTCATCTGTGGGAGACCTTTACACCCTGTGGATACTTGGGAAATAACGATGGTGACTGGATGGAGCAGCTGCTTTTGCTTTGCGGACACCTACCCGGTGGCGTGACGGTGATGGCGCTGTGGACCCCGGGGGAAGGCAGAACTGCGTAAACACCCCACTCGGCACCTGCTGGCTGCGTGAAACGGGCGAGCCCCACCATCTCTTCGTGCCTCAGTTTGCTCACCTGCAGAGTAAGTGCAATAACAATGCTAACTTCACAGGTAAGGGATGGCTGAGCAGCGCAAAAATAGTATTTGCTCAATACATGGTGCTCAGTAACAGGATCTTGTTATTGGTCTCCATCTTCATCTTTCTCACCACCGTCATCATCATCACCACCATCATTCTTCACTTCTGAAAGCCCAGGGATGGCTAGGCCCCCGAAGGTCTTCCAAGTGCCTCCTTGGCTCATGGATTCGTATCCCAGTGCAGACATGGATTCCAGTCAGAACCTTGCTTTTCTCCAGTTCAGCGCTTCCCAAACTTCAACATGCAGCAGAATGAACAGGAGTCCTTGTTAAAACACAGGTGACTGGGCTAAGCTGACCAGACCTTTCATTTTAAAAGGGACAAAGAAACAATAGTACTGTCCTGTTTCAAACAGTACGTGTGTGTGGTCAGCCTAGACCAGCGGTTCTCAACCTGTGGGTCGTGACCCCTTTGGGGGTCGAACGACCCTCTCACAGGGGTTGCCTAAGACCATCGGAAAACACACATCAGATATTTACATGACGATTCATAACAGGAGCAAAATGACAGTTATGAAGTAGCAACAAAAATAATTTTATGGGGGTCACCACGACGTGAGGAACTGTATTAAAGGGTCACGACATTAGGAAGGTTGAGAACCACTGGCCTAGTCTCACTGGGTGTCAGTAGGCTGACCATTCGTACTGTTTGAAATGGGACTATACCATTGTTTTCTGTCCTGTTTCAAGTGGTACGTCCAAGCAGCCTAGACTGGGGAACCTCCTGCAGGATTTCTGGTTCAGCAGGCCTGGGGTGAGGTGAGGCCTAGAATTTGCATTACTAGTGATTCCTCAGGATTATACTTTGAGCATCACTGTTGAGCCCCACTTTAGCCCCAAGGCCCTGTCCGGCTGCATCCAATAATCGACGCTCTGAACATCGTTGGCCTGCTTGCCTAACTAGTTTGCAAAAGCTGGCTGTTCTGTCAGGTAAGGCCAAGGTCAAACACCACCATGGAGTTAGTCACTGCAGAACACTCTCCTCTTTCCCATGTAGGATCATTCACTCAGATTCTTAGCCCCCTCCCCCCAAAACCAAGTAAAATATTGCACAGGCGTCCTGTCCTGGAATGTAAACCCCATGAGGGCAGGGGCTGGTATGCTTTGTTCTCCGCTGTGTTTCTGGTGCCTAGAACATTTTACCAAGTGTAATTGTTGATGAAAAAAGTTCTATGAAAAGTAACCTCACAGAGTGATCTGATCATAAATTCCTGACTGGGCAGGTCACGCTGGGTGGCCACGCCCCAGGTATGTAACTTCTTTAGTAAAAGGTTTATCTTTGCCTTAAGCAAGCCCTGTCCATTGTTTCTGTGCATCTAGGTTAACACACCTTTGAAATGTCCCCTTTTAATATGTGACCACCCTTCAGACCCCTCCTTCTCAAGCATGACCACCCTCAAGAGAGACATATCGTATTTTGCTGTGCATATGCGTACTTTTTTGCCCAAATTTGTGAGGGAAAACTAAGGATGCACATTATACACGGGTGCTACTAATTCCGTGTCTATATAAATGTTTTTGATGGTTTTATTTATGCTTATGAGTTAAAAGTGTAACTCTAGAAATTAGTAATGATATCTGTATGCAAAATAATACCCTGGAATGTGATAATCTGTTATTTATATGAAAACTTTTATATACAAAATTCCTTGTAACTTGTATCTGTTCTTGTGTTTTGTAATCATTTGTTACATAAAATTTCTTATACCACAGTAGGTTAAAAATAAATGCTAAAATTTCTTGATAGTACAAAAACAAGTCCCTAAATATAAACACATAAAAATTTGAATTAAAAAATTAAAATGAGATTTCTTTTCCTGAAAATTTGGGCCAAAAATGTGGGTGTGCATTATACACAGAAGCATGGTACAAATGCCAAAACACGGTAATCTTAGCTAACCTGTGATCCAGTCCCCACCTTGCTCATTCCCACCTCCATGTAATCTTCCTTGCCTACCCTTCTGAATTCCAAATACATTTAAGAAGCTGCAAACTGTCATTTTCAGAAGCAATTTTTTCAGTCTGTTGAGATCTTGCTTCCAGGCATATCCTGTTTGGCTCAAATGCATTTTTATAACAATTTTCTACAGGTTTGGATGGTCTTATATCGACAAATGAATCCATCTGCGGAGGCAGGGGCCCAGCCAGCAGGATCTGCTTGTGGTTAATGCCCACATATCTGATGCCTGAGGAGGCCTCAGGCCCTCTGTGGTGAGAGTTCCTTCCCTTCCTCACTTGGTCACCAGTGGACAGTCCAGCCCTTGGAAGAACTCTTCGTGTTTAACAAATTAGAAAGTACATCAGCAGCTATTCAGAGCTTCAGCCTCTGCGTGGCACCAAGGGTCCCACAGTGAGCCCCACCACTCATGTCACCCCAGCATCACCTCCTTCAGGAAGGTTTCCTGAGTGTCGCCTCCCCTGTTGGTCTGGTGCTCTTTCTCAGTGCTTCGGCAAGAGCCTGTGCATACCCGTCACGAACCACCTCACTCAGCCCACTGTTTAAAAACCATTATCTTTCCCTGCTTCACAGTATCCTTTCTGCTACTTGACCGAGAGTTTTTGAGGAATAGAACTGTGTTTTACTGAGGTTCAATGACTTGAATGAATGAATGTGGAATCATCCGAGGTTACATGTCCAATGAGCATGTATTGAGCAAATTCTACTAAAATATCCCAAGGGTCTCTTCACACTGTCCTACTTCTCTCATCTCTCCTGGGGTCCCCGTGGGGGCTCCTGCCTGTCAGTGCTGTGAGCACTGGGAGTGACGGGGCCTTAAGCGGGCACTGCTCTCCTAACTTCCAAGGCCTCCCCCCAGTCTTCTCCATCTCCTCAAGGGGGGCTTTGCCCACTCACTCGCTCCGGGTTCCAGGTCCAGCACTCCAGCTTTCCTTGGCTGGGAGGGTGCGCTGGGATCCTAAAGGAACTCTCCATGGTAATCAGAGCTTGCTTTGATCCTGTGCCTGCGATTTGGGGTGATGAAAAGCAGTCGCCCAGAATATAGCTGGCTCCTCCCTGGTGAGCAAGGGCTGGTTAGGACATCTCTCTGAGCCTCCACTTCTCCAGAAAATGGGGATAACACCAGTGTCAGCCTTGTGGGGTTGCTATGAGGATTACATATTTGTAAGGTGCTTGGAATACCATCTGGCCCAGAGGTGTGTTTAATAAGTGTTAGCTACTCTGCTGACAATGATGGTGATGATGACGATTTAATGATGGAGATGGAGATGATGAAGAAAAGGACTCTGTGTCATTGGCATGTGCCTTGCCAACCTGCATGGTACCTGAGCTCCTCTGAGACCAGGGCCTGCTTGGCTCCTGGGATCACCTCTGCAGAAACTGGCATCCTGCCCCGGGCCCTGTCACCTGCTGTTTCACCTCCTCTATGCTGTCTCCTGGGACTTCAGCATCCTACCTTCTCCCCAATGCCCGCCCCCGGTGACCCCGTCTGCTGAGACATGGCCCTGCCACATCTCTGACTTGACTGTGTGACACAGTCCTTGCCTCCTGCCACCACCCTGGCTCACTGCCCCTTGTTGCTGGCATCGGGTTCCATCCCTAAGCACGTGAACTGCTGGTGGACGATGACTCCACCCCTCACCCCTGGAAAAGCCACGAACCTGGTACGGGCTGCTGTCTTGTACTCGCTCAGGCTTTATTTTGTTTGTGGCGAAACAGCCTGGAGACTAAACATGCCCTTCCCGCCTTGCCTTTCCTTGGAGACCACGACGCACAATCCCTGACCCACCCCCCAGCCCAGCAACATAGGAGGGCCCGTTGCCTGGTTCTTGTTTATTACGCGTACCTGGATATTCAGCAGTGGAAGCCGGACAAAAGAGCTGAACTTGGGACTTTTTGAGTCCATCTGGGGTTCCTTTTCTTCCCACCGTGTCAAGAGAAGAGGCAAGTCTGGCAGCAAGTCAGACCCTTGATCTTAATCCTTGGTTTTACAAAGCTCCTCCCCAGCCCCCATCGTGTGGGTTCAAAGACTGCTTGGGGCAGCCGAATATATCATATGTTACGAGGCTGAGTTTGGGGAGCAGAGAAATAAATTGTTACTACTATGGATGAAGCAATTACCATAAATCTATTTTTAATCTCTTCCTCCTTTTAAAATAATCGAGGCTGTCTTTTCATGAGAGGAAGAATCCAGGCTTTGATAGGAGGGAAGGTGGAGAAAGCTCTCCTTCTTCTAGCTGAAAATGCTAATCGAGCAGCCACTTACTTTTTAACCTTCATTAACTGCATTAGCCTACATTAACACCTTTTAAACCCTCCTTAAAATTGTGTTCAATTCACTTTCTTTAATCTCTTCTTTTCCGGGAGTGTGGAATCACTTTGATCCTCATCTTTTCTTTGATGACAACTTTGGGTTTAATTTGTATTTGGGAATTGAAATGCAAATTTGCAATCACCTACAACTCCCTCCCCCACGCTCTGCCTGGTGGTGAGAGCCAGATTTATATTGGTGCCCTGACCCTGGCCAGAGCACCTGCCCAGCCCCCACCAGTTCCTGGGGATGGTTGGAGGACAGTTTACTATTACTGTGGGTTCTGGAGAACCCTGTATTCAGTGCACAGTATCATACCTGCTCCGTCATAGGAAGGGGTGTTTGGTTTTCAAAATTTTATAGGGAAATGCTTTCTTGTCTCTGAACATTGCTTTTCTTGGTCCTTTGCCGTGGTGTGTTGGTGTTGGGGAGAAAACAGTGGAAGTTTTCAAGAGAAGAAAGACATAAAACATTATTGGATCCTCATGAAATTAAACAAAGGTTACCAGGTGATCCAGCAATTCCACTCCTGGCATATACCCCAAAGAATTGAAAACACACAAAAACAGGTACAGGAATGTTCATAGAAGCATTATTCACAATGGCCAAAAGGGAGAAACAACTCACAAATAAGATAACAAATGCATATGCACACACCGGAACATTATTCAGCCATGAAAAGTAATATAGTATTGAAGCACACTGTAATGTGGATGGACCTCAGAAACATTGTTCTAAGAGAAAGAAAGCAGACCCCAAAGGCTGCATATTGTACAATTCCATTTACACGCTAAGTCCAGGGTCAGCCAGTCCACGGAGACAGAAAGCAGATTTGATGGCTGCAAAACGTTGTGAATATCAATAACGATAAATGTGGTTTTGTATGTTTTACCATAACCATGCTAATTTTAAAAATATTGATTGTTCCAAAGGGAAAGGAATTTGACCCCAAAGTAATGCCAACATCGGTCCTGGGGTTATGGGATGTGGGGAGCATAAGGCGGGGGGGAAGAGTGGGAAGAGGACAGGCCAGGGTTAGATTGTCATCAACTCTACTCCTTCCTGGCTGGGTGCACTTGGCCCTGTTAAGTCTGGTCTCAGGAGCCTCGCCTCAGTTTCCTCGTTTGTAAAATAGAAATAATAATACTATACCCACGTGGTTATTGAGAGGATGAAGAGAGATGCCATGGTTGATGTTCCTAGCATACGTGGGTACTCAGTGAGAAGACTGCCTGCCTTCCCACCTGTATTAGCCAATGTTATTTTTATTGCAAGCAACGGAAACCAATATTAGTGACTCAAGCAGAATAAGAAGCTTCATTGGAAGATCTCCTGGGTATTCTGGAAATGGAAGGCGAAGGGCCTGCAAGGCGACAGCAGCCTGGCTGCTCCTGGCCCCCGTAGCCTCCAGCTACAGACCATCCTCTGACCACCTTGTGTCTCCTAGATTATTGTTAATTTATCAGGGAGAGAGTCTGATTGGCTTAGAGGGCTGCTGTCATCCTTGCCCAGGGTCTTGGAGTGCCCTATGACCCTAGGGGCCACCCCCGCATCCACTGAGGGTGGCTTCCTGAGAATGGGAGTCCAGAAGCAGTCACCCCACTGGTGCCCACTACACTGTCCCTTAGTGGCCAGTATGGGGCAGAGTAGGAAGAGAAATCGCACACGCAGAGAAGTGGAGCAGCCTGGATGCAAGCCGGACCTTCCCCAGGGCTGGCATCACCTCTTCCTCCCCTCCCACCAGAAGAGGCAGCTTCAAGCAGCATCACAGCTTTGTACCTTGGCTCATTTGGTTCTCCTTTCACTTCTCACCACAGTGTAAGATTGAAGGAACCTCTCATGCTCGGTTCTAACTTCACCTCTTCCTTGAAGCCTTCCCTGATTAGATCCCACCCCACCCCATCTAAGTGTTTTCTCCCTCCTCTATTTCTCTTTCCCTGCATCATGCAATGGCTCTAAGCACAAACCTTGGCATTGTTCACCTTCCCAGTGCATGTGTGTGCATGCATGTGTGTGTTCTCTGAATCATGCTGTGTGGGCCGCATCACTCATTTGTAGCTTTGTTGGCACCAGCACAATGCTTCGTGGTGTAGAGAGGTGGTTAGGAGTCCAGGGTGACTGCAAGGGGATGGAAGAACCCCCTACAGGCCCGGGCAAGAACTTACTGATGGAAAAGGACCCTATGGCCCAATGAGTCGCCGCCACATGTCTTGGACAGGACCACAGAAAGAGGGTCAGCTGGCAGAGCTGTGGTCTCAGAAGGGCCTCAGGGTAAAGACCTGAACATAGGGAGGAGGGGGGTGAACAGGCCTGACCCTCCTCAGAGCACAGGGGGATTTAGGTGTATCTAACACGGTCCACAGCACAGACTCAGAGAAAGAAAAGTCACACTCCTGGCCCAGGGAATTTCAGGTCCCCATGGGGGAGGCAAGATGTCCATGAAGCAGCTCAACTGCATTTGACTCTCACTGTGCCCCTTACTGACTGTGTGGCTGAAAGCAGACCTTTTAACCCCAGTGTTTTACTCAGCAAAAAATACCTACTTTGCAGGGTTGCTGAGAAGATTAAAGGTACTGAATTCAATGGTCTTGGTGTGGAGAGGACCTTGGAGGGGACCACGAGTACCTGGGGAGGCCTTGGGGAGTCCGGTGTCTGGGGCTCCTGGTGCCCTGCCTGGCAGCCAGCTTTCGGTTGCTGCTTTGGGTGTGGGGACTATCTCTCAGGAGGCAGGGCCACGCCGTGGAACCCCATTTGCTCTGAGGAGATGGTGTGGAGATGCATTCATGACCCCTGTACGTAGCCTGGGTGGTGTACAGGCAGGGAACCAGGGTTGGTGAGCCGGGAGAGGCAGACGCCCTCTCCTGATGGCTCCCACAGGCTGACCAAGGCCAGTTTGTTTTTTTCCTGTTCTAAACTGAGAAGAAGACCTGAGGTTGCTGAGATGGGTTGTGGAAAAGAAGGCTTATTTTCACCCTCCCACAAAAGGCAGAGTGCCAGGGAAGCAAACCGACAGGATAAGCATAGTATATCTTCCTGGAAGGTTAATGTTCCTGGAAGATTTTAATATTAAATCAAACATGTCAGAAAGCAAAATTCCCATGAATTTTTAAAATGAGAATCTGTAGGGCTTTCACAATTAGAAGAGGCCCTTCGGCTATATTGCACTCCATGAAAATAAGCATTCATTTCCATCCAAGACTTACTTTCATGGAAAAGTCTGGGTGACTGGGTTAGGTGTGGGGCCACTGGGATGCAAACCCCAGGTATGGACTTCTAGATTCTACCCTCTCTGCTGGATCTTGGGGTAGCTGTGAGGGCAAAGCTGTGCTATTGCTGTGCCTCTAAGATTCCGAATTCCAGTTGGAAAACCAGAAGTAGGAGACACATACAGCCCAAGGCCATGACTCAGTGACCTTCCAGCTGCTATATCCCCGAGGATACTTTTTAATGTGACACAGGACGTATAAAGAAATTATAGGTTCTACCATCATTCAGGAAGGAAGTAGGGTTCATTCCAGATAATAACCAGCCTAACATGGTTCTTTTGCTCCCATACAAGCTTGGGCTCTCTGCAAAATCTCTTTCCATCCCAATGCAAGCACAGTGAGATCAAGGTAATGGTTATTCTTTTAAGCTCTCTGCTGGTTGGTGGCCAGACCAGTCTTTACCTACTAGCTGTTGACTTGGGGTAAATTATTTAAACTTTTGAGGTCTCAGTTATCTCATCTTTTAAGTGGGAGTGATTAATAATACTGTCCTTAAAGCACTGTTTGGAGGAACTTGATGAGTCAATGGCCGTTGAAGGGTGGTGTCTAGAATGTGACACATACTCAATACACGTTAACTATTATTATTAAAACTGAGAAAGCTACCAAAACTGTTAGACAGATTTAGGAATATGCAACTGGAAACCAGATCTCTGCATTTTCCTCCTGTAATGCTTAAGAGAATGAACGCTAACATCGATGGCTAAGGAAAGAAATAGAAGACTCTGGAGTGAGGGAGAGAGATAGAGCACGCTAGGCTCCTCTTTAAGTTGATAAAAAGCTACCGGTCTTTTTTCTTCTTTTTTTTCCCCAAAAGACTCTCCAATCTGGAGAAATAAAAAATGATTAGGTTTTCTTCCTTTTCTCCTCTTGTCTGGGGAGTCCTGGGAAGGCTGTGGAGGATGTGAAATGAGAGACAGTGAGATCACTTCTCGTCTAACAGGATGGAGGCTTCAGGGCTCTGTTCCAAATTAGGGGGGGAATCCCTAGGGCAGGGTAGCTCCCATGGTCATGAAATACATCCTGAAAGCAGGTGGAGTAAACCCTGGGACAGGGCACCAAACGAGCTTAGGAGGAGAAAGCAGAGCCCAGTTACTCCAACCAAGAGTACATCACGCCTTTGGGGAGCTCCTCCTCACCCCGCACCCTCATCCCTCAGGCTGAAGAGAAGTGGATAGAAATGGGTGACCGGGCCTCAGTCAGGAGTTCAAAGTCCAAACAAAGTGGTCTCAGGTGTGACAAACATTGCTGAAAAGAAGGGTCACTATATCAGTGCAAACAAGAAGCCCAGAACTGTTCAAACAAAAGAATCACAAACAGAAATCACATGGCAATGATACACACATCCTAGAGCCAAAAGAAGAAACACCCAAGCTAGAAGAAAGGACACTCATGGACTAGAAGGAGACCCTTCACCACCGCTTCCTAGATAGAACTGCTGTATAAATACATGTACATGAATTCCATAATAACTCGAAGTTACAGGAGAAGAAACCAGAATGAGATAGTGCTTGTAGAGCTCAAAAAGTAAACAGAGGACCAAAACCTTCACATAGGCTAAATAAATTAAAAAGTGCCAAGAAAGAATCAACACTGTTGAACATAGATGAAATTGAAATTACCAGTATAGAGGAAAATCTAGATGAAGTAGATCCAAACGAGATTACAGCAATGAGAGGAATCGCTGTATATCAAAGTGAAACAGAGATGCTCCAATATGACCATAACGGGTGTTGCCTAAACTCAAGAACCCCAGGAAGGCTAAAGATGATGCACTCAGAGGTGTTTCAGGCACATTCCTTAAAACAAAGAAAAAAATAATTATAGATTATTAAGAGCACACAGTATTCCAGGAAAATGTGATTATAAATACTGACTGTTGAGCATCGCCTCGGTAGGCTATCGAACTTCCAGGCCAAAGAAGAGTCGGCAGGTCAGGGAGCGGGTGGGAGTGGGGGGCGGCAGGCCGGAGGCAGGCTTTCTCCACGGGCAATCACCAATTCCTACAGACGGTCAGGTACTGTCTCCTAAGCGCTGGGGAAAGCAGAGGGTTGTCTAAGAATATTGCATAGGCATGCCATCATGTAAATATAAAGACTAGGCAGACAGATATTCTCAAGTGTGAAAGGACGTATTATCCATGAGCCCCTACTGGTGAGGAAATCCTGCCACATAGTTATGACTAAATGCAAAGATTTTGGGATGTAGGACTGATGGAGATCCTCAAATCCATTTTAAAACAATTTTAAACAACTATGGGAGTTGTGGCTATCAAATATAAATACTGTAAACCTTATAAGATAATATAACTAATAAAAATAGAGAAATAGAAGGAGATATGAAAATATTAATGTATTTATATAGAGTGGAAAGATCAGTGGATACTATTTACAGTACAGATACTTACTTTAAGAAAATAGTGATCACATTCATAATACTTTTCATAATCTCTTTAGTTAACCTTATAGGGATCTTTCTAAAATTACTTTTTGTGGTAAAGAAACATTTATTTGAAGGTCAACAATTTCTTTTGTTTCATTTCAGTTTTTCCTCTGTTAAATCCATGTAAAATTAAATTCATACTTTTTATTAAACTAGAATATTTGGTATGTATCCCATACATATAAATACTTTATTAAAGTATTTCTGACTTTCTCGCTACATATGTATCCAATTATTTGGCTTTCTCTTCATATAAATGCAGAGAAAGCTATCTGCGATGATGTTTATGTAATGTTAATAACGGTTATTTCTGGGTGATAGTTAACTTGGCTTTGTGTTTTTCTGCATTGCATACGTTCTTTATAATGTACATACATATATTTATAAATGCAAACTGTACAGTGATTTTTTTTCTGTCCTGGGCCAGGAAAGGAGACACTTGCACTGTTTGATTTTTCTCGTCCCTCTGGGGCCAAAGGGAGTGGACTGTGAGGTGAGGAGCCTCCTGGAGATCCCTGGGGCTTGTGGCACAGAGCTGTCCCCCTCCACATGGAGTCCTACGAGGAGCCTGGCAGACACCATGAGGTCAGGTTTTGGGCTATGAGCATTAAGACTAGCAACATCTAGTAGCAGTTGTAATTTAATCTCCTTGTTGTACATGCATTACTCCACGCTTTCAGTAAAATTGGGTTAAAATACCGGCTCTGTCTTTGCTGAGTTTGAGGCTGGAGCCTCTGGCCTGGGTCCAGCACTGAGAGGCAGCAGTAAGTGGGTGGGAGGTGCAGTGGCCTGGAGAATCCAATGAGGCGGTAGGCGGTGACCCCTTGTGCCCGAGCTGCGGCCTGGGGCAGAGTGTCTGGAGAAGCAGGTAATAAGAAACCATCAGAGTGCGCTGTGGATGTGTTTGGATTCCACTGGGAAGCTCTGAAGCCCTTGGAGGGGAATTCCCGGAAACACCGGCCCCCCCTGCTGCCACGGGAGATGGATGCTTGGACAGCTCTTGGTGAGCTATTAAAGGAAAGGTGTCTCTTGAAATCCGGAGGACAGGAGGCATTTGTGCTACTTGTAAGAATGCTTAGGCAGTGTGCATCTGTCTGTTCTCATTTCACAGTGAGTGCTCAGTCATTCTCACTTGGCCATCCAAATCCTGAACTGAAAGGCACTTTCTGGCATGGCTGAAGGAGGGGCCCAGAGCCAGGTGGCAGATGCTAGGAACAGGGGTGGTAGGGGCCCAGCTGCTGTGGGTGCCTATCCCTTAGAGCAGGCCTGGGCAGACGTTTTCAGGGCAAGGGCTACTTCTGATTTTCTCCAGCTATTGCGGCCCACCAGCTATTCAGTTTCCATTGCTCAAGTATGTACAGCCGCCTTGATTGTGAAGAGCTGGTTCTGGCCTCTAGCAGCCGTACGTGTGTGTGCAAACTGTGTTTCTCTTACATTTAGCTGCTTAGCTGCTAGGCCCGGCCATAATGTGGCATCTGCTATGACACCTTTTTCTTAATTCAGGAGGTCACCCCCAAATTGCTTTTAGTCTAGGGGTGGGCTGCAATTGACATCTTGCCCAGCCCTAAGAGCAAGAGTTGGACAATGGAGGTTCCGGCCTCGGACTCCCCTGTAAACTCAGGGCCGTCACGGTTCTCAGTGCCCCGGCCCAACTGGACTCTCTTCTGTCACCTGATTTTTTTAGGCAAAGTACACGGCAGTGGTTCTGGGAACCGCAATTTCCCCATTCTTTATTCCTGCCATGCAGCTTGTGGAAAATAGAGTTTTTTTTTTGCTCTTTCCACTACAACTTCCCCGACCCTCCACCTCCATTATGGTTTTGGTTTTTGAAATAAATTGTTTATCTTGTTTCTTCTTTTTCTAATATGACTAATACGTGCCCACAGCAGACACTTAGTGCCTTTGAATTTAGCAGACTGTAAGCTCGCAGAAGCCTGCCAGGCATTGCAAGTGGGCGGGTGGCTTTGTCTTTGTGTGGCCCAACAAAGGGCCACCTGCTGCTGTGTCCATGGGGGTGGGGACAGTGAGGGGGAAGCCTTGACAGTGTTGTGGCCACCATTCATTTGGTGCCAGGAGAGCAGAGGTGCAGCCACTGGGAGGCGCTCAAGTCTCTGCACTAATTGGCAATGGTAGTGGCCCGGCTTGTCAGGAAGAGGGCGCTGTGGAGCCAAGCACCAAGCACCTTAACTTTGGGCTCCTGCAGTCATGATGGAAGGATTTACCTTGGAAGACCCACCTGGTTTGCCACAAACCCTCCTCTTGGTCCAAGGGTACCCCACCAGCAAGTTTTACCATCTGTTGAACCTTTATGATGTACAGGGTCTTAGAGCACCTGAGTAGGGTGCCTTAAAAACATGTCACATTTAATAGTCACAGTAACCCTGTAAGAGAGATGTTATTATTCCTGCTTTATAGAAGGGAGCAAACTGAGGCTTTGAAAGGCTGGGAAAGGCATTCAGAGTCAAGGTCATCCATCTTGCAAGGAGTGGAGCTGAGAATCTCAACTCATACCCCTGACCCCAAAGCCCACTCAACAAACCACTTCCCTGTGAGGCCCCCCAGCAAGCTGGGCTAAGAAAGCACCATGCCCCCCAAGGAGGAAGGGAAGGTTTGGTCACAGCAGCAGGGGGGCCCGTAGCTCTGTGCAGGACTCTGTTGCTTGGGGACCTGTCGTTTCACAGGAGCTGCTCTGCTTTCTGAAGAGAGCCATTAGACCTGACCAGGACGTGGGGACTTATCTTTAGGTTAAATCCGATCGGGGGTGTCACGTGAGGTGTACTTGCTCACCCTGGGGGTTCTCAGGTCTGAGTCCATGATGCCAGGGCTGTGGGGGCTGTTTGCCCTCTCAGGGGCCACTCCAGGCATGGGTATTTCTGGGTCATCTGCTGGGTGGGGTGGGAGTCGTGATGAGTCCTGACTCCAGTGAGGGAGAAGGTGTGCAATGGCTCCAGGAAGGCTGATCTCCATGCGCCCTGAGGCTCTGCAGTGTGACACCAGACTGTTTGGAAGTGGAGATGTGCGGTAGGGATGGGAGTGCCCTCTGGGGAATGGGGAAGCCCGGGGCAGGTCTTGTCAATTTAAGCTTCCTGTGACACCCATGGCCAACAGAACCAACTTCTTAGAACTAGAAGTACTGACCAAATGAGCCAAAAGAGGAACTTGCAGATCACTGTCTGATAGCCTCATTTTACATATGAGGAAACTGAGGTGTAAGGGAAGTTGTGATGTATCTAAAGTGACGAAGCAGTGAGGGGCAGAGATGAACAGGCACCAACACCTCACCACACCGGCAGCCATCGAGGCCATTGCTGCTGTGATCCTGGCTCTCTTCCCACCTTATTACAGACTAAGTCCATCCCCACCTTCTCTACCCTCTACCCCAGCTACCCGGAGAAACCAAGCATTCCCTTACGTTGCCCAAGACGTTCCTTCCTACCCCCAGGCCTTTGCCCACATGATCCCTCTGCCTGACCCTGCAGTGGCTGCTCGGTCGTCCCTTGGGCTTGCCCATAGAACTCCTCTTTATCCTTTACATCCCAGATTGAATATCACCTCCTCCAGGAAACCCACCAATTCTCCCCACCTGGAAATCTTCCTTTCTCTTTTGCTCCTGACCCCATTGTTTGGGCTTTTCTATAGGATCAATTAACTGCTTTCTAGCTCTTTGTCACAATAGTTTACAAAGTGCATGCATTTCCAGGAACACTGGGAGGTGACAAAGGTGAGTATTGTAACACCCACCCCACCCTGCCTCCATTGTGGACAAGAGCAATCTAAGACTCAAGGGTGTTTGATGACTAACGAGTGGCGGGGCGGACCGGGCACCCCGGCCTCCTGACTGCGCACCGTTGGGACAGCAGCCAGCCGGCTTCCTCTGCAGAACCACCTCTGCTGTCTCTGGGAACCGAGTTGTGCAGTGCGCAGCCTGCGACACTGTATTTTTCAGCATTCCTCAGCCCCACCCATGGGTCTGGCTCAGGGCCCTAAGTGAGGCAGATGCTCAATAAATGTGGGTAGACTCAGAGGAACCACAGCTCAGAGATAGCTCGCCTTTCTTTTCCTTCTTTCCCTGCTTCCTTCCAGAATCTGTTTGCCCACCCCGCCCCCCACTTGAATGTGTTGCATTTTCCACTGAATTTTTCATTGGGCAGAAGCGCATTTAGAGATGTGAAGTGCACACTTTGCTGGGCCTCAGCTTTGATGACAACTTTGATGCTGACACTGAGGGATCAGGTGCTGCAGCAGACTGGGGAAAGAGGAGGGAGGAGGGGGAGGGGAAGGAGACATTGGGGAGGGGAAGGAGGAGTTGGGGAGAGGCCACCAAGGGCATGAGTCCCCTCCCCAACTCCTCCCAGAGGGAGTTCAAACCCACCTCAGGCCTCGTGGGCCTAGCTGTGCTCTGCATTGTGACCTTGCCCACACTTGTGCATTTGTGTGTCTGTGCATGCATGTGTGTGTGTTTGTGTGTGTGTGTGTTTGGGGGGAGGGCAAGAGTGTGTGCACACTGTGAGTAAGAGGGACCTGTGAGTCTGTGCTACCCATGATACCACCCACTCTAACCTCAACCCCCTCCACTTCCCTTCCTTTCTCCACGGGTTTTGAGGTCATATCGATTTCTAGCTGTGTGGCTTCGGCGAATAGGTTAACCTCTCCGAATCTTAGTTCTTCAGTCATAAATTGGAGATGCTGATACCTTCCTCTGTAGGCCATTGTGAGCAAATGAGGTATCTCATATATACTATGTCTGACTCTTATGACTTGCTAAATAAATATCAATCCTCCCGACCCTCTGTTTAAATCCACTTCTCAAAGCCTGGTGAGGCAGGATTTTCAAGGTGAGTGCCATGAGGCAGAACCACCCACAGGTCCTGCTGGGATGGCGGCAGACACTTGGGCATGGTGGGAATGCCAGCCCTTCATCCTGGACTTGACACTCTACGTGGCCTCTCTCAGGGTTGCAGGACCATGACAGGTGGTCAGAGAGGATGACTTGTTTCCTGGCCTTTCCCCTGTAATTTGCTTCATTTCATCTTCTCATGAATCAGTCACCTTTGACTAAAAGACACAGGCTCAGACTCTGCCACCGGCTGGGCTTCCTTCTTCTCCCTGGCTGAGAAGGAACTGCTGGCCCATAAAGGCTTCATCCAGCAGGCCATGCCCTCTGCACGCCCTAGAGTTTCTCCAAGGCCACTCTGGGCAGCTCCAGTTGGAGGTGGTTCTAGGACACTCTGGGCATGACCATCAGCATAGCTGTGCTCTACAGATTTCCCTCTGCAGGTTGACTACAAAGTGATGACTATCCACACACATGTTATCTGCACACATGCACACACCCTAAGGGTCCACCTGGCCTATAAGATCCATTTGACTCTGAGCGACTGTGCTTCCATGGTGAACCAGCCACCTCAAAAACATAATGGGCGCGGAGGTCCTTTCCCAGGTGGAGAGGTCAGGGGACTGATGCCTATCCCCCAGCTCTTCTCTATAGCTGCCATCACGCCTGGTTCCATGGGTTGGTCCACTGACTGAGATTTCTCCCTCTATTTGGAGTTGGCAAGATGCCTACAAAGTCATTCTCCCTACCTCCCCTCACCCGCCACAACAGTGCTATTAGTCAGCCACACTTGAGTATGAATTACTTTAACCAGATTGCTTTCCCTACTACCATCCCCAAGGGAAGGGGATTTTACTGGAAGCAGAGTTGAGTGCCTAAATTACTCATGTTGCCCTGGGTAGGCTCTGCCTTTCAGAATTACTCAGCTTTGTGCCATCTTCTCAAGTAGCAGAATGGAATGGGTGAGAAGAGATCCGCCCTTGACCTCAGAAGGCCTTGCCGGAACAAATGAAGTGCTCTGCCGAGGGCCGTTCTGGGGAACTCCAGGAAGGCCCCTGGAACCCTGAAAATAAAGGGGTCTTTCTCTGCCACTTTGCTACCTGGGTGAGGTACAGATGGTCATTCAGTTCCCTCTGGTCTGTGCCTACTGCCTGTCCAGACTGCCCTGAGTCTGAGTGCCAGAACCTGGTGACACAAATATCTGGCTACCGGCAGGGTGTCTGAGGCCAAACTAGAGACTATTTTCTGGGGTTTGGGGGAGGCTGGGAGCTGGAAAGGGAAGAGCCTGCCACTTTGTTAGAGATGGGGGTGTTTGCCTCTTGCCAGGAAATCTTTTGCAGCCCGATAGCTGCCAAACTTGAATTTGGCTTCCAAATCTGAGCTCTCCCCATGGAGGAGGTATGGGATCCCTCACACCCCTCAGGCTAGGTGGTGCCTGGTCAGGCTCTGCAGCCCCAGCCCCTCAGACGCCTCCATGCCACAGGTGGATGGACCCAGCACTGCTTAGCTCTGCCACAGCCACGCACATCACTGTGACCTGGGGAGCAGCCCATGAGCGCCTTGAGAACACGTGCAGTTAAGAGTTGGGTTCTAGGACTGACTCACTGAGTGACACCGGGCAGCTTACAGTCCCTCTTGAGGCCCTGTTTATACAGTCAGAGGTGGATGAGAGGTGCCCTGAGGGACATTCCAGTGCCTTAGCTCTGCCCCTCCCTCCACCCAGAGCAGCCCCACCGAGGTTCAGGGGCTGGTGGGTGTTTAGGTCACACAGGACACTCAGGCCCAGGGCCTCACCCACAGGCAGGCCGAGTGGGCAGCTCCTTGTCCCACCAGCCCCCTAACATTAGTGGCAGGAAAGTCCCCATTACAGAGCCCCTATATGGCTTTCAGAGGATTCCACTCCCACCCCAGGGAAAAAGAAGTAACATTTGAACTGCTGTCACTGACACTAGGACTGTTGAAGAAGAGGGCCCCCAGGACACAGGGTATTTATGGGAGCAAGAGGGGGCGTGGGAAGGAAGGACAGCTTGTAGGCAGAACTTCACTGGTGCTAAGTCCTGACACATACCGAAGCCCGCAGTAACTCTGGGAGTGGGGGGCTGGGAGGTCACAGGTGGGAGCCTGAGGCTCACGGTGACTTGCCCAAAGTCACAAAGCTGAGATTCGGCAGAGCCAGGCCTTGTGGCTAAGCTTAAGCCACAGCTGGGCCCAGCAGTCCCACATGGGTTTGGGGTAATTTAGGGGAAATTGTGCAGGTTTCTGCAGCCATGTGGGCTCTTCAGGGACAGCTATGCCAGAAGTTCAAGGTTCTCAGGCTGGGGCTTTTGGTCTGAGGGAAGAAGTCCCGAGAGCTGCCCGCTGGGCCTAGTCATAGGGGTCTTAGAAATAGAAGGAGTCTTGAAGGTCAGCAAGGTCAACCCCACCCCCTCAGTTTACAGCAAAAGCCACTGAGGCACAGAGCAGTCAGGGCCCTGAGCAAGGTTGCCAGCAAGGTGGGAGCAGGGTGAGAAGAGCCCTGGTCCCCTGGGGGTTCTTTCCTTGTGGTCCTGGGCTCGTCACTCTCCAATAAGCTCTGCTCCAGGTGTCGGTGGCTTCTTTTCTGCTTCCCCACCCACACATACATACATGGACACTCTCTCTTTTCCACTCCCCCTTGGGCTTCTGAGTGTGTACTCCTCTTTCTCTATTCTCTCTGCCCTCCCACTTCACTGCCTGGTTGTCCATCCATCCATCCGTGCACTCACTCATGGAGCAAAGGTTTATGGGCATCTCCATTAGCCAGGCTCTGTTCTGGGCCAAGTAGACCTGGTCCCTGCACCCTCTAGAAAAGAGAGAGACTCCAAATGAATAATCCCACCAATGTGTAATGAGGCCTGCGATTCACGTCCCAAAAGAAAAGCATGGGGTGCAAGGAGAGTGTATCACGAAGTCCTGACTCAGGCTGGGCAAGTCAGGGAGCCTTCCTGCAGGAAGTGACATTACCTTCCCTCTCCTTAACTCCACCAGCTCCTGATCCATCCCTCTGGTGCGCCCTCGGCCAAGGTCATGCTCTTCGAGGCCTTGGAAGGCCACGTGGGGCGTGGAGTGAGCACGTCTTCCGGATCCTGACAGGACACTGCAATGAAACTTGGGGCACCGTTCTTTAACCTTCTTGAGCCTCAGTTTCCTTACTTGTTAACTGAGAATGTAAGTGGACAATCCTGAAGGATAGAAAGTGGTGACAAATAAATGAATAAATGGCCCCTTTTCTCCTTTGACCTGACAGAATCAAGGGCTTAAGTCTTCTAGCTAGTTCTTGTTCTGGCGTGTTCCTTTTTCACCTTGTGATGCGAATGGGTGACAAAAGGACTGATTTGACTGACTGATTGTTGGAAAGAGCAGTGGTTTTAGAATCACAAGGCTAGGGCTCAAATGCTGCTTCATCTCAAGGAGCTACGTGGCCTTAGGCAAGTTGCTCTCTCTGGACCTTATTTTCCTCACCTGAAAAATGGATCTGCCTATTTCCCAGATGGTAGAGGTGGCAAATGCCAGTGCCTGTCTCTCTGGAGCACTGAGACCTTTCTAGGAGGTTCTTCTGCCCAGAGAACAATGCTGGGTGGACTCAGGGATAAGCTGAAGGTCTGGCAGGTGCACGAGTGGGATGGAGGCCAGGCCAGCCCGCTGTCAGAACCCAGCCTGGCATCACAGCCCTGGCTATTATTAACCTTCGGAGACCTGCAGCTCCTACGTTGTGGGCTCCATTGGAATAGACAAGCAGCCCTCGAAGGTGGGGGTGTCCAGGAGGGAGGACCCAGCAGGTTTCCCCATGCAGGTATGGCTACTACGTGCAGAACCCATGGGGGCTTATTACTGGCTACGCCTGCAGTGCACCCTGCTCTGCTTCCTGCAGGGCCGTCAAATATTCAGAGCGGAGATGGGGGGCTGTGGCCGGGCAAGGGAAAGCAGCCCCTCCGGGCGTCCAGGTGAGCCAGCCCCTCATGAGACTGATGGACATAATGTGCCCCAGGGCCCTGGAAGCCCATACCCCTCCTTAAATCCTCCTTCCTCTTATTTCTTCTTTCCCCACATGTCTGGCCCTACTGTTGGGGCTCACTCTTCTCAGCTCTGTGGACCTCTCGTTCCCTTCATTCATTCTGCAACTTCACAGACCACCCCCTCCTTACTTGGCGCAGGGTGTAGGCAGATGCCCACAGTAGTGGGTTGAATGGTTTGCAAGAGTTAGTTTTTTGTTTTTTTTCAGGTGACAATAACCCTGGAGCCCCTATAAGCAAAACAGAAAGAGAGGCAACATCTCGGCCCCGTCCACCCGGCCCACGGATGGGGGTGGATGCGGCCCCAACAGTGTAGTTTGAGGTCCGCAGCTGTGATCCAATGCCCCGGTTCATACAAAGGAGAACCAGGCCCAGAGTGGGCAGGGGTTAGGCCAAGGGCACACAGTGCATTGATGGCTGAGCTGGGACTGGAACCCATGTGCCCCAACTACCAGCCTAAGGCCTCCTCTTCCATAACCACCCAGGTCCCTTCCAGTTCAGGGGTAACTTCCCATAGAGCTTCCCCGGCCCCTGGTCTCTGCACAGAAGCCCGAGCCTTTCCTCCTGCACATCAGGCTTGGGTGGCAACATTTGGTGTGTCCCCTGAAGGGGAGGGGAGGCCAAGGGGTGATGAAGGATGTAGGTGGCATGCAGGGGAAATGGACCTTAAGGACAGGGCAGCTTTGCAAGTATACTGCCAACAACTGTGGATTTTGAGGGAAGAAGTGAACAGGCAGCTCAACCTCTGGATCAGAGGGGTTATCATCAACAAATAATAATAGATTCCAGATTTTGATCTCAAACAATATCTCAGGCATATTCATTATGACTTATCCATTTGACAGTTAGAGAGGTAGTTTTATTGACCCCATTTTTCTGAAAAGAAAACAGAGGCTCAGAGAGGTTAAGTGGCTTGCTCAAGGTCACACAGCCAGTGGCAGAGCTGTGATCTAGAAGCAGTCTGGCCCCAGAGCCAGGCCCAATCACCCCATTAGTTGGGGTGGCTCTGGGATGTTTATATGTGGGAGCAGGTGATACAGCTCCTTCTCCTCCCCCCGCGCACACCTCCACCGCTAGGCACCCCTAGGCACCCCGAGGTACCATAATGACACTGATTGGTCTGTCCAGATGAGGGGCGGGTTGCACAAGAGGGCCTGCAATGGAGTACCTGGCTGTCCTCTCAGCTGGAGCCATCGTATGCCTGTATTTGCCTGCTGCCCTCAGACAACCCAAGTCCCCATCTGTAAAAGGCTGTTTGATTTCTGAAGCCACAGCTGCATACACAGGGTCTGGGAGATTCAAGACACTCCCATGCACAGTGTCAAGACATTGGACCTGAAGAATGCTCACAAGGGGATTGAAAGCAGGCTGCTGGTGTCTCTGACGTCTGGGGACTCTCCAAGTATTTGGAGGCACGCTCTTGGGCCCTGTGCCTTCAACTGGGGGCTAGTCCCTCTCTGTCTCCTGGTAGGACTGCTCTGTACGTTCGGCTTTTCAACTCCTGGATGTTCCTAGAGCCTAGAAGAAAATCCAAGATATTTTTACCTCTTACCTCCTGGCATCAAAGAGGAAGAAGAACCACCTCATCTCCACCGGCAGGCCTGGGACTGGAGGGCACCAGGGACCTCCTGCTTTTCCAGTTCACGTGCCCACCCGAGAGAAACAGCAAATGTTTTCATCCTGGCTGGGACCATTAAGCCCAGGAGCCTGGAAGTGGGAGAGAGAATTTTCTCATTTCATGAAAATTTAAACTAATGTGCAGAGAGAGGCAGCCAGGGCCTACCTTGTTATTTCCTCTCCCCTGCCCAGAGATACTTAGTTCTGTCTCTTCCTGCTGAGAGATGGGGCCCTGGAAGGAAACAGAAGCAGCTGCTAAGGGAATGATTCGTTCTGTTGGGGGGCGGGGGGTGGTGCTGCCTTACGGGGGGACTCATGCGAATAACCAGCATTGATTGAGCACTAACTGTGTGCCAGACACTTTACATAGTCTTCATTTCCTTTAATTTGCACAACCACCTTGTGAACTAAGGATTCTTTTTCCAATTTTACAGGTGGGGAAACTGATGCTCAGAGAGGTAAAGTAACCGACCTGAAGTTACACAGCTGGAGACCGGCAGAGCTGGGATTCAAACCTGGGCCCACGTGCCTCGAAGGCCTGGGCTGCCAGTACCTTGCTCTGTGGCTTCCTGCAGGAGAGGCAGCTGCTGACAGCCTCTGGGCGACAGGGTCACGTGTGAAACTTGCTGGCTCCCGGCCTTCTAGCTTGGGGACTCAGACTTTGCTCAGCTGGATCTGGGTGGGCACCTCCTCAGGGCAGGGTGGGCTGGAATGGAGCTTATTTAGGGAGAAGCTGAAAAACCAGGTTCTCCACAAGAACTGGGGCCCTTGGTTTGTGCTTTGGGGAGAGAAGGAGTTGGGATTTTGAAATCCAACCCGGGTCCTTGGGGTCCTGGCTGTCTGCTAATGTACCGTGTGCCAGGTTAAAGTAACTTACTTTCTCTACACCTCAGGGTCCTCATTTGCAAAACGAGGCTAATGGCAGCATTTATCTCCTGAGATCAGCTCTGGGGATGGCTGAGACAATGATGTCTGTAAATAGCCTCAGCCCAGTGCCTGGCCTGCAGGAGGCACTCAGGTCCCGTCAGCTCCCCTCTGCAATGCCTTTGCAGAATGACATGTGCTGGATTGTCTGCTGTGCCCACTGCAGCTCTGGGGAAGGAAGGGCCTACGATTGCTGGAGGAGGAACGGGGCTACACTGACTCAAATGTGTGTGAGTCCGTGGCAGAAGGCCCCTCCATATCCCAGGCCCCAGCCAGCTCCCTGTGCTTCCTTTAAAAATGCTAAAAAGAGGATGCCCTTCTCCTGAGGCCCGTTGGGAGGGGCTGTCACTGAACATGGGATCAGGCTGCAGAGGTGTCCCTGAGTCTAGTGCATGCCTATGGAGCTCAGGACCTCTTGGGGAATCGTGTCCAGTGCTTTCTGCAGCTTGGAAAAGACACATTCTGGGCTTGAGAAAATTATGAGCCATCCTATGCTGTGGACAGAACACCTCTGCTCTAACCAGCGCCTGGGAGTGGCAGGCTGGCCTAATCAAGGAAGAGGCCAGTCAGGCAGGTGGACATCAGCATTGGGAAGGTCCCAGGACAAGAGGTGGACACAGTCGTCATGGTGTGACAGGAAAGGAGAAGTCCTCAGTCCGCAAGAGTTGCAACATCATTGATTTCTTTCCACAGCCTTGTGATTAGTTACTTCCATCTTGTAAGTGAGGGAAACAAGGCTCAGAGAGTCACATTATACACCCAAAGTCACACAGCTGGCAGCAAGACCCTGCAAGGGGACCCTGATCTATCTGGTTTCAAGGCCTGCTGCTGCTCTACCATGTTCTGGGCATGCTCAGTAGCACTGGCCCTGCTTGCTAATTGGATGACCCATTAGCATCATCTCCCAGTAATAAGCACACAAAAGCCAAGTGATGATTCAACAAAACTCTGGGTAGACAACAGCAGTGAACATTGGGAGCTTCCGGGGAGAGGACCACAACAGGGGCTAAGGGTGCTGGCTCCTCTGAGGACAGTTCATGGTTCTCTGGGCAGATTTTGAGGCTGCGTTTCGGACCCTCACATGTCTGTGCTCACATCCAGCTGTGCTGCCTGGGGGCTCTGCCAGGCTTTCCCATCCACTGGTCATCAGCGGGAGGACCAGAATACCCAGGGTAGCCCCTTCCCTATGCAGCCAGACCTTCAGTTAGTCACTGAGCTGATGGCTTGGATGCCAACTGAGGGTTTCCACAGCATGGTGCCCAGTGATGGCTTTGTATCCAAAGTGTCTTGTTGAAGGCAGGCAGTCCAGAGCCTCACCAGGTCCTGCGGAATCAGAATCGGGTGGGTTGGGGGGGTAATCGGGGAATCTGTTTTAAACCACTAGACTGTCCTCAGAGCCCACTTTGATAACACTGCATTCGGGGGGTGGGGGGTAGGTTCCCCCTGGACCTAGCCCTAGTACAATGGAAGCATTCAGTATATACGAAGCAAAAGCAAGGAATAACATAAAATAATAGAAAAGGGGAAGATGCAGACGTTTTCTCTTCTGCTGTGAGTGTATAATCTCTCTGGGGAGGTAAAGCACTCACGTAGAAAAGACTCATGTCCTTGCCCAGCCCGGGATGGCCCCATTAGACACTAGCAGGCACCTATTGCCCAGATCAGAGACGCAGCGCTGATGGAAATCCTGGAAGGAGGAGGACTGGGACAGACACGAGGCAGGGGGACAGGACAAGTAAGCTCTCCACCACTCCATCAAACCCAATCCAAGCAACATACATTGAGTGCCTCCTGTGTGCTGGGCCCTGGGCTAGCTGCCAAACAAAAATAGGAGAGAGAAACGCCCTCCGCTTCTAAGAAGCAATTGTTTAGAAAGAGAGACGGACATGCAAATAAAGAATTACACCTCGGCGTGGTACAGTGAGAGAAGGCGGCAGCCAGAACATGTCATAATGAAGCAGGGGCTCTGGAACTAGACAAGAGGGGTTCAGACGCTGGTCCCTTCCCAGCCCAGCTGAGGGACCTGGGGCAAGTCCCAAACATCACTTCGTGTCGGGTTCTTACGTGTAAAAGGGGATCATTTTAGCACCTAATGCAGAGCGTTCTGCAGAGTTACGAGGAGGGTGCGTGTAACGAATGTGGCCCGTGCTGGGCCTGGGAACCACGCAGCTCTGATGGTTGTAATGATGGAAGAGAGAGGGATGAGCTCTGTCAAGGTCAGAATCAGGGGCCGGAGGCCAGGACCGAATTTTGAAGGTTAACGAGGAGTTCGTCAGGCAGACAGGATGGAGGGGGCAGGGGGCAATAGACAAGGCCTACCCAAAGCCTGTGGTGATATATTGTCTTCAAGGGTGTGGGCAGAGGAGCTCGAACACTTGGGAGTGGTTGGGCCTGGAAGGGCTGGAGGTGGCAGGGTGGGAGAGGAGGGCTCTGCTGGGGAGGGTACAGATGCTGGAGGGTGGGGCTAAGCAGGGTGGCTCCAAAACTGCAGTCACACTGCCGAGTTCTGGTGCTTATCCTGTAAGCAGACATTGCCAACCGAACTCGTTTCGGCTGAGCCAGGATGTGACTTTGGCATCACAGTGGAATTCTCGGATGGGCACTGGCCTTTAAGTTGCAGGCTGTGTGCCCTCCCAGCGAGGGGACTAGATACCGGTCCTTCCAGAAGGCACAAACACGTCCCTACCCCCCGCGGGAGTCTTGCTGAGCCTTTCCTGTCTTCACCACACTGCGGTTTGGGCTGCACTGAGCTGGCACGCCGAGGCCCTCCCTTCTCTTAGGCCAGCCTTCTTGGGTCTGTCCTAACCGCGGGGCCAGGAGGCAGCTGGAACAGTCCATTTGAGGTCTGGCTGGCCCTGGGCTACTCCACCCCACCCAGCCCTGGGCAGCGCTGACTGTGTGGGTGGGTGGGCCCCTCTGCTGGAGCTGGCTTACCCTTCACCTGTAGCAACTGCAGGGCTGCCACATTGGGCCCAGTGACAATATCGAAGCTTTCCCAAGATGCTTCCAGTCGGGGCAGATCCTCCTGGTGCATGTGTGAGTGGGAGATGTGGGCAGGGCGGGGCTCGCGCCCAGACAGGCCAGGGCAGCCGCGGCCCGGAATAGCCCAGACAACCCCACAGAGCACAGACACACTCCGTCTAAGCAAGCCCCGCACGTGGGGACGCAGCAGTGAATTGCACAGACTTGGTTTCCAGACAGCCTGGGGTTAAATGCTGGCTTTGCTACTTACCAGCTCTACCCCTCACATTCTCTGTGCCTCGGTTTTCTCATCTGTAAAGTGGAGATAATAATAGTCATTCCTCATAGACTTGTTGCAAGGGTTGGCGGAATGGTTCTAAGGAAAACGCTGGCACTTAGCAACCCTCTATAAAGACGGACGATTGTATCTTTGCATGAGTACACAAAGGGCTTGTGAACAGGATGCAACGAATCTGAACATATCTTTGTGGGATTGAAAAGCTGCCTAGAGGGGCTGAAGCTGTTGTGGCTCTAGCTTACTGAAGGCTCAGGGCTTCCCTCCCAGGAACCCCCCAGCAGCCAATTCTGCCCTACCACCTTACGGGGGCGGGGGGGGGGGACCAGCTTCACTCCTCTTCCCCCGCAGTCGGCCTCCCTGCTCCCCAAAGGCAGTGCTCCTGTGAATTCCCTGCAGGTGACCTCCCTCCAGCCTGGTGAGATGGAAAATTAATCTGCCTTTAATCCTATGCTTACAGTATGCGATTCCACTCCCCAGGGAAACAATGAAATCCACCTGCCCTGGGTTTCAGCATTTTCAACTCCGCTTTTCCAACCGTCCTTAGTCAGGAGAAACAAAGACCTAATCTCTTCTCTTATTTATTCTGCATCTTCAAAAAGAAAGAAAGAAAGAAAAAAGAATCACACTGGCATTTTGCTCTACTGGTTTGGGAAGAAGGGTGGAATGAAGTTCCCCGTCGCTGCTAGAGGGCACAGATTCCAGGCCTGTCACCCCAGCCGCTCCCCAGCCTTCTGGGTGTGTGGGGATTAGGGGCCCATTATCTGTTTGCTTCCTCAGAGTCCAAGCGTAGCAGTCACAGACAGGGTGACTAACAGCCACCTCCTTGGGAACTGTGGGAGGTGGGGTCCCCAAAGCTCAAATCAAGTGCTGGTGTGAGGTGAGGACCTGGGCCCTCTTCCCAGAGTGTGTGTACTCTGGGGATCAGGACCTGCCCCTGCCCCCCTGTTTAGCTCCAGCCTGTCCAGCTGCCCTTCTTTCCTGAGCTTGGAAGGTTCAAAGCTGCTTCCTAGGCTTGGCCTCCACCCTTCCGGCCTTGGGGAAGGCCTAGAGCTCTTGGTGCCTTTATCAAGCAGTAAAAATAATGGTACCTACCACCCAGGTGGGGAGCGAGGACTAAGTAAGAATCTCACCCAAAAAGGAATAGGTGACATTCACAAGTGCTCAATAAATGGGAGCTACTATTGTTGTCACCTGAGTCAAAGGTCCCCACCTTTGGGGAAGAAAAGAAGGTCCTCTCCGCTGAGCCCCCTTGGCGCCTTGCTCACACCTCTGCTCTAAGGGTGGGGGTGGGGGTGGGGCCCTACCCTGTGCCCTCATGCTAACCCTAATTCTGCAGTTTACCCAGAGCCAGTGAACAGGGTAATCTCCACACTTGCATAGCCTCAATGGCAGAATAGGCACAATGGCAGTAATGCCCTCACTGGGTATTACTGTCAGGGGATTAGATGAGATAAAGTCCTTAAGGGCTTAACACAGCCACACCTTGCAACCTTGCCTGAGCAATGAGTAGGTGTCAGAATGGGTTGTTGCTGTTGTTAAGGTTGTTACAAATCATGTACTGTGAAGTCTGTCCCTCCACAGCAGAACTCCCTAAAGGCAGGGATGGCCCTAATTTTTCTAGGACCCACAGTGCCTCCCCACTGGGCCTGACTCCAGAGAGTAGCAGGTGAGGCTGACCAGGAGGAGGGAGGTGATTGACACACCTGTCCTGATGTCCCCACCCAATATTGGTGTCCCTGGGGTTGCCTCCTATGCCATGTTGAAGGAACTCTCCTCCCAAGCCCTGTGTCACCATTACATAAGCTGTACCATCGCCCTGATGATGTTGACAACAACGGCCCGCTCACTGTCTCAGTCAATGCCCTCCAGTGTCACCATACTGTCAGCACCAAGCCCCTGTCCTAAAGCATCAGAGCTGGGGGAGATCTTGGAAAACATCTAAGAACATCTCCACATTTATGCATGAAGAAAGGCCCAGAGAGGTTATCTAGCTCCCCTAAGGCCACACAGCAAATTGGAGAAAGCACTGGGATTGAATTCAGTCTCTTGACTCCCAGTTGAGAGCTTTTTCTGTCACTGTCCTACCTGTCATTGTTTCACCAGAACCACTGTCATTGATCTGTAGAGGAAGAAGGACAGTAGAATTTATTGAGCATCTACTATGTGTTGGGCACCACATAGGTTTTCATGCGTATTCGCTCAGTTATTCCACCCAATACATTGGGAAGAGGTGATCTGTGCTTTCCGTTTTATACATGGTGGAAAACTTAGGATAAGAAAGGTAAAGTCACCTGACGAAGTCACAGCAAGGCAGTGATGAAGCTGGAGTTCAGACTCAGATCTGACTCCAAAGCCTGGGCTCTGTCCATTCTTCCTGCAGCCTCCAGTGGACAGAGGGGCGGAGCTGGGCCCCAGCCCTGGGCGGATGGGCAGGGGGCTGCCAGCCCAGCACTTGTATCCGCTGTGAGCGGCCGTGGAGGATGCTTGGCCAATCCGATTCCAGACAGTGACTGAGGATCGATGAAAGGCCTGGGCTGGGTTTTCCTGGCGGTAGTTCCACAGCCTCGGTGACCCAGCCCACGGCCCTTCCCCTGGGACTGGCAGATTCCCCGCTCTGTCTGTGAGTGGGAGGGTGGGTTCGCAGTGGGCTGGGACTGGTGGAGCAGCAGAGACCAGGGCCGTGCAGCTGCCACGAGCCTCAGGCCAGTGGTGCCAGGAATAGGGCAGGAAGTGGTTTGTGGGGAGCGGTGACGAGGCTGAAGCAGTGCGATGTGGCTCTGCCTGAGGTTTCTGCTCTGGAAACCTGACTCATGTGGATGAAAACCAGGCCCCCTCCTTCCCTAAGGGGCAGTTAGTGCAATAATTATAGCCCTGCCCTGGCAGGCAAGGGAGGGGGAGGCCAAATCAGGCTTCAGGAACCCAAGGCCACCCCAGGGGTCAGTGGTTTCACCACCAGCGAGTGGGTGGAGGGACTGTGGGAGGGCGAGTCCGCGAAGACAGGCGCTATGGGGACCGGCAGGAGGGAAGGGGCACTGTGAGCTCCGCCCTGAGGGCACGGGGCTCCCCTCCCCCCCGCCAGCCTGGAGTCCTCGTTCCTAGCACCATCTTGGCTGTGACTCACTGCGTGAACTTGAGCAAGGCCTTTTCTTTCTCCGGGCCTCACTTTCTTTCTTTATCTCTGAAATGAGGTTTCCACCTGCTCTAAGAATTAGATGACTCTCCCCTTTCCCCACCCAATCAAAGGCACATACAAACCACAAGGCAGCAAAATAACAACACGGAAAACCACAGCCAACAAGTAGTAACTGCTGGAGATGTGCTGGGCCCCGCTCTGAGCCCTTGGCAGGATTTCTATAATCCTTCCAACAGCCCTGACATGCCCATTTCACAGATTTGGGAACAGATCCGGGGTGCCCTGGCCCACACACTGCAGAGAAGAGGAAATCTTTTGAATGTGAACTGAGGGTGCTGCCTGGCCCCACCTGCTCCCGATACCCCTTTCCCTCCCCCTGGTGAGGCTGCCCTGCACTGACACCTGCTTCTCGTGCTGCTCCTTAGCTGTTAGTTGTGTCAGATGGACGAGAAATTTCTTTTCTTGATTGTTCTGGGACACTGCTGCCCAGATATTCTGTTGCTTTCTGCGGTGTCTCTTACTTTGCCACCACCATATCCCCCCCACCCCAATCAAGTGCCAGGATGACAGACCAAAGGGGACCTTATCGACCAAACAGGATGGGAAGTTGTAGGGGGCTTCCTCAGGGAGCGAGGGCAGTGGGAGGGCTATGTGCACCCAGTTCTGAGAGCCCAGCTGCTGCTTCTGCCATGTCCACAGTCATCTGTGTGTTCCGTGTGCAGTTTTATGAGAAGAGAGTGTCGTCCTCACAGAACAAGTTTGAATAGTCCTGATGGAGTTCAATCCTCTTGTTTAATGGGTGAAGAAACTGAAGTCTGGAGAATGGAAATGACTCTACGGGCACCTGATGGCAGAGCTGGGGTGAGAGCTCAGGTGTCCTGACTCTTGCCTGGTGCTCCTCACCTTCCCAAGCTCTGGCCAGGCATGGAGTCAGAACAGGAGTCAGCTGCTGTGAGCAAGGACAGGAGTTTCTTGGCTATAGCAGACAGAAATTCTAAGCAAGACCTGCTGAATTTTGTTAAGCAGGACATGGCTACCAACCTCGGGTGAAGCCCAGCTTGCCTCCCCCTCCCCACCTTCATCGAGGTACAACTGACGTATAACACGGTGTAGGTAACAGTGTGCAGTGAGATGACTCGGGTATGTGTCTACAGTGAAATGTTTGCCACCATAAGGTGAGTTAGCCCACCCTTCACCTCATAGGGTTACCATTTTGTGGTTGTTACGGTAGGAACACGTGAGATCTCTCGGCAACCTCCAAGTGTGTAACACAGTATTGCTAACTGTAATCACCATGCGGCAGTCAGATCTCCAGCACTTACTCATCTTGTAACTGAGAGTCTGTGCTCTTTGACACGCTCTCCACATTTATCTCCCCCCCCCCCACCCCGCCCCTAGTAACCCTCAATCTACTCGTTCTTCTCTGAGTTTGCTGGTTTGAGATTTCACACGTCAGTGAGATCATACCATATTTATCTTGCTCGGTCTGACCTTTTTCACTTACGATAATGCCCCCACGCTCCATCCATGTTGTTGCAAATGGCAGAGTTTCCTTCTTTGGGTGGCTGAGTAATACTCCATTGTATGTAAACCACATTTTCTTTATCCATTCAGCCACTGATAGACACCAGCTTGCATTTTTATTTGGGCGAAGTGGAGGAGTTCTGGCCAGAAACAGCCGATCTCCGAGATGAGATAATGCCAGCAAAGCAGTTAGCGAGTGTCTGCATACAGTAGGTGCTCAGAACTGCACACTGAGGCTGAAGCAGCTGTGTCGACCTATACGGTCACCTTCCCATTGTCTGACTCACAGAGAAGAATCCAGAAGGGTAGCCTTAGCTCCAGGCTGGGAGGGAAGGCCAGAATTTTCTTTCCATGGCACAAACAAGGGTGAACATTCTCCCCTGTCCTTTGCACCTTTCACAACCTGGCGCTGAGTTGTGTGGGGCACACTGGTTCGGGGGGGTACAAAGACCCGTGGCTCCTGACCAGTGGTCCTGGCTCCTAGTTCCTCATGTGTTATGAGCTCCTCCTTCTGGGTCTCAGTTTCCTCCTCGGTGAAAGTGGGAGCTTAAACCAGGTGGGGGCTCTCAGCCCTGGCTGCCTAGAAAATCACCATTCAACCCACTCTGCAGCCCAGGCCTCACTCCAGGCCAACGGAACCTCTGTGGGTGTCTTGTGAGTGTGTTTTATTCTGATATCCAGTGAAGGGTGGAAGCCCCAGGATAGGAGGTGTCTGGGGTCCCCTCACTATAATAACCACTGCTGTGAGCAGGGCTTAGCTTCTCCTCTTGGCATGAGTGTGCGTGAGCGACAGTGCTGACTGACCATCCCACTCAGCCAGCACTGAGCAGACATTTGTCTCCTGCCATGTAAGAGATGACAGGCAGGGGCGAGCTTACAGAGAGAAGGCCACCCGGGGGTTGGTCTCCAAGGCTGAGACCCCAGAAACCTCATTCTTCTCCCCAGAGGTCAGTCTGGGCCACACCGATTAGAGCACGGCCATCAGGGAGCTCCCAGCTCTGCGGGAAACTCTTCCAGCAGGAGCTGGGCCATCCCCAAACTTGGGGCTCTCGTGTCCTGGATGTGAACCCTGAGGGACAATTTGGGCGAGGAATGCAGTGGGTGCCCCTGGAGGGCCGGCATCCAAAGTCAGACTCCTAGTATCTAGCTCAGATTCTGCTGTCTCTAGGCCTCAGTGAGCTCATCTGTAAAATGGGCCGTGTAATCCAAGCCAATGTGCTACTAGGGAACTGCTGTGGGGACTCTGATAGGGAGACCTTCAGTGCCAGGACTTAAAGTCTCAGGGGAGATGACAGGAGAGAAATAAAAGTTATGAGAACAAGCATCAGAGTTGGGACCTACAAACCATCGCCATGCAGACCCATCCAGGGGTTTCAGATAGATGTGGGGGGCTATTTTCACCAGGGTTCCCTTAATAAAAAAGGATTTTACAAGGATTCCTCATTTATAAAACATAGATAATGGAACGTGTGTGGCTAAAGCGGGGGACAGATTCCTGGAGTTGCCCCCGTCTCCCCCTCTTCCCCACACTGGCCTAATTTGGGAATAAGTCTGAAAACAATTGACCTGGAGCAGGAAGGTCAGCCGTTTGCACCCCCTCCCGAGCTTCTGCTTGGGGGAAGTTAGTATAAAATGTAGACAGAGAACCGGGGCTGGATGTGAGGGAGCATTTCCCAGCAGCGGGGTTGGGAGATGCTGTTTCTGGGGGACCCCGAGTGCCGAAGGGCTGCGTCTTGGTCCTACGTGAGGCAGGAGGGGTCGTGCCTCCAAGGGAGTGCCGGCAGGAGGCCTTTCCTGCTCTGGGTCTTGGTTCTGTCCAAGGGGGAGGCTTCTCCCGGGAAAGACAGGCATCGGCCACTGGGCTGGGTCCTCTGGGGGGCCCAGAGGCCTTGTGGTGGGGAAAGAAAAACCACCAAGTGACTTCCCTTCCTCTTCCCTTTGTTGACCTGGCTGCCTAAGAGGAGCAGGGACAGCTAATTGGATGACAATGGGGTGCAAAGGACACTCAGAGCGAGGAGGAAAAGAGAGGGGGAGTCGGACCTGGGAGCGGGAACCCAGGGTGAGCCTTTGAGGGGGCAGGATTGAGAAGAGCTAAGGTGAGAAGAAACAAGACCCAAGGAGCTCCACCTTCAGGACACATCAGAATGGAGCACTTCGCCACCCCGGCCCGGCGGCCCGTGCCAGCTGCCGTGTTCTTCCACGGGCATCCCTGCAGCCTGCAGCCCCCCGGACCCACCAGCTCAGTGTCCACCCTGAGAGATGGCCTGGGAGATGAATCCTTAGTGAAAGACAGTACCACGTGGTCACCCCCCTCACCCTGAAAGGCGGCAGGGGCCCCCACTTCCTGTCTGGGTACCCTGCGTCCCCTCCCCTTGTCATCCCTCTGTAACTTAGGTCTTCAGGCTGCTCCTAACCGAGCTGCCGTTCTCTCCCATCCTCCAATGCCACCCCGTGCAGAACTGCCAGATAAAACCCAGGACACTGCTGCATTTGAAATTCAGATAAACCACAAACACTTCTTCAGTGTGAGTGTGCCTCAAACGGTGCGTTCCTTGTTTATCTAAAATTCAGATGTAACTGCACGCCCCGTATTTTCGTTTGCTAAATCGGGCAGTCTCAGTCCCGTCCATGCCCTCCAGACCTGGTGCTTATTTGTCAGACCCACTGTCCATTGCTAATGGGCTACTGGAGAAGGTGGAAACCTATTTTGGAGGTATTTCATTTTAAATAAATTTATTTCAGTACATTTATTCTAAATAAAAACGTTAACGTTTAAATAAATCCATTTAAGTACAGTATCTTAGGGGCCACGTTCCCTCATGAGTTTCCTGGCCTTTTGTGACCCAGAGGGTGAAGATTTTAGGAAAATGGGGGAGGGGATAGCCTTTTAAGTCAGAAAACCTAGGTTCAAGTGTAGGATCCGTCACTGATTTCCTGACTGGACGTGGGGAGTTTCTGTCATTGCTCTGGCCTCCATTTATTCGTCTGCAGAAAGGGGCTAAGACTGTCATCGGTGGGAGTCATGGCTCATGAGCACAACATGACAGCTGGCCATGTGAGAGGTTTCGTTTTTAGGCCTTACTGCCTGGGTTGCAGGGTCACCTGGCTTGGAGGGCTGGCTCGGGCGGTCAGCCCGTGGCCCTGCTTGCGCCTCTGCCCTTAAGTTCTCAGCCTCTTGACCTCTTGGGCCTGCTCCGCTAGCCATGCAGTTTAAGGTTATGGTCACCAGGGGTCAGGCTTGAATGTTGGTGGCTAAACTGCCATTAGGGTACTCAATGGGGCAGTGAGGATGGGCGTGAGATGTTTTATGTGACTCCTGGAGCTACGTGTGGGTCTGTGCCCTGCAGATCCAAAGGTCAATCATTACTCTCTCTTGTATTGATGTTCTGCCTGGTACCTCCTGGAGGGTTCCTCCTCTCTTTGGTCCTATCAAGAGACCCCATGCAGGAAGCTGGGTTAGGTGACTGGGTTCTATAGAGAATTCTGGGCAGGGAGTTTGAAGAGGGTTTGGGTGCCTGTTCTAAGTCTGCCTCCTACTAGTGTTTTTGTGGGTGGTATTGCCTCCTGAGCCTTGGTTTCTTCTTCACTAGAATGGGGTCATAACGCCTCCTTTGCAGGGATGTGTCAAGTGAGCTGACGTGTGGCTACTAGGCAGGGCTGACACCTCAAGGCCAGACCAGCCCCTGTCTAGAATGGCTTACGTTGCAGTACAGACATGATAGAAACACAGGAAAAGAACCTAGTACAAGGGGGCCACATGATCTCTTGTCAAGTTCTGGAAGTGAGCACAGAGCTCTGATGAGGGAGACATGCCATAGCCCAGACAGGGAACTTCACTGGCTTGGTCCCTCATAGCTAGGAGGACAAGCTCAGGGCTCACCGGGTAGGTAGCTGATGTGGGCTCTTTGGCATTTGTGCCCTTGAAAATGGCCAGTAGATCAGATACCCAAGGCAGGTGTGCCCAATCACAGCATGTAGGCTGTTGGGCCCCTGGGATGTCAGATCCAGCTTAGTACATTTCCTGGGTTCCTGCTCTGGCCATGCGAGCTTACTCTAGGGCCCGACACACATGCTTCCAGTGCTGTACACTGAGCAGCAAGATGGCTCCAGTCTTCAGTCCAGGCACCAGGCCCAGCGCACAGAGGCCTCCCCTGCTCACGGTGGCCCAGCCTCCTCCCAGAACCTCACACGTCCACCTCTTTATTGTGCAGAGAGAGTGGTGGATGGTCCTGGGTGGGGTGGGGTGGAGTGGGGGTCCTGGAAGAGCTGGCCAATGGCCCTGCCTTCCTCCCGGTCCAGCCCTCCTGCACCTCAGCAGGTGGACAGCCAAGCATGGGGTTCTGTTCTCTGTCCCCAGCGTGTGGTGGCGAGGCTACTCCAGGAAGCCTGAGGTCTCTTGGTTGTGCCCTTTCTCAGAGTGGGTCCCGACGGCCCTGATGGAGTGCCCTCTCACCCACACTGGGTTGCTGCGGTTTCCTCATCAGCAGAAATGACTCCTCACCCACAATTGCATCAGTCTTTCCACAGACAGAGTGAATCACATTGCAAGATGTGATTACAGATGTGCCCTGTGCTCTGGTTAGGGGCTGGCGGGGCCAGACTAGGATGCAGATTGAGGCCGACCTGCTTGGACTTGGACTTGGAAGAGGGAGACAAATCCAGGAGGGGAATGCTGCAGGTCAGGTTGGGTAGGTGTGAGAGCACGTGACTCTCATCCACACAGACAGGGAAGGGGAATGCTGCCAATATCCTGTGACCTTGACCCCATTGGGAACCGTGGGGCTTACCCTAGCATGACCAAGGGGAAAAGGGATGGAGAGAACAAGCTGATTCATTTTCGAGTACATCGCAGTGGCCTAGGGGAAACAAGGAGAAGAGATGATTTCGTTTCTTCTTTCTCCTGTTTGAACTGCTTGCCTGGCTTCCCTTTCAGCTGACAGATAGTGGCCAGGGGCTGAGGGCTTCTAACCTCAAGACCAATTTCTTCCTTCTCTCTGCTTCACAGGTCCGGCCTTGCGCAGGAAGTGTCTTCAGGAAGAGGTGAAGAATCTAGCTGTTTGGGGGTTTTATTACCCTTCTCAGAGGCTAAAAGAGACATCCTTCTCCTCGGCCAAGGCAGCAAGAATTATTCTGCCCATTTTGGAGGTGGAGAGGGTGGGGCCTGAAGGGAACTTGGTGAGCACTTTGCTTGTACCCCTTCTTTCAGAACCCCACAACACAGCTTAGCTCATTGCCTCAGAATCACAGGATCCATCAGCACCTGGCAGCTGGACAAGGGCGGAAGTGGGTGGCTGTGTCTTCTCCACAGGGGGAAGATTGTTGTGCAATGGCTCAGATGTGGCCTGGCAAGGGCTCTGGAATAGGATTGGGGTTTGAACCTCACCAATTTGAGCAGAAGAGAATTGGGCAATGATACAAGGAGGTGCAGAACAGAGCAACCTAAAACAGAGGGCCTGTACGGGTGAGATCATGCCTGGAGGCTCCCAACCCCACGTGCATTTGCCTCAGTGACAAATAAGCTTCTGTAAACCACTGAAATGGGGGGAGGGGTGCTTTTTGTTACCGCAGCACAATCTACCTATCCTGACTATACACATGCCGAGCTAAGGAAATTGGCCTTGCTCCTGAAGGCTACGGGAGATAAATACAGTCTTAGAACGGCATTGCCTACATGCCACACTAGGCTTAAGAAGTTCATCTGTCCTCCCTCCAAGATTCTAAGTTCATGGGTGCAGCCATATGTCTGGGGCTCTTTCACCCCTGAGTGTACCTGAGGCCTAGAACAGTGCCTGGTACACGATCGGAGCTCATAAGAAAAGCTGTGCCCTTCCTTTCTGCCTCTACTTTCCCTCCTCTCCAATTTATTCTTCCTATGAACACCATTCACTCCCTCCTTCATTCCTTAATTTCATCTACAAATACGTAGGACGTGCCTGCTATGTCCTCGGCACTGTACGGTGCCTGTTATCTCACTTCTATGCTAATCTTGACGGGGAAGCACTTACCTCATTTTCTAGGTGAGGCCTGGGAGCCCTGGAGCTTTCTCTTCCCCTTCTACTTGCATCCTTCCTTCATTCTTTTTCATCTTTATTGGGTACCCTCTGGGGCCAGGAGAGAGAGAGAGAGACAGAGAGAGAGAGAGAGAGAGAGAGAGAGAGAGAGAGAAACAGAGACAGAGACAGAGACAGAGACAGAGACAGAGAGAGAGAGACAGAGAGAGAAGGCGGGAATGTCCCTAAAGATGACAAAGCTCTGTTCTGCCCTCAGGAATCTTGCTCCGGTGGGGTGGCTGCAATCGCAGGGGATAGATGCCATGCCGTGTGCTGTCTCAGCAGAAATGCACACGGAGTGCAATGGCACACGGAGAGCCCTTGAGCTGGGATTTAAGACGCATCTCCAGGAGGACAAGGTTGGAGGTGGGGCCAAGAGTGGGAAGGGGTGGAAGGAGCAGCGTGTGCAAGGGCAAGGAGGGCTAAGAACGTGTGGTCTATTTAAGGAACGGGAACTAACTCAATTCAACTGGAATGTAAAAGGAGTCAGGAAGACTGCCGGGAGGTGATGCAGGAAGATCAGGTAGGGCCTACATGGTGACATTTAGTGACAGTGAGAAGGCTAAAGGTAGCAAGAACATGTATCTTGAAAGCCAGCCGTGACGAATTGGTGGTGGCTGCTTGGAGCGACGTGTTAAGAAGGAGTCTGAGGCTGTATCTGGTGTCTTTGGAAAGAATGCTGTGATCGGTGGGTGACCAGTGGGTGACCACAGGCCTGCAAGCTGGGAGTGGCAGCCAGCGTGTCATGCCTTTTCCAGCTTTCCTCAGGAGGCATGGAACACTGGGAAGATTTTGGGAAGGAAAATGCTGGCGCTTGGGATCAGAGGAAGGAGAGACATGATGCCTACCTCACCGAATGTCATGCAGCAAATGAATGGAAGAGACATGATTTGAACCCAGGTCTGTCTGACAGCAAACACTGTATTCTTAAACCCCCCTGCCTTCCGAGAGAACTTCTCCTTTCTTGGCCTGAAACAGTGTATTTCAGTGTGGAAGCTCCCGGTTCGTTTCGTGAATGATCTTTCTTCTGGCTGCCTCTTGCTTTCATCTCTCTCCTTCTCTTATCGACCCCCCTCCCTTGGGTACGTTCCCATCATCTTATACTTGGACCATCTCTGCTGTGCCCTGCTCAAGCTGGGATCCCCCTCTAGAGGGCTGTGGCTTGCTAATGTGCCACGAACCCTTCTCAACTGTAAGGTCAAACCTCAATCAATGGGTAAGGCTTATTTATTTATGTTTTTGGTGCAACTATTAGGGGGATGTCTGCAGACAGAATATTGAGCTGCATGTGGAAGAGTATAACAAGATATCAAGGTTATGCCCAAGACGGTAAAGAGGCTCAACTCGTCACAGTAACTCGGGGCTTGAGCTCAGAGAGCAGCCACCAGCTGGAACCATGCCAGTTACTCACAACAGGAAAACACAGCCCTGGAGCATCCCACACCTGCTCAGCCTGGAAGCCACTTCCTTTAGTTCTGCTCACAACCCATTGGCCAGAACTAGTCACACGGCCTCACCAACAGGCAGTGGTCCACCATGTCCCTGGAAGGTGGGGCACCAGAAGGGTGTGACGAGCCTACCTGCTGGGTACCACTGTATTCCTAGAGCCCAGCACAGAGCCTGGGAGGGGGGCCATGAGGAGCAAATATGTGATGAAATAGTTTCCATCCAACCTTCACAAAATAGCTCTTCCCAAGGCACCAATGACCTCCCTGATGCTCTATCTGGTGGCCACTTCCCAGTCCTCATCTCCCCCCACCTTGCTCATACCACAGCACTTTCATTTCTAGCCCATGTCTCTTGACTTCGGGACCCAACTCTTCCCTGATTTGGGGGTCATTGCTTCCCTGCCCCCTTGCTACTCTTCCCTCCTCCACCTGGCCTTCCATTTTGGAGTTGCTCGGGACATGGATCTCTTTTGTCCTCACGAAACTCCTGTCCCTGCAGATTTCATCCTCTACCTTGGCTTGGACTGTCCTCTGACTTTCAAGGAACTTACCTTTCTTTTGTGATCCACCCTCATGTATATCTCAGTGTCTCCTTGTCATTGTCTCAAGACTAGTTCCACATCCTCTCAAATTTAACATGTTGAAAACAAAAGCCATGACTTTCCTACTCCATCCTTGGTCCTTAAAACTGGTCTTACTTCCAGGGTTCCTCATCTCACTAAATGGCCACACAACTGACCTACTTTCACAATCCGGGACCCCAAGGGTCATCCTTGGCCCTTTCTTCTCTCTCCCACACCTTGCATTTTAAATCCCTTATGGAGCCCTATCAATCTGCCTTCTTCAATATCTCTCCACTCCATTCATCCCTCTCCACCTCCATTTCCTCCCCTGTCTCCACCTGGCCACCACCAGGGCCACCGCTGTGTCCCATCCGATTGCTGTAAGTTCTCCCAATGGTCTCCGCGACCATTCCAGCTCTGCCCATCTGCTCTTCATGCTGCAACCAGAGGGATTCTTTCAAATGCAGATTTGATCACAGGGGTCTGCCCTCCCCAAACACTCAAACAGCCCGCCATTGCTCCCAGGAAATAGCCCAAACTCCTGTGCAAGGCCTACAGGGTGTGATGGTCAGGCCTCTGCTTGCTTCTTGTCTTCTGTTACCACCGTTGCGGTGCCTGGCACATAGTAGGTACTTGGTAAGAATGAATGAATGAACTTACTTGTGTGTTATGAGACAAATGGACAATCAGTTCTGTGGCATCAGTTAAATTGTTTTTTCTATTAAAAAGCAGTGGAGGTAGCCTGCATGGCTTTCCTGAATGCCGAGGCTGGGCCAGGGCCCCCGGGCCAGGCTGATGGGCACTGACTGAGGTGGGGCCACTGTTGAGTTCTGAGGAGGGGGCCTGCAGGTGGATGGGGTGAGGCTTCGATGTAGCCTCTGTCCCGGACTGGCACCCAGGCAGGCTGAGCCGAGAACCGAGCTCTTCGTGTTCTCACTGCTCTGCCTGTTCCTTGCCCCTGGCACAGAGGAGGTGTCCAGGTTGGCAGCTGAGTGTATTATTCTTAGGCTGCCTGGGAAGGGGACACAGCAGAAGTGGGGAGGACGGCTGCTAGCAAGGGTGGACAGGACCCTTTCATGGTCACCTTCCTTCATTCTGTGAATCCCCCGGGCTGGGTGGGGGTGTCCCCTAGGAGAGCTCAGGGGCAATCTCAACTTCTGGGGTGGGGCAGGGTCGTGAGTTAGCCGTGTCCCTGTGGTTTGAGGCCATCATTAGGAATTGTGACAGTCATTTTTCTGTTTGTGGCTTTGAGGTCTAGAGGCAGGAGGTGTGGGCTCCAGAGACCCCCTGGGCTACTTTGAAAATAGTATTAGTGACTTGGGACCCAGGGGATGTAGGGGTGACTCTGGGCAACCCCTGGGGAGTGGGGGCAGCCTGGCCCTCTCGCCACTGGCTGTGTGCCTCTAGGAAGCCCGAGGACTCTAAGAGTGCAGAGGGTCTCCTTTTGTCCTCCTAAGTCCCAAGGAAGCTGCTGCTCCCATTATCTCCAGCTCACAGATGAGGAAGCCAAGGAGCGGGGAATTGAAGGGACTGGCCCACGATCCCTTGGCTGCTGGTGCTAGGCCCGCCTGACCTCCACAGCACCCTCTTTCCCCCACCCCACGCCACCCCTCTGGGGAGCCCAGCGCTTCCTTCTCTCTGAGGGGCGTGGAGCGGAAGCATGCTGCCTGCGGGGTCCTGGCAGGAGGACTTGTCCCGTTGGTTTAAATGAGGGAACTGAGCACAGGGGCTTCTCACTGTGGGACGAGAGGTGGGCAGGATGGAGGGGACGAGTGAGGGGTGCTGAGGTACCCAGAGAATAGCAAGGGTGGAAGCTGTTACTTTACCACTCATGGCCTGAAGCAGGGGGGACAGTGTTATGGGACCTGGGGAGAACTGGACCCCTAGAGGAGGTGCTGTGGTCCCGGACGATGCGGGGACTGTCGGTGACACACCCAGCCTGTTTCCTCTTCATGGATGACCCCCTCACCCCCACCCCAGAAACCAGCAGTCAAAGGAGTCTGTGGAACCAGAGTGTGGGGGAGGGACAAATGGAGACTAGCCCCCTCGGATGCCCAAGGGGAGGAGGGGAGGGGCTGTGGAGGCAAAGACCTGGGCCAGAGCCCAGATACGGGGGTGGGGTGGTGAGTCCAAGTGCACAGTGTCTCCTTTTATTCCTGCCACCACAACAGGAGGGGACAGTCAGCTGGCCTGCCTTCTCTGCCATCACTGGCAGTATCTGTCCCCATCGGCTCCTGCGTCTATTCCCAGACTGGTGCTTCCCCAAGGCAGGGGTAACAACCCAGCATCACGCGGGGAGACCCCCGGGCTGGACCTGGGCTCCATCATTGACTGCGCTCTTCAAGGGCCACAAAGAGCTTGGTTCTCAGCTCAGCCTGCCTGGGTTCTAGCCCAGGACAGAGGCTACATCAAGGCTCACCCTATCCACCTGCAGGCCCCCTACTCAGAACTAACCCTCTCTCTCTCTCTCCCCTTTCCTGTCCCCTCAAACCTAGGGTTGATCACCTATCTGTCCCTTGTGACTCCTCTCTGTCCTCTCACAGGTTCCTTCTCCATTCTGACTTGGGGTGTCTGACTAGGCAGAAGCCGAGGGGCTGACCGAGCCAGCCTGAAAGCCATCTTGAGCCCAGCCTTGTAGATCTGAGACACAGCAAGGACCCACCCCATGCAGCAGAGCCGGGAAGTGAAGCCACCTGCTGGGCACTTGCATTAAGTCTGAGCTAGAGTTGTGGGTCGGGGTGGGCCACGGAGCAGAGAGAACTCTTGGCCCTGAAGAGAACCTGGCCTCCTCTGTCCTGGAGGCAATTAAGAAACCCGGCTGCTTCTCCTCAGGGGATTAAGTATTTATGAAGGAGTGAAGTTCACCATGTTTTCTGAGCAATAAGTTTTCACAACGTGTGCTTGGTAGGGGAGCAGACTGCCCCGCCAGGGCCCGCTGGTGCATTAATCCACCTGTCGTCCCTCCCACTACACTCTTATAAATAACTTTGCCCTGATAATGGGGAGGGAGAGAGAGAGCTCTAAGTGGTGGAGAGGAACTGGGGTGGAAGGGAGGCTGAGGTGGGGTGAGAAGGGGAGAAGTTGGGCTTGGGAGGGGGTGACAGATGAGCAGAGATGAGGGCCTGGGGTGCTCCTGTCTGGAGCTGGCAGGTAAGGTTCTGAAAACCCTGCCAAAGACACCAGAGTAACCAAGTCCTCATTGCTCATCATCTTCTCAAGCTGCTGCCCTCAGTGGGCTTGGGGCCGGAGGATCTGAGCTGGGCCTGGTGGCCCACCTCTGGGGGCTGGGCAGTGGCTCTCTGTAGGGCCTCTGTGTCTCATCCTCCAGTCTCCAGACCCTGGCCCCACACTGGCTATTAGGAGTGTGGCTCCAGGCAGAGAGACTCCTTTCTGTGTGTCAGGCCTCTGCAGGGCTGGTGTCTGCTGAGGTCTTGAGACATCACCATGAGCTGGCTGATGGGGACAGAGCCCTGCAGGTTCCTCTCTCCTTCCTCCTCACTGATCCAGGAAGCAACAGGCGTGGCTTCATCATTCACCTACTTAGCAGTGAATGACATGCCCGCTGGAACCTCTCTTTCTTGGGAGAATAATCTGCAGAATGAGGGTTAGAAATTGTGGCAAGGTTCTGGTACTCTGAGGATGGTGTCATATTGAAGGGATCCCTGGATGCTACTTCCCCACAAGTTCCCCGAGGGCAAAGGAGCAGAACGGCCACAGTGACCTCCTATCGAGCTGGCACCTTGGTGCCTTGGCACACCGCAGACTGCCCCTTAACCTACACCAGAGCCAGAATCGAGTCTTACTCTGTCCTGTAAGGAGGTGGCAACAGTGAAAGGAGGGCCAGACAGAATGCGGGAGAGGGCACTTGTCTCCACACCTAGTGCCCCAGCCAGTCAGAGGCCTTCTAGGCCAGGACAGAGGGTTCAGCCCAGCTTCCATGGGAGGGGAGGGGAGAGGAGAAGCTCCACTCCTATGAAACTCTGAGCAACGTTCCTTGCCCTTGACTCATCCGACCTTGAGCCTTCCCTAAGGGGAGAGGTAGAGAGGGGTGAGGGTGGGAGTTGGAGGATGGGTCCCTGAGCTCTGATCATACACTGGATCTCCACCTGACATCCCCAGATGGGTAGCCAGGACAGGAGAACACCCCTGGGAGAGGAACAGCAAGTACCATGGTGGGGAGACAGGCACGGTGTACCTTTTTCAATATTGATGAAATCTGATTAAGTAGATTTCAAAAGCCGACTGGAAGGGGACACAGGGACTGCTCAAAAGAATGACTCACAACAGTGTGAAGACAGGAGACAGAAGAGGAAAGGGGTGCTGCTTTTGCAGTCACCCACACCCTGGCCTCAACTGGAGCTGAGCTCTTCCCGGGCCGACAGAGGTGCTATTGAGGGGACAGAGTACCGGACAGAGAACCAAGGAGAACCAAGGACATCCATGCACTGCAAGGCCTCGGGCTCATCTTTCTGCCCTTTGGATCATGACGCCCACATCAATCACATTAGCCCCAATCATGAGATTACCTTAATTAGCTATTAGGTCCTTGGGGACATCTTTGAGGTGAGGTCAGGGGATTGGGGACAGAAAGCCTCAACAGTCTACACCCTCAGCTAGACCCTAAACCAGAGCCACCAGTGTCTCCAATGTCTCAGTAATGGTCCCCACACCCATTCCTGCCCCTACTTTATGGCCTACTGTTCATAAAGTAACCAAGGGGATCCTTTAAGAAAAAACCCAAATCTGATCATGCTGCTGCTTAAAATTCATCAATGGCTGCCCCTAGCTATCAGGATCAAGCTCCAATTATTTCCTTGGACTTCAAGGTCTCTGCCAAGTTTTCCACCCCGATGGCCCCCTCATTCTGTGTGCTCCAGGCTCCCTGCCCTTCTGTCAGCTGCCAGTACACCATCCTCCTGGCCTCAGAGTCTGTGCCTGCCGTTCCCTCTGCCAGGAATGCTTGGCCACTTAATTCCTACTCATCCCTCAGGCCCCTCAGGCCAGGCCAGGCCCTGTGCCCCATGCTATAACCACAGTGGACTTCTCCTTGAGGGTGGTAATCACTATTGCAGTGAAATGGACAGTTGTCTAATTTATCCTTGACTCTGCCTCCCAAGCTGAGATGTCAGGCGGTGCAGGGAGCACGTCAGTGTCAATCACCCTGTAAGCCCACGTGCTCACCTGCTACAGTGAAAATGTTAGTTATTTACGGAACGGTGGGTCTCGGAATGAGCAAAGCATTAGAATCAGACAATTCTGGGTTCAAACACCCACGTTGCAATCGACTAAGCGTGGGACCCGAGTATAAATCTTAAGCTGAGAAGCCTTTGTTTCCTCATGTATAAACCGAGGATAGAGCCATGTTCCTTACAAAGTTGTTGAGAGGATGACCAAGCCACAGCCAGGTGGGTTCCTGCCAGGTTACGTGGTTACCTAACATCAGCTCTCGGCCACCTCCCTGCACAGGGCCTGGCTCGGAGTGGGCACGCCGGGCACATGGTTCTGGTTGGTCAATGGAAACAAGAAGTGGCTGAGGGGTGACATCGCCAGGAGACCTGGGCCCCCATCCTATCTCCTCTGGCTGCCCACCCGTGGGAATGGAGCAGCCCGGGGGAGAGGTATGTGGTTTCACTTTCATGGTTTTCAAACAAGAAGACAAGAAGAGGAAAAATGAAACCACCCGGAGAGCGGCAGGGGCCCATCGTGCTGGCTGCGGGCACTGTGGGCCTCGGGTATTTATTTATTTTTTAAGTAACTGACTCATGAGTCAGTCGGTTGGCTTGGTGGTGAAAAGGAACCCACTATCAAGGAAATGGCTGGTGAGCGACATGCCACGGTTGCCGTGCCAGGACACCACTCCCGACTTCTGAAAGTCCCTGGTGCTCCGCCGGCCGAGCCAGCTAGAGCTGGGGTTCCTCGCCTGGCTCTCCAGGACCGAACGCCAAGCGCATCTGAGCGCCTTCAACAATTGCCTCACGATTGCTGTTCGCCGCCAGTGCATGTTTGCTGTAATTATACAGTGTCTAAAGGAGAAGCACAAAGACTTGTTGATTTTGGCTGGGGTCCGGCCCGGCAGGCGGGGGTGACCTGGGCCCTGGCAGAGTGTGGGAAGGCGGCTGGCCGCCCCGGTGAGGACGTGACCAGCTGGAGCAAGTGTTGAACCGGGGCCATCGCAGCCAGAACCGCCGCCTCTGCCTCGCTCTCCTGCCAGCTGACTTGAGCCGGCTTTCTTTGGAGAACAACCCCGAGGAAAACAAAACGAGGAACTGCAGTTCCTATAAAAAGCAGCTCGCTTTTTCCTCCAGCCAAGTCCTTGAATGATAATCATCTCTGAAGTTGGCCGCCCCTCCCTCTCAAGTCACTAACTAGCCCTGCTCATTGTCTCTCTCTTGTCTCTGCAAGGAAACATCTTGGCTTCTGAGAGGCCCATCCAGGGTGGCGGGTGGGGGGTGGGGGTGGGGGGTGGGCTGCGGCCAGCTAAGCCTCACTTCCTGCTTCCCCCAGACAGGCTATGCTGGGCCCTCAAGAGGTCGGCCAGAATGTGCTGGAAAGGAGAGAGTGCTGGCTTTGAGCTGAGGATGCTGGCTGCAGCTCAGGGGCGGCCACTCCTGTTCTCTGTGGTGTGGACAAACTACTCACCCTTGCAGAGCTTCAGTTCCTCCATCTGCTATTTGAGGGGTGGGCCAAAGCCGTGGTTTCCGAACTCACCTCTTCTTAATTTTTTCAATGTGGGCCAGCACTTCTTTGCAAGGACACTTTAGATGGAGCCTCAATGCAGAAAGCAGAATTGCTCAGTGGACGTGGAGGTCACCTCCCCAACAGCCCCATCCACTCAGCGTTTCCTGCCCAGCACCTCCCAGAGATGCCCTGGGACCCGGGAGGAACCTTGCACACGGTGGGACACAGTTTGAAAACCGTAGGCTCCGATCTCAAAGGCCCCGCCAGCCTCTGGATTAGGAGAAGCATCTATACCTGCTGAGGTGACATCCCAGGAGGCGACTTTGGCTGCCTCAGGTGAGCCTGCCTCTGTCCTGGGATGGGGAGATGCATTCTGCCAGAAGACAACAAGCTCCAGTAACAACAACAACCACAACAAAAAAGATTTTGCTCTCATGGAAGTTTCTTAAGCAACTGGCAGGCCGCCATCCATGTACTTAGGCGGAAAATCACCAGAAAAAAATGATATAATCTGACAGATTTTTCACAGACTTAAATATTCATGAATTAAAGGAATTGGCAGAAATTTTCTACATTATTAGCTTTCATCATGGCTGCAGGAGCAGTTGGTATACTGGCTGCTCTTCAAGATCCATTAATCTCGTCCATCATAAGAGCAGCCTTTTTAAAATTAGCTTTTTTTTTTTTTTTCCCTGAGTGATAGTGTACGGGAGAGATGGGGAAATCAAAATGCTATTGCAGTGTAAAGGTCCATCCCCTCCTCACTTTACAATCAGCAGGGGAAGCCAAATAGCATCTCAGCAGGAGCAGGTCAGCGTGACTCCAGACAAGAGGGCTGTACAGGGCCCCTTCTCATTCCGTCACACAGGACAGCACGCGTCCCACCTGCTGAGCCCTGAACTCTGGGCCAGCGACTGGCAGGGGTTTAGGACAACTTTCTGGGAGGCTGAGACCGAGAGACCCAAATAGGGGCTTCTGGGTGAGGATGACATTTAGACCAAATAGCACAGTCTTGCTGCCAGGTGGCACTTGGTGTGCAGGACTCCAGAATAGCCAAGTAACAGCACTCATTATTTACGGAGTGCGCGCTCGGAGCCGGGTACCGTGCGATACGTACATGCACCATCTCATCCTGGCATCAAAGAACTTGGAGGGTAGGGATGCGTATGTAAGAGTTGAGGAAATGAGTCCAAAGAGGTTAAGTGAGTTGTCCAAGGTCTCACGATTGAGATCCAAGTCTGTGTGTCCCTGAAAGAACTGAAAATCTGCCATGTTCATCTCTGGCCTATGATACTTCGAAGGGCCGTTCTCCCCAACACATCCAGAATCTGCTGGGAGAAAGCTGCTTCTTGCAAAGCGTAGAGCAAAGTTGTGGGTCAGATCATCCCTGTGGAAACTTAAGGCCCAAGTTAATTTCTTTTCTCCCTCCCTCCATACCTTCCTCCCTCCCTCCCTCCCCACTCCTTCTCTCCACCCCTCCTTGTTTAAACTGAGGCCATCAGATCAGGGGATGATTGTCATTGAAAAGATAGTTTATTACTCACAGTTTTGAAGAGGAGGGGCCATGCCACACCCCGCAGGTCCACATGGGGATGTACCAGCATCAGTCAGGAGGCAGAGGGAGGGGAGAACCTGGGCAAGAGTCTTTCCGGTGTTCCCAGACAGGAAACAGGTGGGGCCCCGTAAGCAGGTTTAGGGTTAGCTACTTTGGGTAATTTCAGTGGGCTATGTGGCACAAGGGTTGTCCCTAGTTGTCTAGTACTTGACTCTGGGTAATTGGGGAAGGTAGATAGTTGCCTGGAGTGTGAGAACCTGATGAAGTAGTGTGTGTGGCTGGGGTAGGTGGGTAATGGGCTCTAGATGGGCTGGTTTGCATATGAAGGTATACTCACAAGCAAGTTGTTTACTCTCTCTAGAAACTGACTAGACTTGGGAGGTGCATTCTCTCCAGAGCTGGCAAAGCCCCAGATGTCAAAGCATCAAAAAACCAGAAAATGAAAAAGCATGATTAATGCACTCCCTTCCACCCACCTACTCCATCCATCCATGTATTTCCTGAGCTCCTGGCATGCTGGGGATGAGCTAGGCTGGACGACTTGCCCTGACTCAGTTTTCAGGATGGTGCTAAGATTCCCAAGCTGAGCAGTGCCTGCTCCTTACCTACCTGCCCTCTTCCCACAGGCAAAGTTCTGAAAGTTGGACCAGGATTCCCCTAAGGTCACTGTCTGCACTCAGGTTTGCCTTGTTGCACATCAGAAGGACTTAAAGAATCTCAAAGGGGTGCTCTTGCTTAGGTGATATCCAAAATATTTAATATCCCAGAGGCAGAGGAGCCAAGCAGACACAGACCTCAAGTAACCTGAACAGCCAGATGGGGTGTGCTTGGGCGAATGCCACCTGCCTGGATAAGACCGCCCAGCAAGGCTGCTGGGTGGGGGTGGTGGGGGCAGGAGCACACTGCTCCCTGTCTGCCTGCTTGGGACCATTGATGTCTCTGGGTCCCAGAACATTTCTTCCTGGCTGAGGAGTGATCACTGTGCAGACAGATTGAGTGGGGGTGCTGGTGTTTGGGTAGCAGTTCTTAATGTTTATCATCAACAATAATGATGATTAGTCATCATAATAATTAATAATTGTTTACACTTGTCTGGTGCTTATTGGTGGAGTATTTACTCCATGCCAAGTGCTTTATAACAGCTTATAATTGTAGCCAAAGTTGACTGAGCTCTGCTGGGGCTGGTCACTGCTGTGCTTAGGACTGTCCAGACATTACCTTGTTTAGTCCACACATCCCTGCAAGGGAGGAATGTAATCTCCCTTTTGCAGGGGAGGGAAGAGGTTAAGGCTCAGGGAGGTTATGTAACTTATCCAGGGCCACACAGTGCATAGCAGGAAGAGGTGGGTCTCAAAATTTAGTCTCCCTATCTCCCACCTCAGGTCTCTCCTATGCCCAGCCTGACCCTAAGTAGCCTGACCGGATGTCCCATGTTAAACAGGACAGAAAACAACGGTCCTGTCCCATTTCGAATGGTCCTCCTGGTCGGCCCACTGACACCTTGAATTTAGCCCAGTGAGACTAGGCTGACCGTACGTACTATTTGAAACAGGATGGGACCGTTGTTTTCTGTCCCATTTAAAACAGGTGGGTGGGTAGCGGTTCCCTGGTGGTGCAGTGGTTAGGCTTTGGCACTCACCACCGCGGCCTGGGTTCGATCCCCGCCCAGGGAACCAACCGACCGACCAAACAAACAAACAAACAAACAAAACGAGTGGGTTGGTCAGCCTGATCCTAAGGCTTGTAGACCCCAGTTCCCAGGTGATCAGAGAGAAGGGTCAGGGCCTGTGGTTGTAGGTACAGGTGTTCAGGCAATGGAGGGTTCCCTGACCAGCCCCTGGGTGCTGGGTGAGGAGTGGAGGCAATGTTGTAAGCCTGGCACTGGCTGTGTCTGTGTCCCAGGTCACTGCAAGGACCAGATTTCTCACTGTGAGCTTGCAGGAAGCTTGCGTGAGGTCCTGGGGTACAGCCTGCCATGAGCCTGAAGGCCCCGCACTAGCACTGGGGCCCCTCACAAAGCCATTATGACTAAATACAATCTCCCACAGCTTGGCTGTTGCATAATTGAGCTTCCTGAGCCAATTCATGGCTGCTGAGCCCCTCTACCCTTCACCCCAGTCGCTTTGCTGCTGGTGCTATGTCATCCCGCCAGGAGACACACACAGAAATACACACAGGAACCCCTGGGGCGTGCTGTGCAGATGCTGGGAAAACCCACTGGGCCTGGATTTACTGTATACACGGCTGAGGAATCAACCTGGGAACTCAGGGGCTTTAGAGGTAGGACACGACGTTGCCGATGATTGTCCTGTAGCTACAGTGATTCTCCTAGGAAGATTTTCCTAGATGTCAAGCCTCTTTTACAACATGATGTCTTGACTCAGGTAGACCAGGAGAGGTGGCAGATGGCGTGGGGTGGTGTCTGAGGGAGCCGAGGCTGGGTCCTCTAGCAAACCTGAGGCGGAAGTGAGGTCAGAGGGGCTGGGAGAGGATGGCAGTGCGGGAGCAGACACACCTCAGCACTCGTGCCGTGGGGAAGGGTGCTCCCCAGCCCTGCTCCCAGAGGGAGGAGGCAGGACCTGCAGTGTGAGCGGGTTTGCGGGAATGACAAGGCTGGTGGGTGGCAGGCCCCTGGGGGCTGGGGCGCGATCCATGTGGCCTGTGGGGAAGACCAGAGAGGCTCATGGGCCATGGGAGCCTGGGCTCCCAGGTCTCACTGGTCAGACTTCTCGGCTGGGTGGGGTGGGCAGGTGGGAAGGGCTTCTGCACCCATTGCCCTCCTCTGGCCAAAGGCCTCTGTCCCGTGATTCGTCTCCAAGAGCCCCCGGCCCGTGACGGAAAGCCCCTGGCTGAACCTCTAGGCTCCACCAGGCATCAGCTTGCCGGGGAACCCGGAGCCAGTGGCTGCACTCTGAGTAAGTTTTCAGTCTCTGACCCGCTTGGTTTAAGGTGAAGTGAAGAATAACGGAGGCAGAGCAAGTGAAGGTGCCCAGGAGGTCACCGTGCTGCGGGTGGCACGGGGAGGTCAGACTGCGTCACTGATGCACGCGTGTGCGTGGGCACCCGGGCCATGCTGTGCATTTCCTAACTGGAGCGGCTCTTCCACTCCAGACTTCTAGGGGTGCAGAAGCTCACACTGGACTCCCCGAGGCCAACCCCTGCCTCCCAGAAGCAGTGTCAGTGGGGGTCCCCATCCCTGCTCTTCTCCTTTCCCTCTCATTACCTCTCTGCCTCGGTTTCTCCCTCCGCCTCTGACTCTTTTTGCCTGTCTGTCTGCCTGTCTCTGTCTGTCTGTCTGTGTCTCTCCATGTCTCCTACCCATCTTACTCTCAACCATTCATCTCTTTATTCTCCCAGTTGCTCATCCATTCCCCGGTCACGGCTGAGCCAGTTCTCCACCCCTCACCCCGGGATTGTTCCTGACTGAGCTCTGCACCTCTGAAACCACCTACTCCAGCCCTCTGGGGACACAGTAAAATAGCAATAACCTGCACGAGCTCCTGGGCGCTCAGTTCTTCTACAGAGATGACGTGCCAATTGCTGCCAGGGAGGGATCCATGGCAAGGGGGAGGCCACGGCAGGCCCGGGGCCACTGTCTTCTGGAAGAACATGCAGTGTTTTCCTGCTCCCCAGTACTGGGGGTCCTCATGACAGTCCTGTGACACAAAGGGGAAAGACGGTGGTGCCGCTGGCACCGAGTGGGAGTTTCAGAGCCCCATGCTTAGTTTCCTCATCGTTAAAATAGGAATAACAACACCTACCTAATAGTTTGGTCTTTTTAGTGAAGTTTAAATAAGTCAGTATATTGCTCAGAACACAGCATGCATTACCTAAATGTTAGCTATTAATATCACATTGGTGTCATGGTTATCATGGTTGCTATTGCTTTGCCGTTGGCTGTGTGATGTTGCATTTCCCATTCTGAGCCCATTTCCTCCTTTCTAAAATAAGGATATATAATTCTGGCCACCCAGAGCTTGGGAGGTATTTCATGTAAAGCACTTGCCCGGTACCTGCCTTTCAGTGGGTGCAAACTTAGCTCAAACCCCCATTCTCTTTCCTCTCCTCCTCGCCCTCCCTCCAAGGCTCAAGGAGGTGGCTCCTGAGGCTGGCACAGCCAGCCCGTGGCAAGTCTAGAAATAACACCAGAGCTTGGGACTTGTCTTTTTTCTCCATCCAGACCCGTCCCTCAGCAGCCGATACCCTGCCTTGCAGCATGGCCTGAATTGCAGCTGCAGACTCTAAATCTGCTCCCAGAGGTTGCCGCTCTCCTGAGTCCTCACTGGTCCATGCTGATACTCCCTATTACTTGGAGGAGAAGAGTCCATCATCGTTGTAAAGCATGGGACATCCATGGCCTCACCAGTTTCCTGTGGCTGGATGATGGTGCAGTCGTGAAAGTATCGAGCTAGAAAGAAAAGTGGTCCCGGAACGAGATGTATTCTTTCTGAGCTCTAGTGACTCCCGTCTCTAAGCGGGACTGTACCAGAAGGCTGACTCATCCCAGATGGCAAGGTCTCTCTTGGAGCTCATCTCAATGCCTCCCACCACTTGCACGCACCTTCCGTCAGAACCCACCACCCCTTTTTTGCTTGTGGGGTCCAGATTGTCACTGCAGAATAGCCCAGATGCAAACCTCTCCAGAACTAAAATGTTCAGCCCTCTGCCTCCGCTTTGCCACTACAGTAGAGTACGCCAGGTACCGGGACCCCGGGTAACCCCTCTGTCCCCAGGTCCTGTTAGAGTGCAAACGTCTTTGCACACAAGGCCTGTAGGTAGCAGCAGCCCTTGAACCCAGGAGGAAGGTCAGAGTTGGAGGCCAGAGCAGGAGGCTGAGCCCGCGAGCAGGCCTGACTGGGAAGCCCCTTGAGGACTGAAGGTGAGACCAGATGAAGGAGACTTGTTTGCAAGGCTGACCAAGACCGTGTGTCAGCATTAGAAAGAGCTAGGAGAGTCCGGAAGTGTGACAGCCTGGCTCTAAAGCCACTGCCTGGTTCAAATCCATGCTCTGTCACTTACTCCTGTGACCTAGGGCGAGTTACTTCACCTCCCTGTGCCTCAGTTGCCCCATCTATAAAATGGGAAACATAATAGTACCCATATCAAAAGATTGTTTAAAGACTTAATCAGAAGTTACTTGTCAAGGTTAAGTACTTACTAAAGAGTAATTCTGTGATAAAAGTCCGCTGGACCAAAGAATGAATGATGCTATAAAAAATGTTATGGCTGCAGGGTCTTCCCCAAGCCGTGATTGCCTGCTGTTCTGGAAGAAGGGATGGCGTATCAGCGAGACCGACAGGCCCAGAACCCAAGGTCACAGCCCAGGTAAGGGGACAGACGGCAGGCCACACGCAGGGGCACTCAGGAAGTTCCTCTCCACCTTCAGGGGTTAAATCTCAGGCCCTGAGAGCCTGGGGCCTGCAGGCGGAGCGCTCCTGACTAAGTGGGAAAGGAAGGGACTGGAGTGGGGCGGAATAAAAGCAGATGAAGACAGGCCACCCTCCACACAGTTCGCTCTAGACAGCACCTTTTCATTAAACCGTCTCTTTGCAAAGGCCCCAGTCCCCCACCCTAATTGAAGCTTTGGTTCCCTTCGCTGCTGTCTGCTTGTTTTCCAAAGAGCTGCCTCAGTGCCTCGCGGCGCCTCTGACAGGTTTTCAGAGCAACAATTACAGAATCCAAAGATGCTCCTGGGAGTCAGCGCGTGTTTAGCCCTTTTCCTCGCACTTGGTGCGCCTCAGGCCTTGGGAGGGGGCTGGATTTGATCACAGCCAGCCTTCTCTGGCTGGAGGGCTGGGTCCCAGGGATACCCAGAAGTTAGGAGGTTCTTTTTGTAGAAAAGTCTGCTGGCCTCAGAGGGCCCCCCAGCTCCCACCCTGTCTCCCCATTCTTTTCTCCTTCTTGCATGCCAGCATTGTACTGGCTTTGAACTTGAATGCCCTAATGTATTCATTAGGCAGACAGCACTTTTTTTTTTTTTTATATCAAGGAGGCTTTGGGCTCTGACTGCAAAATAGCCACGAAGTCCAACAATGCAGAATCAGAGGCTCTGGCCGACCCACAAGGGTTTCAAAGGCTGCAGATTCTGGCTCTGATTCAAGGACTGAATTCCCTTTGCAACCTCTTCTCCAAGTGGTGCTGGCCTCCAGCCACTGATGAGGGCAAGCGCAGTGCCTTGGGAATTAGCTCAGAGGGTTCACTGGTCCTCAGGACAGGGGGATAAGGCCAGCGGCTGTACCTGTCCAGGGATATTTAAGTGGCACTATTATTCTCCATCACGTGGGGGCCAGCAGGCAGTGCTGGGGAGCTGGGTAGGAAGCATCTAAATATAAACAGGCACAGTCCTGCCCTCAAGGAACCTTGGGCTGAGCAGCTCTGTAGAAACTCGTCTTGAGCCCAACTCTCTGAGACAGCAAGAGATAGTTTGGGCAGTTGCCTCAGGGAGAAGGGTGTCCCCTCACCCCTGCTCTGTACAGGGAAGGGTGCCCACACTCTGTCCCCACCCTGTAATCTAATTGTCCTGGGAGCTGAGCCTAATCGCCCACATTTTACCCCTGGAGAAATGGAGGCCTGGGAAGCCTGGGTCCCTTCCCTCAGGCACCCCAGGGCCTGGCCCGCTTCAGGGCTGGGTGTAGGCTGGCTGAGGACAGATGTTCCACAGGAAGGGGCTTCTGCCACTTTGATCTCAGGCTGGAGTGTGATGCTTCATGCCACCATTCATGGGTGCGTGGTGGTTGTGCATCTGTCTCAGTACTGGGCACCAGATCTCCCTGTTTATCTGTTGCCAGGGCTCTTTCCCCACCACTGGCTCTGCCCTCTCAGGGCTGAGCTCTTCCAGACTCTTCCTCATAATCATTCGCTGGTACTCAGGGGTCGGCAGACTCCTGCCACCCAAAGCTGTTTCTCCCCCTCTGTTCCCTTCAGGCCCTAAGGCTAGTGAGAAGCCCTGAGCCCTGTCCAGGTTACTTCATCCCACAATCTTGTAAGGTGGCCTTGCTCCCTTCTTAGAGAATGACCATGGCCCCCGGCAGCTGCCTTTGTCCTGGGGCTCAAAGGTGCCCAAGTTTATCCTACTGTCCCAACCCCTGTGGACTCAGAATCTTCGAATGGGCAGTATAGCATCAGATAGACGTGCAAGCAAACCCTAGCACTGCCATTCTCTAGTTGTGTGACCTTCGGTAGCTCACTGCTCCTCTCCGGAGCCTCAACAGTAAAGTGAAGATGTGATGTTTAAAAATCCCAATTAGTTAACATTACTATTTTATTATTTATGTATCATGTGTTATTCTAAGTCCTTTATTAAAAATGATCTCATCCTCCAAAAGTCTAACAATAAAAATGAATTTTAAAAAATGATCTCATTTAATCACTGTAACGACCATACAAAATGATTCATGTTTTTTGATCCCTATGTTTTGATGACTAAACTGAGATCACACTGGGGTCCAGGAAGAAGAGCTCATTTCACATTTACGCACTGCTGGGTCTCAGGATTGCACATGTATAGTCTAATAAATCCTAAGTGTGATGATGTAAGGAGTAAATGTGATGATGTTTGTATGTGCTCAGCACTGCACTTGGCATATAATAGATGCTCATTAAATCTCTTGCACTCGGTCCTCTCTCGTTCCCCCATGTCTTTCCTCCTAGCCCCCAATGTGAGCGTACACTATGGCTACAGCAAAGGACCAGCGGGCTGTCTGAGGATGGCTCATGAGCCAGTATCTCTCATTCCTTTCTCCCTCTGCATTCGGGATAGTCGGCGCCCCAGCACACAAGTAGGTATAAGTCCATTGTCCCCAGGAGCTGCCATAGACCTCTGACTATTTCCCAAGACACACCATAGCCAAGACAGGAGAGTAGGAGGGGGAAGCAATTGCCCATTGGAGGTGGTCAGTAGGCCTGGGGTCACAGAGTTCCTCCCATCTACCCTGGGAAGATTGTTGGCTTTGGTTTTTACTCGTTTCCTCATGGACACCCTGGGGTCAGAGATTAGGTGACATGGCATCTGGGGATCCATCCACTGGGGGGACTTGCATTGCATCTCATACCAGCATAGCTAACAAAGGCCTTAGGTAGAATTCACACCTTCCTAACCTCTTTCTCTTGTCTTCTCAGGTTTTCAACCAACTCAGTCCCACAGAGCAGCTGGTTCCACTTCCCCACGGACAGACTCAACCCCCGCTGGAACTCAGGGGAAGTTTCAAGAACCAGTTTGACCACAAAACCGAGAAGCAGATCTGTTTGGCCCTATCTGAACAGAATGGTCATGGTCGCTGTCAGATGAGGATTCAAATTAGTCACAGGAGGAACAGGAGCCAGGCTGGGGGTGGAAACAAGCCCCGCTGGGCCCGGCTCCAGGGCCTGCGATCCGGCTGGGGCAAGAGCAGAGCCTGTGTCGCAATTGCACTGCAAATCAACTGGGTCATCTCTTGTGGGTGGCACTGCTCAGGGCTGCCAACCCTCATGCTTTTTTCATAGATGTGGAGATGGTATCGCCCAACTGCCGTGAGCACCAGGCTGTGAGATGGGCAGGAGGGAAGATGTATGATAGGCGTTCTTGGCCAAGCCAGTGACTCTGGAGGCATGGGGTGGAGTCAACGTTTGGACACATTGGGGGCAATTTTTAGAGGAGCCCTAGGCCAGAGGTCCCTCCTCCAGGTCCGAGTGATCCCTTGGATTTGTTTTCAAGAAAGGAGGGAAAGATTTACCACCTCACCCATTTGGACTATTCCTGGCTGTGACACACCATAGCCAGCTCATCGTCCTGGGGCTGTCCCCTCCTATGTGGGATACACAATGCCTTGAAAAATGGTGAGGTGTGGTGGAAAGAACATTGGCTATGGAGTCCGACCAACTTGAAATTAAATCTCAGCTCTGTTGAAAACACTGGCTGACCTTGGGTCACTCACTTAACCTCTCTGGACCCCATTTTCTTCATCTCTGAAGAAAAAAAGTAGTGCTTGCTTCCCGGCAGAGCGATTGTGAGAAGTAATAAAGATAATGTGGGTGGAGGGCTGGTGCACAGTAGGAACTCGGTAAAAGTTTGGCACGTTCTCCTTCCTCTCACAACATGCACCAAACTTCAGCCACTTCCGGGTTTGTCCTTGTCATGTTGCCATGGACTGAAAAGCCTCATTGGCTGACTACTCCTGCCTAGATCAGACAGCAGCAAAATTTTTCTTTAAAGGGCCAGAGAATAAATACTTTAGGTTTTGAGGGCTATGTGGTGTCTTTTGCAACTGCTCACTTCTGCTGTTGTAGTGCAAAGACAGCCATAGATGACATGTTAATGAATGTGTCTCTCTTCCAATAAAACTTTATTTACAAAAACAGGCAGTGGGCCAGATTTGGCCCACAGGGTGTAGTTTGTCAACCCCAGCCTAAAGTTTCCAGTCCAAACATACCTGTTTATCTCTGAAGGACCTTCCCCAGGCTGTCTTACCTTGTCCATCCAATCAGGTTTATAATTGCTCTCTTAAATACTCCCTAGTCTGATCAAACAGGACTCTCGTTTGTCTTTGCTCGTGAGGTGTTTAGGCTTTCCTCCATTTCTTTGCTTGTGCTCGCTCTTTCCCCTGCTGAGAACATCTCCTGTCTCCTTTCTGCCCTTCTCCCTCCCACCTCCAGTTAACATCCCAGGTTGTCCTGTAAAATAAAGGGCTCAGGTCAAGATCTCCCCATTCAACATGGAATGAACACCCTTCAGCATCCTTTAATGCTGAGCTCAGGTCAGCTGTCCATAGGGATTACCCCCTTTATTGGATTCCCACATCCATGTCATTGATACCAGCATGGCCCTTCTGGTTGAACTGGTATCTCAGTTTTGTTTGTTTGTTTTTATTAGTTTCAGGTGTAAAGAACAATATAATGATTGGACATTTACACATCTTACAAAGTGGTAACTGCAGCAAGTCTACTACCATTCTGACACTGTACATTACAATAGCATTGACTATTCCTTATGCTGTACTTTATATCCCATGGCTATATATATAAATTATAGTTGACATTCAATATTATTTTATTATTTTCAGGGGGACAGGGGGTAGGTATTTATATAATTTATAGTGTCTCAGTTTTCATGAGCCCTTGAGGCTCAGTCCTCAGCTTTTCCATATCCAACTCACAACAGCTTGTACTTTCATCCTGCTTAGTACTTTTGGGACTTCCTGCATATGTGGATCCTGAAAAGCCTCAGGCATTATCTCTGCAAATAGTGCTTCTTTCTTATTCTCATATTCTTTCTTTTTGCAGCTCCAATTAGTTGTATCTTAATCTCTCTATCGTGTTTGCCTTGTCTTTTAACCTCTCTATCACATTTTCCTTTTTCTTTTCTTGCTCTTCTGAGGCAGTTGGGATAACTTCTTTAAATACCTCTTCTAATTCATTAATTCTTTCTTTATCTGTGTCTAACACATCTACAGAATCTTTCATTTTAAAGATTATAGTTTTTTTCATTTATAGAAATTCTATTTGAGCCTTTATAACGATCTGTCTGTAATTTTTAGTAGTTTCTTATTCCTTGATCATTTTTTCCATTGTATTTCTTAAGTCTTTAAGCATTTTATACATAGTTACTTTATGACTTGCCTCATTCTAATATTTGAAGTCTTTGAGGATCTAAATCAGTGGCCTTTCAGTGGGGACAATTATTCTCTCCAGGGACATTTGGAAATGTCTGGAGACATTGAGACACTTTTTGGTTGTCAAAACTGGTGTGTGTGTGTGTGTGTGTGTGTTACTGGCATGTAGTGGATAGAGACTAGGCATGCTGCTGAACAGACACAGGACAGTAAAGCCCCCACAGTAAAGAATTATCTGGTCCAAAACTTCAATAGCTCTGAGGTTGAGAAACTCTACTTGAAATCTGTTCTTTGTTGTCTCTGCTGACTCTTGCTTATGGTGACTCATTACTTTGAGTGTGATTTTTGTAGTTTCTTTTTGGTAAATCAGATTGAGAACACTTTCCTCCAGAGAAGATTTGTATTTGCTTCTTCCAGCCACCAGGGGGCACCACCAACCTGGGCCCATTTTACTTTTCCAGTTTGGAGGTTCCCTCATCACATGGTACCATAGTTTCAGAGTCTAGTCTCTCGTGAGAAGTGGCAATATGAAATGTTGTGCATTAGACCTCGATGACCTGGAGCTGACAGTCACATGCTGGTTGATTTCCTCACAACAACTAATGAAGATCTGAGCTTGGAACTGAGCCAGCAGTGCTTCCATGTACTTTATATCCCATGGCACCCTGCATCAAGCACAGGCAAATATATGACTGTGCTATAGTATTTTGCCCTATATCATTTCCTAAAAGCAAATAGAAACGGAAAGATGCAAAAGCTGGTGTGGGGACAGTATTTTTCCTAATCTAAATAGTTGGGCCACAGATGGAGATTATTGGCATGACTAAGGCTGGCCTCCCGGGCACCAACACTCCTTTAACTCGATCGTGTCCGCTGTGTGCTCAACTGTGGGGGGACAGACTGATATTAAAGAGAAGATATTATGTCACAGAGATGGTTTTTAAAAAGTAAGGCCTCATCAGGGATCATCTTGCAATACAGTCCCTTATCCATCATTCCAAACTCCAGAAAGATCACAAACACCACAAGTTGATTGTGTCCATTTAGCATAAATTCATTTGCCAGCAGAATCTGACTTGAACTGACCTGTGGCTATTTAGTCTTTATAGTCAGTATGAATATCCATGCATTTCACTGCAGAGTTGTTGCGTGCTTAACTATAAGGCACGGCCCCGGATTCTGCTATAAATACTGTACAATGTACAGATTTTGTACACCACTACCTTCTAAAAATGATAAAAACTTCTTATTTTCAAAACATGTGGCTCCCAGGGGCTTTCAGTAAGGGGTTATTAACCAACATTATTAAGTTTCTGGGAATAGATTCCCCCAAGGTCACACTCATGCCCACTATACATGAGAGAATACATTTGAACACTCACACGCTCCAGCTGCCAAGTGTATTCAAGTGTGTGTTGGATGACAGCGGTGACTGTATTTAGCACACCCAGCATCCCGTGATCACCGTGAGGTGAATGGGCAGAGGTTTGAGCGGAGCACATGTCTTTGGGTTCCTTTCCCCCCTCGCCCAATGCTGGGCATCTATTAAGTGCTGAGTACATGGAGTCAATGATTCCTTAATAAATCCTTGGTTAGCATCAAAGAGTTTGTGAAAACCCTCTTATGTTTGCTTTTTAAACTATACCAAGAACACAGAAATATACTCTAATTACAAAAATAATACTCAAAACATATTACAAGGCAATACAGGAAAGTTCTCCTTTATCAAATATCCCTGCTCCCCTTTCTGGAAATAACTCTGTCAGCACTTAAAAGTAATTTTTTTCTGTGCCTTCTCTGGATATTTATGTACATATGCATGTAGCTACATGCACTTAGATGTTTTTTATACAAATGGGATCATGCTATACTATATATTATTCTGCATTTTTCTTTTGTTCACTTAGTTATATGTCCTTTCGTATTGGTACTTACAGAACTACTTCATTCCATGGTACAGAAATACCTTGGTTTAAAATAATTCCTTTTTTGTGTACGTTTCCGGAAGTCGTAGTGCCGGGTCAAAGGGCATGTACATTGATAGGCACAGCCAAATTGTCTTTAGTAACTGCCACAAATTACAGTACATAAGAGTGGGTGTTTCCCTGGTCCTTTCTCACAGGAGGTGTTTCATATTATTAATCATTTTAACTTTTGCCAATCCGATGGGCAGAAATAAAATCTGATTGTTTTAACATGTATTTCTTAGCCTATTTGTAAAGCTGAACATTTCTGTCTGTCTTTGTTGAACATGTACATGTCTTTACTAACAAGCATTTTGTTTATAGTGTTTGCCCATTTTTCTGTGGTACTTACCTTTTTCTTAGTGATTTTTAGGAGCTCTCTATATATGCTGTATTTAATCCATTGTCTTTTGAATTGAGGTGCATTTTACATAAAGTAAAATATGTAGATCTTAAGTGAAGAGTTTGAAGAGTCTGACTTGTGTGTACACTCAGGTAGCCATCACTGAAATCACAGTGTAGAACATCTCCCTCACTACCGGAAGTTCCCTCAGAGCTCTTTGTAGTCAACACCTCCAAGCACAGCCATTGTTCCAATTTCTGTCACTAGTGATTAGATTTGTCTCTTCCTGAACTTCGTATAATGGAATCATACAAATAGGCACTTTTATATCGACTTCTTATGCATAATGGAATGTTTTTGACATTCATTCATGTTGTTACATGTATCTGTAGTTGTTTTTCTTTTTAATTGCTAAGTAGTATTGCATTTTCACACAGACCATCCATTGTCCTATTCATGGGCCTATGGGTTGTTTCCAATTGAGGCCTATTATGAATAGAGCTGCTGAGCACATTTTTAAACAAGTCAGTGTGTGGACATATGTTCTCCTTTCTCTTGGGTAAATACCTAGGAGTGAAATAACTGGGTCATATGGTGAGTGAATGTTTAAGCTTTGTTAGAAACTGCCAAGCAATTTTTTAAAGGGATTATACTTAATGTATTTTAAATATATTGCAAACACTTTCACCTTGTCTGTAACTCATGTTGTGACGTTGTTAAGGATATTGTCCTTTATCATAGAATTGTTTTGCATTTTTTGAGTAACCTCAGTCTTTTCTTTTATGTATCTTGGAGCTTGTGTCTTACACAGGAAGGTTTAAAAATTCTTATAAAAATATTTTTCAATGTCCTTTTAGTTTGTTTTTTATACTTTTTTCCTTATTCTATCTACTACTAAGAATTTCATTTTTATGCAATATGAGAAAAAAAACTTAATACTAGTCCAAACCATACAAGGTAGGAATTATTATCCCATCTCATAGATAAGGAGACTGAGACTCAGAGAGACTATGTGACTAGTTCAAGCCACACCATTAGCAGGGAAAGGGTCTAAGATTTGACTCCTTTAAAATTGTTTTCTCTCTCTGGACTCTAGGCTCCTGTCTATATCCTTAGCATGAATTCTGTAGGAAAGAGGGGGAATTAGCAATACTATGCATGCACAGATACTCACACACACATTATGTGTGTGCACACTTATATGCAAAGAAACACAAGAAAGAATAAACCAGAAACCAATAGAAGTGGGGGTGGGAACAGAATGGAGATCATTGGCATGGGAGTAAAACTTCTCCAAATGGGATTTTAAATGTAGTCTTGTGTTTTTAACCATGTACATGACTTAGGTGTTCAAAAATTACATCAAATTAAATAAAATTGGAAAAAAAAAAAAAACTAACCCCAAATTGTGGACAAGCATAAACTAATGAACCTAACTGTAAATCAACTTGACAGGGTAACTATAGAACAAAAAGAATCATTTTAAGTTTTAAATTTGAACCGATAATACTATCAACTAATTTTCCCCCTGACCTCTGTCAATTGAAGGAGCCTGGAAGCAAGAACCCCAGAGGCAATGAGACCACCCAGTGTCCAAATCTTGATTTCTGAGACAAGTACCCACCGAAAGGAAGCAGCTTTTGATGGAGAAATGACTAATTCCAGATCTGAGGAGAGAAAAGCACAAGGTAAGTCTGGGACATCTTATTGTTCCAAGAAGCAAGGGCATGCCGAAAGCTTTGTGGGGTCACATCCCAGAGATGCAAAAGCAGACTTGAAGGGATCCCTTTGGCTAAATTTGGGACTACTGAGCATCGAAAAGAATCATGAGTATAATTAATTAAACAAATATGTAAAATTTGTTTATAACTTTACATTAAATAAACAGAAAAATCCATGAGGTAGGGGTGTGTGTGTGTGAGAGAGAAAAAGAGAGAGAGAGAGAGAGATGAATTCTTCTTTACAAAGAATTCCTGCTGAGAAATGTGGAAGAAATGATAGCGTTAGAAAGTCACCATTTTGCAGCCCTGCATGTAATTCTTGATCCAGGCAGGAATCATCATTAGGTGCTAAAAACCACTGACTGGAAAGTTGTCGAGAAACAAGATATTTGTGCAGTTCCTCCAGATTACTTACTAATTAAAAAGGGGGAAATGTGCCATTACAATAGGGAGATGGTAGTCACAAGTTTAACCAATTGATCAAACTTAGCATCATCGATTAGCAGTAGGACACCCTGCCGTCACAGACCCCCTGATGGAAGGGGTCCTGAAGAGCATGAGGTGACCTTTGGAGTGTTCTTGCCCAAGTGTTTAGCCTCTAGCCCCAACTCCCAGCTCACTGGATTTACAAGGGATAAAGAAGTTAAAAGACAGCAAAAGAAAATAATCAGGCAAATCCACAATGCAGTCCATTCTAAAAGACTTAAAACGTGGACTCTTCAAAAGGCCAAAGCCTAGGCCACTTTAGCACAAAAAGAGACCCAATATCCACATGTGATGTGGGAAACTTCGTAAGATCCTGCTAAAAACAAACCCAACAACCAACTGAGCAAAAAATCCACGGAAGACGTATCTGGGGTAAGTGGGCAATGTGACTATGGGGGTGGGGGCTCCATGGAATGATGGTGTGGGAATGGATGTGCCACAATGTGGAATAGCCTTCTGAGAAGATGAGATGAGCAACTGAGGAGCGATGTGTTTTGTGGTCTTTAACCTACCTGCAAATAATTTAGCAAAAACAAGTGTTCATAGAGCTTAAGGATAAAGCACGTATGCAACCGATTAAAATTGTCCAACAGGGCCAGGACCAAGGCCAGTGAGGTGACTGGGGAGCAAAATTGAAAGGACATCACCCTCAGGGTCCACCCTGTACCTGCTCGGGAGTGTGAGCATCTCCTTCAATGCTGCCCCAAGCACCCTAGTCTGGTGTTTCTGCTGAATCTGGGGAGCAAGAAAATGGGTATTCATCAAGTTCATCTTTCCATTTTGGGGTGTGTTTAAAAATAGTGAAACAATCCAAATTTCCATTAGTGACTGAATAGTGTGTCTATGCAATGGAATGTGAGTTAGCCATAGAGAGGAATGCAGTCCTGATGCACACGATGAACCTCAAACCCAGTATGCGAAGCCAGACACAAAGGCCACGTGTCCTATATTCCTTTGATAGGACATATTCAGTATTGGTGAGTCCATGGAGACAGAAAGCAGTTGCGGGGGTACCAGAGGATTGGAGGGAGAGGTGGGAATGAGGACTGATTACTTAGGGGGTGATGAAAAGCTTTGACAGTAGAGAAAGCTGGTGGTTGCATGACACTGTGAATGCACTGGACTGTGCACTTCAAAATGGTTCATTGCAGGTTATGTGAATTTCACCTCAAAAAAGTTGATCCCAATAAAAAGTTAAGGAATAATATGGTCAGAAGTCAGAAATAAAAATGATGCACTTTCAGAACTGACCAAAACACTACATGTATGTATACAAAGGGATCCTGCCCCGAGATGGCAAAAGTAGTGACAAGAGTCGAGGGACATGGGCTAGCACTGACTGGCAGATGACCCTGATGAATGCATGTCTGTCCTTGAACCTGGGTTTCTCGGTCGCTAGGTTTACCCTGGCCCTGCGCTGCTCCAAGCCTTTGCTCCCGCCCCGGGGACCTCGGCCACAGACAGGCTGCACAAAGCAGGCTTGGTTCCCCTGTCCCCTCTCCCGACCTGATCCCAGCAGCAGGGTGCCTGTGGGGGACGCAGTGCTGCCAAGTGGTCCACAGCTGGTATTGATTCAGTAGGGGGGGACATGGTTGATGACACAGCTTCTGAGGGCTCTAGTGGGGGCGTGGGCACCCCTGCCTGGCTCTTCCGGGGTCCCAGGGGCTGTAGTGTATGTGTCTCTGGCATAAAAGAGAGAGCCCTGTGCTTCTGTTTGGGGGTGTGGGGTAAAACGACAGAAGCACCAACATCTGCCTAGCAGTCACTATGTGCAGTTGTGTTGAATGCTGGGCCAGGCTCCTCCTCATGAGCCTCTGATGTGGCAGCGGTTACTGGGGTCATTCCTCCAAAAGCAGAGGGAAGATCAGACGGGTTAGGTGGAGTGGCCCAGGGCATATGCACCCAGCTGGTGAGTGGTGGGGCCTGAGCCCTCCATGGCGGACACCCTAACTCCCTCTGGCGGTGCGTGGGCAGGAAGCGAGTGCTGCCTGCTGAACACTCACTCAGAATTCACATCTTCTCACTGGATGTTTACGGATGACCCATGCAGCAGGCATTCTGTGTCTCACCTTTTCACAGAGGAGGGAACTGAGGCCCAGGGAGGTGACATTGCCCAACATAGCACAGCCAGTAGGCGAAAGGTCAGGATTCGAGCAGGCTCTGTGAAGCCGCACTGAGGACCCCTCTCTTCCTCAAAGTGAAAGTCCCTGTAGTGTCTTTATTTGGGGCTTTCCCTTTCATTTACTTCTCTGAGGAGCATTTCAAGCTCATGGGGTGAGAAGAACAAGAAGGGCCTGTGTCTGTCTACAACATTAGCAGGACTGGGAGGTGGCCTGTGTGGGTGGGCAGCTGAGCAGAGGACTGGCTGTGTCGTCACAGCATGAGCCTCCCGTGGAGAACTGGATGAGGACTTCAGGACCCCCAGCTGCCACCGGCATCTCCTCAGAGGAGCTACAGCCTGGCTTCGATGCTCTGTGGAGGATGGAGGATGGAAAATTCCAGAAGGAAGACCATGCATGGCAGTTAGACTGCTCACAAGCCAGGAGCTTAAATAGTTCTCCGAGAGACTCCAAGGAAAGGCCATAAATGTGGACAGGGGTCTTTGGAAACATTTGTGTATCCAGGGCAAGAAGCTTGCTAGAGCTCCTGCGTTCACTGGAGGGGTTGGGCCAGGAGATAGGAGACAGGAAGACATAGCCTTGGTGCTTTGGGTTATCTCTTGTGGGTGACCCTTGTGGGGCACTGGCCCATGAAGAGTCACAGAGCAGGGGCCTCCCCTGTGTACTCAGCAACAGACTCAGCTCTAGAAAATGCCTGGGCTTATAGATAGGCTTTCAGCAGGTGTGAACCACTCACTTCCCCTGCTGCTCACACAGCAACACCGGTTAAGTCTGGTTAAAAGCAGTTCCTGTCAGCCTCTGCCCACCTCCTTGTCCCTGTTCATCTGCTCTGGGAGTGGCTGGGGCCTGTCCCTCTAGAGGTGAAGCCTCTTCTTGGGGCTGGGCACTGATGTCACCCCACGTTGTGGGAGGGGTCCTGAGGACTCTTGCCCTGGGTAGGAGGACTTTCCGTGGGGGTAGGAGGGAGGGAGCACAATCATAGCCTAAGTTAACACCACTGACCTGCGGCTGATGGATTTTCTTCTCTTCCTTCTCTGCATAGAGCAGGCTGGGGCGTGCCAAGGGGAAGCATCTGTCACCCTCTGGTGGATTTCTAAGGGGAAAGCTGAGTTCCCATGACCACCCTCTAGGCTTTGGTATCCAAACGACATCACAGGGATTAAGCTCTTACTTGGGATCCAACATATGAAAGTACGAAGGTAGAGGAGGAGAGGGCCTCAGCCAAGGCCTCTGACAGAGGGTGGGACCCCATCCAGCCTGGGAGGAAGTGCAGGTCCTAGGACTGAGAGAAATTGGAGGTGATAGTCTGTGAAGTGCCCGCCGTACCGGATCAGCCAGATCCAAGGGAGGAGCCCTCACTTACCTGGCTCCTTCCTTCATCCATCTGTCCGTCCACCCATCCATCCACCCATTCATCCATCAATATCCAGTCTGCTTTATGTCCCACTTTGACCTACAATTGGGAGCAAGAGGTAAATTAAGACATGATTCCTCTCCTCACATCCTGGAAGGGAGACAGACAGGAAAAGACATCATAATGAAGGGTGTGAAAGTAGATGGCTACACAGTCTAACCCAGTGCAGGGGGCTGGGGGTGAGACTTCCCTGGGAGGTCAAGGGAAGTTTCATAGAAAAAATATTGAAGCAGGTTCCTCTTTAGCCAGGCAGGAAGGAAAGGGAAGGGCATTGTGGGCAGAGGGACTGGCAGGTGCAAAGGCACTGAGGCTTCAAAGAGCTGGGTATGTGGTACGTCAATGGGGCAGGCAGAAGGAGATGACGCAGCCTTGAGGGCCATGTTAAGGAGGAAGACACAGTCCCATATCCTTGGAGTATGGCTGAGTCCCTGTGTCAGTGGTTCTGTCTGCACCTCCTGTAGGGCTTCTCCCTTCCAGGCATTCTTCCCTGTGATGTCTGCTATGGTCTGCTACCATTCTGACCAGGGTCATGTCCATACTGGGATGATAAGGAGATGGCTGCCAAGATACCCAAGATCTGAGCCTCCGGCAGGCTGCCTGCCGCCCAGGACGTGCGGCCTCCCGGAACAGGCCCGGCTCGTCAGGGAGGGCTTGGCCTGCTCTCATCTCTATTCCCATCACGTCCTGCCCCAGCCTCCAACAAGTGAGTTCTTCCAAGTGGATTCATTGTCTCTGCCCAGGAGGGGCCCCATGCGTGCTTCCTTGCTAGAAGACGAGCAACCTCCATGTCTGTCCCTGCCCTCATTGTCACTGCTGCCCAACGTCTTGGCACGGAGCCCTGGCGCCTTGTTATCTCAGGCTTTGTGCTGTCACCTTTTATTACAAAACCTTCAGAAATTCTGCGAATCGTCACGCCGGTTGTCATGCTCCCCACAACCGCCTGCGTGAGCCTCTGGGCCTGAACCACAAGGCCACCACAGGGTATCAGAGACTTCTGCTCTGCACCCAGCGGGGGCCCCTTCCTCTCTCCTCCAGCCTGAGCTCACCGTGCTTCCCTTTCTCTCTCTTTTCTTTTTCTTTTTCTAAATCTTACAAACTGAAATGAAGCACCACAAGGCACAGCGGGTGGGGAGTGGTAGGTGGGGTATGCAGTGGGGTAGGAGGTGTGGGGAAGTGAGGGTTGAGGGTTTGGGGGGGGGTGAAACAGCCCCACTGAGGCTGGTCCAGCAAAAAGGACGGAGTCATAGCAGGCCTGAGGGCCTCTGTTTGGAAGAAAGCAGGGTGGGGAGAAGGGGAGAGGGGTATGGGGAGGGATGGGCTGGCAGCCTGCAGGATCAAACAGTTCTTCCCACTACGTTCCCTCTGACTTCCAGAAAGTACCTTAAGCCAAGGGGCCTCTCAGGAGAACAGAGAGTGAGGTACTGTAGGTGTGTGTGCATGTGTATGTGCATGTGTGTGTGGGGGGATGTACACGAGTGAGTGTGTGCGTGTCTGTGCGTGTGTGCGTGTGCACATACACGTAGAGAGAATGTGTATGCTAGAGACAGACAGAAACCCAGAATGACACAGAGAAGAATTTATGTGAGAGAGAAACTGAGACAATCCTAGATTTTCCTTATCCTTCTCTAATGTCCCTATTCCCGGTGACGGTCACAGGGGCCGCTTGAAGGTAACTGCTGAGTTTATTGAACAAATAAATAAGCCAGGGTCTGACATGATACTACTTAGAGGCTCAGCAGGCATGTGAGGGGTTCTGGGAACCCTTGCCCTGTCTTCTTCCCAGGGTATGAAGCTTATCCATGTTGGCTACAGTTCCAAGAACCTGAGTGTCAGCTGGGTAGTGGCCAGGTAAGTACCCGGCCCCCTTGGGAGCGGGGAGCATGCCCCCCACCTCTGAGCTCTTATGGTGGCTGCCCTCTCCACCCATGAACCCCTCCCAGGATCGCGGGCTGACCACTCAGATTAGCAGGCCCTCGCCCTGCCCAGTCCATTTCTGGGTGGGCACCCCATTCTCTGTGAGCAAATGCAGAGGGAGAAGGGGGAGAGTTTCCTACAACTCCATCCTTTGAAACCCAAGTGTCCCTCCTTCAATGGAGAGACTTTGCTTTTTTATTAAAGTATAGTTGACATATAATACTGTATTAGTTTCATTTGTACAACATAGCGATGCAACGTTTAGATACCTTATGAAGTGATCATCATGATTCAAGTAACCTGTCACCATACGAAGTTATTACGGTATTATTGACTTTATTCCTCATGCTGTATGTCACATCCCCGTGACTTACGTATTTTTTTAACTGGAAGTTTTTACCTCTTAACCCCCTTCACACTTTTGCACAAGCCCCTAGTCCCCTCCCCTCTGTTAACCACCAGTTTGTTCTCTGTGTCTACAAATCTGTTTGTTTTGACCTTCAGATTCCACATTTAAGTGAAATTAAACCGCATTTGCCCTTCCAATGGAGAAACTTTAGATCACTCACATTTTAAGGGAAATTAATACAATTAGATGAATGTCTGCTTATTTAGTTAAGATATAATATTAGTACAGAAGTCTCTCAGTTAACTGACACTCATGAGGATTGGTAGATACCAGATGAATGCAGAACTCAAGCAACCAGCAAAATCTCAAGCAACCAGCAAAAACGTGCCAGTTGCTTGAGTTCTGGTTAACAGAGAGTCTACTGTAATAACCATAACGCTCTTTGTAGTGTGCACACGACTTCCAAATCCAGGATCATATGTCCCATCAGCCCTGTGGAGTAGGCCAGCTCCTCCCTGTTACAGACAAGGAAATGAGGTCACTTGCTTAGAACCACATGGTAGGGGCAGGTGGGGATTAGGCCTGGCCAGACTCCAACCCAACGAGGAGATGCGTCCTTGAGCTGAGAGAATGAAGGGACAGGAGGGTGAGGCCGGGATCATGACGTGAGAGCGTGGGGTCAAGGACAGCCACAGCCAGCACGAGCATGGTCTGGTTCTTACTATTTTACCTGTCTCCAGCAAAAGGCACATCCAATTGTTTGCATGCAATTTCAGGGGCTCAGAGGTGCTTACCTGGGGAGAGGGAGGGGCTGAGGAAGGGAGAGGACAGTACAAAAGCTGAGTGGCAGCTGGGCCCTCCCTGTGCAGGTGACATTCTTGACACACTTAGGGTGGAAGCCACTTTAGAGAGAATGGGGTTTTCCTCCCAAGCTCAACACAAAACATGTGGGATTCAGGAAAACCCTGCTTCTCCTAACAGTTTGTTCTTAGCAACTGTACCCTGCCATGCAGTAATTGGTGATGACGTCCCAGCAAATGAGTCAATAACAGCTAAATCAAAGAAGCGACCAACAGTGTGTCATAAAAGAGAAAACAGCCATGAACTCCAATCATAATGGAAGATATAAAACTGTTCTGCAAGTCCGATAAAATGGACATAAATGTTTACTTCATATTATGATGACAAGAGGGGCCCTGGTTTACTATAAAATCTAAAGGTAGGTGATAAAATGTCTACCTCTACTGCATCATAAATTCAGTCTAAACAAATATACTGTCTCTAATAAGCACTAATGAAAATTGTATTTCAGAAGCTTTTTGAAAATCATGTTAAAATATGGAAGTGTTTTCAAAGGCAAAAGCTAATACCTGAGAAACAAAAACTATACACCAAATAAGTTGGCATGGCTGTCCTCTTTTCTCTTTTAGACACATTCCTGTGGCCAGTGGGACCTTTTGGTTCCTTTCTGCTGCCTTTGAGGCTGTGTCTAGGTCAGTGGCAGGGGAAACAGGGACGCTATGGGAATACTGACATGGCCCTGACCTGGAGCAGGCCATAACCTTGCATAGGGACCCCCTTCATTTTCCAGGCAGGAACTGGGGTAACCTGCCCAAGGCCCCCCAGGGTTCAAATGCAGGCCCATGTCACTCTAGAGCCACCATTCTTTCAAGCTGTTTCCTCTCTGACACTGATAGAAATGGTGGAACAAACAGCACCAGGCGGAGAGAACGGGATGTGGGCAGGAAGTGATGGCAACACAGGTGGAAATCGTTGACAAAAGGTCCGGCTGGGTTTTTGACCCCTTGATGGGCAGAGAGATGCAGGGCAGGGCTAAGACACAGGCCCAGGTCCTGGGGAGGGCATAAGACTGCAAGGTCATACCTGCCCCTTTGGGGAGCAGTAGGCCGCCTCCTGACCGTCTCCTTGCTCAGTCACCCATCTCTCGTCTGTCTTTTCATCTCAGTCTCAGCTGGGGTCTGAGAAGCTGTGTGGCCTAGGAAAGGGAACACACGTGCTTTGAGAGCCCACTCTGTGTTACGTGCTCTGTGGCTGCCTACGGTCCTCACAGCAGCTCTGCAAGTTTGGGGTGAACAGGTCGGTTGGGCAGAAGCTTAATTTGTGAAGGAGAGGGGCAGTGGGGCTCCCAGTTAGAGGCGTAGCCTCTGGCCTGAGCTGCTGGACTCCTGACTTTCTACTACAGGGAGCTCAGCCTCCCCGAGGGGCAGCGTTCTCTCTGCACACCGGGAATAACGGCAGTGCCTCCACGGTGGGGCTTTTGTGAACGGTGAGCGTGAGCGCAGCACGGCTCACAGCAGGGCTTCACGAACGCCCGCGGGGGTCACTGCTGAGAGGTGGACGTCAGCCGCAGGAGGGACCTGCGAGAAAGCCCCGTTTCGTGGTTTACGAGCTGTGTCATGTTAGATAAGTCATTTTCCCCAGGCCTCAGCTTTCCTTTAGTGTAAGGTGGGGCTATTTCTTTACAAGGTGGCTGTCAAGACTCAAGTGAATTAGAAGAAGTGAAAAAATGTACTGAACTATCAAAAGTAATGTGAAGAGTAATGTGATTTTAATAAGTGTTGGTCCATGCGTGAGGATTAGTCCATGCTCGCTTTGGGGTTTAAAGTATGGAACCCTAACCCCTGACTCCCTGGGAGACAGACCCAGGAAATGATCAACACCTGCTAAATGCACAAGAGTGAGGGAAGAGGAGTGGCAAGGGAGCTGACATGTATAGACACCTACCACGTGCCTATAGCCTGATGACAGACATTTCAGAGATGCAAGCCAGCACCCCTAGTCCCACCTGCACCCGGCCTGTGACTAGAAAATTCTGACCTATTTGTTTCATTGCCAGTCCCCCTGCCCCAGTACTAGAAATGTGTTTCCTGGGTATTCGGGGCTTCAGCAGGAGTCCCTTGGGGTGCCCACTCCTACCCCCCGTTCCTTTCTTGCTCTCCTTCCATGCCTGTGTCCACTGATCCCCCCAGCATGACCGCTGCTGCGTGTGGAGGCCATCCTTCTCGGCCAGGGCATGGCGCTGGAACCCAGAAAATTCCAGGCCGGGGAGGGAAGGCTGCACCTCTCTCCACCTCTGCACCACAGGCTGTCTTGGGCCCCAGAGCAGCTCTTATTAAACCTTTAAACTTCTGCCTCTCAAGCTTGTTAGTCTCAGAGCTCAACCCAGTCCCAGGACCCAGAAAAAAAGAGAACCCATATCATCTCTCTTCCTCTGCTCTCCCCTCAGACCAAGCCCCCAACCCAACATCTTTTCTCTGTCTTTACAAAACGGAAGTGTCTGGCACGTCCTTGGATATCACAAGGGTACCCGAGAACATGGGTGGGAATGTCATCTCTTCTACTCCTGTCTGGACTCAGGCTCAGCAATTTCTAAACACCGTGCTGCATCCCTACGAGATGCCGTGAGATAGATATTATTCACCCATTTTACGGCTAAAGACACCAAGGCTCAGAGAGGAAAAGCTGGGCCAGCCATACTCAGCCAATGAGTGGCTAAGGTGGGTTTCAGATGCAGGACTGTTTGGTACCACCCTGCTTCTGGAAGCCAAAGAGGTGAAGCCATGACAGTGTCAGAGTGGGCGGTGGGCAGATGGGCTGGGGGGCTCTTCTGGGCTCCTTCCCCCCACTCCCGGCCACACAGGCATTAGCCTACGCTCCCCGGCCTGCTTTCCCAGCCTATCTGATGCAGCCTTCCCCACCTTGGGTTTAATTATGCGTACCCTCCAGAAAGGCAAGCACTTCACCTTTCCTAGAAGCCCATTTCCCTCAGATCGGTCCAGCACACTGCAAGAGGCAGCCCTGAGGTTAATTAAGGTGGACTTCCTGTTCGTGCTTCTTAGTGATAAAGTGGCCTTAAGCCGGGTCTGCAGGAGGACTTCCTCCCACCCTTTTCGTTCCACGACCTCCTTCTCTCTTATTATGTTTCCAGATCTGAAATGCAAAACGCCCAAGATCGCGCACCTCCCGGCTGCATTTTCTTCCCTGCCCTTTTGTGTCCCTGACGCCGCGAGTCACACGCCACAGCAGCCAGTTTAGCGTGAGAAATTAAATTAGCGCTCATGCGCCAACTCCACATGTAAATGCCCTTATTAATAATTGAAAGCACATTTATTTATGCACTTTGATATTTTTCAGGTTCAGGGAAGCAATTAAGTTTTGTCCAAGTTGCTGATCAGCAAACAGTGTCTCCTTCACCTTCTGCCCTCAGAGTGGCCAGAAGAGAGAGAGAATCGGGGTGGGGGGGGGGGGTACGGCAGGGCCCGGTGGCGACTCCCCTCCCCACCCCTGGGCCTGCCCACTGCTTCTGTAAGACGCCGGTCCCTGAAAGCTGAGGAGGGCTCATTTATTTGCTTGGGCCCATCTCAAGAAAGGCCAATTTCTTTCTTCGGACTGCCCTGGATTATTAAACTTGAAGACCTTCAGCCACTAAGAGTTTCTTCCCTCAATTAGTCGCTGGGAAGACTGTCATCATCAAAGGCCACTTTTGACTTTTACCCCGTAAGCCATTTCTCATAGACATGCCTACCCGTGTCACGGTGAAATGGCAATTTTCCCCTTGGTTCTTGTCTCTCGAAGAAAAGAATTCAGTCAAGAGACAGAGTTTGTGAAAATATAGGAGTTAAGAGTTTATTAGTAAAAGAAAATACCCTCCAAGATGTAGAGTGGGCTGACCCAAGAGAGGGAAACATCCCCCCTTACAATGTTTGGGGGGTTTTATACCTATAGGTGCAAGTTTCTCCCCCTCTCCCTCTTTTGTGATTATTTGAACAAGCAAAGCTACCTGATAGCAGAATTCTGGGAAGCAGGACTCATGGTTGGATAAGTGGGGCTATTTCCCCTTTGTCCTGCATTTCTCTGATCATCTTATGTTTTCCATTTGAGGGTAGCTGATAATGGGCAAGGGCTGATTCCTTATTTTGCATTTCTTTCCTGAGGACTTTGTCTCTTTATTTTAGGGGTATGTAGTGGGGGACCCTCATCAGGCCAGTTCCTTCCTTTGCATTCCTTTCCTCCTTAATTTAGGGACACCTGTTAATGGGCCCCCTGACAGGCAAGTTTCTATCTTTGCATTCCTTTTCATTTAGAGGCAGCTGATAATGGGCCAGGACAATTTCTCCTTTCTGCTCATGTCTACCTTCCTGCCTACTCTGTCACCTGTGGATGAGAGGAGCTAACTTGGCCAGGCAGAAACGGGAGTGTGGACAACTTGTACCACTTCTGGTCACCTCCTTTTCCTCATCTAAAAAATGAGAAAATGATATTTGCCTTCACAGGGCTGCTGTGGAGATTGAGCAGCGGGAGAACACACAAAAGCACTTAGCGGATCTACCCACCAGGTCCTCTAGGTGGCCGTGCCCTTTCACCTCCTCTGGCCTCTGTTTGGGTTGTGGCCCCGGCCTGTGACCCCTGCCCTTCCTTCTCATCTCCGTATCTCAACTCCACCCACACTTTGTAATAAAAATATTTGCCATTCCCTTATTACTTGGTATTATCCAACGAGCTTTTGCATACTGATAACATTTTACCTTCAGTGAAAGGGTTTTAAGTAGAGATGGAATGCGAGTTCCCAGCAGGTGTGACTTCCTGGAGCCAGATTCGAATTCAGCGATGTGGTCAGGATCCCAGCTAACCACCGCACGCCCTGTGCACCAGGGCCTGTGCGAGATGCTGTGGGGCGGAGGTGGGTCGTCACTACACCATGACTGGGGTTCGCTCCTGGGATTTCACAGTCTAGGAGGCAGAGAAGGCCGTGTCCCCGGGATCCTGTTCTGCTCAGCTTGAACTGGACATTGAGAAACAGACCAAGAAGAGTCCAGGGGGAAGCCTGGCCGTGAGGTCTTGGGCATGTCTCACCAATCCGAACCTCAGACTCCAAGCTCGGACCTTGCTCGCCCCCGTTCTCCCACAGAACCTGGAACCATCCTGCCTTCCCTGCCCCCCATCCCCACCTGCAATGTACCCCCCACCCTTGCTGATGTGGTATCTCGTCAGGGCACCCACTTCCCTTGCTCTTATTCTTCCCACCCTCCCCTCGTGTGGACAACTACAACAGCCTCCAACAGGTTGCCTGCTGCCATCGCTGCCCCCACCAAGCCATTCTCCCACCTGCCTGCAGGGACAATCTTTAAAACCTCCAAGGCCCCCTCCTCTCCATGCAGACACATGTCAGAGCTCCAAAGGCTCCTCACTGTCTCAGGCTCAGGCCAAATGTTTTTGCATTATCTCGTAACTCACCACAGTGTGCCCTGTCACAGCCCCAGCAACCCGGTGTCCCACCCTGGCACCCCGGTCCCCAGTTCTTAGAACTCAGCGCGTACCTTCCTCACAGCTGCTCCTCCTGTTCTGTCTCCCCGCCCGCTCTGCCCCGCTACCTTTTGCCCGTTTACTGCCAGACAGTATTGATCCTTCCTCAGGGACCCTCCAGAATAAAACCAGCTCTCCCTGCTCCTCCAATGCTTCCACGTCACCCCTTTCTTGTCTTTTACAGCCCTATCACCATCTGCGATTCTGTGTTCACGTCTGGGATGGCTTGGCTGCCGCCATGGCCTCCACTAGTAACTGGCACACTGTCTCACTCGCCACTGTGTGCCCATGCAAATGGCACACAGAAGCCACGTATGTGAATACATGGAGAGTATTTGCATGAGTCAAGCGAGGCACTCGGATCAGTTAAATTCTACAGCCGTGCCGTGAGCAGACGAGAGCTCCTGAGCGCCGCGTTGGTGGGGGTGTCTCTGGGACTCCTCCATTCGTGCTCTTGGCTGTCCCTGTCGGCGATGACAGGGCAGGGGCAGGCAGGGCATAGGGAAGCTGTCCCAGGTGAGGGCTGGGGCGATGGGGGCAACAGCACTGCCTCCCCACACTGACAGGCAGTGGGATTTGGAAATAGCATGGGGCTGGAAGTCAGGAGAGCTGGGTTTTAACGGTTCTACACTGGCACCCACATCTTTGAGCAACCCGTCAAGCCTCAGTTTTGCCATCTGTAACTGGGGATACGCTCTGCCTTCCATGGTGAGTGAAAGTCTAAGACACTATCGCACTCATAGTAGTCTGGCCTAGTCTTCTTTTCCTGCCTCTGCCCTTCCCATTACATTTCCCCAAGGTCAAGTGAGCAGACCAGTTAGGCCAGATGAGGTGCAAGATGGCCTAGGGACGGGCTGGGCAAGCTCACTTTGCTTCTGCAGCCTTCTGAGCACTTATTGTCAGCAGAGGTTATCTTGTTTATTTGATCATTCACTAGCCTCCCCCTAGAAGAACATAAACTGTGAGACCACGAGCTCTCATCTTGTCCTGTGTCTTCACTTACAGCACCAAAACGAGTCCCTGGCTTGTCATAGGTTCTCAGTAACTATGTTTTGTCAATGGAAATAGAGGGAGAGGCAGCCAGGAGTCCAGGACAGGTAGAGGGTGAGGGAAGACAGGAGACATGACTGGGGCTGCTCCTGGGCTAAGTAGGGTCATAGGGTCACGGCCAAGGCAAGACAGGTGCTCGCTGTGGAGAAGCATGGAGGTTGCCTGGGTCTGGGAGAAGAAGACATGACCCACAGAAGCGCTCCATGCAAGAGGAGTCTGGTCTAGACAGTGTGGGCAGCAGTGTACGATCTGCTGGAGATGCAGGCTCTGCTGGCTGACCTGGCTCAGCACCCAGCTCCTGCCATTAGCACTGGAGCCTTTGGGTAAGTTAGACAACCCCTTTGAGCTCCCGATTCCTCCTACAAGGAATAGGCCATCAGAACTGTGCCGGTTCTGTTGTGGTCCCTGCCCCGCTTCCTTTCAGAAAAGCCCTCTGAGGAAAGGCTACGGGCAGGGGTGGGTGGGTGCTAATTTCCAAGGAATGCAAAGCCTGCTTTTACTTTGCTAACTCTGGGGCTATGGGCATGTGAGCCCCTTAACTTACAGACCTTTGACCCTTATTGGGGGAGAAAAGGAGGCTGGGGCATTTCTCGGTAGAGAGGTAAATGGTGAGAGGAGGACCTGGGGGAGATTAGCAGGAAGGGAGTGGAGAAAGTGAGGAGTCAGCCTTCCAGCTTGTCCCTTGGGCTGAGTCCCCAGTGGGGTTGTGGCCCCAGCCAAGGACAGACCAAAGACTGGGTCCCAGACTGGCTTTCCCCTGGGGGTGGTCATGCTTTCTTGACTACCCCGGACCTCAGGTGAATGGGAACCCCATCCAGAGCACCTCAAGGCTTCCTGGACTAATCTGCTTAGCTGCCTCAAGCAAACAGGGCCCCAAAAGTTGCTCTAGACACTGGTCAGCCCGGGGACCACAGTGCACCCCTAGTTGGGGTAGAAAGGGTGGACCCCACCAGTTACATAGGAAAATCTCGGTGGTAAGCAAGTATTCGGGTGGGACCTACTTCCTCGTTTTGTTCAAAGTGCGGTACTCAGTGACTGTTCGCTGTCATTCCTAAAGGTCTCTGCCCTGGAGGCCAGAGCGACCATAGACAAGGCACAGCATCTCACTGAGCCTCATCTGGAAATGGGGCAATAGTATCTGCTTCATGGAGTGTGATAAGGAAGTAAGGAGAGAAATTACAGAGTGTCTAGTAGGCAGAAAATGCAGAAAAAAAATTCTTTGCCACCCTCCTTCCTCCTCAGACCCCTAAAGGCTGGGGTGGGGTCCAGGGCAGTTTGAGCCCCTCCTGTGTTTGGCCCCCATCCTGAAGGCTGGCTCTTCAGGGCCCAGGAGCCCCCGAGCCCTCTTGCTCCCTGCCTTACCCGCCTAGAACAGCAGCCTGTGAAGTGTTGACATGCCTCTGACATTCTTTCATTCAAGGAAGCCTTAGACTGACGGGGGCTGGGCTTCCCTCCCATCTCGGGGATCGACACTCCGCCTACTCCCACAGGCAGACACCAGGAATGCTCCCTCCAAGCTGGGTGGGCTCCAGGCAGCGCCCCTCCCAGGCCCGGTCAGAGCCGAAGAGAGACTGGTTTCCACAGGGAGGCGGTGGCCCCCGAGCCTGGGCCTGGGTCTCTGGTCAGGGATGTTACACCCTGCAGTGCTCCATCTTTCCTGAGCTCTAGGCTGGGATCATGGTCCAAGTACCCTTAGAAACCTAAGGTGACAAAGCTGACGGGGTGGGAGGGCTATCACTGAGCTCATAAAGCCGCAGTGTTACCAGAAAATGGGGTGTCCTTGTTGACAGGTTGTCCAGGTTCTTGGTATCTAGAGCAAAGAATTGAACGAGACACACACTAAAGTAAAGTGGTGAAACAAAGAGATAGTTTATTGGGGGGAAAGTACACTCCAAAGAGGTAGGAGCGGGCTCGAGCAAGAAAATGGCTCAGGAGCCCCAATGAACGAGGCTTTGGGGCTTTTATTCTGTCTTCAGGGGACACACCTCTGGGCGTGGGGTCTCTTGATTGACAAGTTTGATTGACAAGGGGTCTGCCTTCGGACTGCGCATGCCCTTTCCCAGAGTTCAGTCTGTTATGATAGTAATGAACTTCCGGGCATATGTATGACATTACAATGATGATAGAACGAGGCCCAGGTGAGATGAAGGTCATCGTAACTCTCACTGTGCAGGTGTTAGGAACTGGCCCAAGCTGGTGGGCTTCTTGGGCCCTCTGACTTCCCTGTCTTTGTCTGGAACTTCCTCCTGTGGCTGCCCAGCCTGGGGCAGGGATTACTAGTGAGGGGGTATCAAGGTGGTGACTATTTCAGCTGGATGAGTCTCATGGGGGAGGTCGAGATTTCCCTATTCTATCTGCCTTCCTCACATCCTCTTGGGAGACATGATCCCCACAAATCTTCATGGGAAGCTGAGGGGCTGAAGGTCTCATCTTCTGTATCTGCTTTCTGCTGAAAATGGTCGTCCCTACCTATTGGGGACCCACGGAGCTCTCACCCTATCTGATCTAAAGGGGGAAGGGGTCCCGCGATCCACCACGCTGACTCCTTTGGTTGAGATGGGCCGGAAGCCTTGTTGGGGCACCGCTAGTATCCTGATGGTTCCTAGATTAGGAGAAAATAATTCAGTTAGTACTTTAAAGGCATTGATCAGAGAAATAGGTTTTAAAGCCCTTGTCACTAGGTGGTTTCAGGATAGAAAGTCTGTTGCTCAGGGTGAGGAGCCAGAGAAAATTGATAAGGAAAATGATTAAGAAAAGGTGGAACTAAGAGCTAAAGAACAAGGGAAAGGAGTCTTTAGTGAAGTGGGGGGATGGCTGCTCTATTTGGCCCACATCAGCGGCACCTCATTGTCTCTATGGGGAAACTGAGGCCCAGAGAGCAGGGCCTTGCCTAAGGTCACACAGTGTAAAGGACCAGAACTCAGATTTATTTCTTCAGTGAACACGATGCAGAATGACCTGTGGACTGGAGCATTATGATAAAGATATTCATGATGGAGACCCAGCCCCTGTCTGATGGCTGGAGGTGTTCCAGATTTCCTATGGGCTTCAAAGGCACATGTGGCAGTGAATTTGGATGACCACAGCCTGGTGGAGTGAATGGCTTGGTTTCATGGTTGAGTCTGTCCATTCTCTGAAGACCCCCACCGGCCCCGAGGGTTGTGCACAGACCTGGGCATTCTGTGGGTCACATGCAAATCTGGGAATTCAGGGATCCCACGGGAGCATTGCCCAAGCCTGTCTCTTGCTCTCTTCTGTCACTTGTAAAGCACAGACAGTGAGTGCTTCAGGTAATTGGATCGACCCCCCTGACGCCACCAGTAAACTGATGATCAAGGCTCCTTGGGCTAGTTTAACAATCTACCTTGCATTTTCCAAGACTCATTTACTGAGTCACTTAAGCCTCTCCATTGTGTAAGATTTAGGGATTTGGGAAGGCCTGGGGCTAGTTTACATCGCTATCATGCCTGTTAATCCTCACACAGGTGGGGCCGGATTTCTCCAGGAAGGCTAAGGAGACAGCAGCTCTCACCCTGGGGCCCAGGGCCGAGGGCTGGCTGACTCGCACAGCTTGGGGGAGGACAAGTGGATTCCTGGATTGCCCTTCTGCTTACAGGGCATTCCCAGAACCTGGTTATCTACAAGTGAGCTTCTGCCTTGAGCAAAGCACTGCGCTAGGGACTTGGGAGAGTGAGTAAACTTGACCTCAAGGAGTTGATTTGGGGAGGAAGAGGAGGACCCCACCCAAACTAGGGTGTGCTGGGACGTGATGAACAATCAGCTTTCTCAGGGGAAAAAACTACCTGATTATAGCATTTGCCAGATTCCCGTGTACAAATATTCTCACCGTGGCTGATTTAAGGGACCAATGGCATCTCTGAAACAGATACACAGACTCGTGTCTTGAGAACAAGAGGAACCTGACTCCAGCAGACCTCTGACCCCAACTACCCACGTGGCAAGGCAGTTTGTAAAGTGCAATGAAGTGGACCAATAAGTAGAATTCTATGGCCCCTGGACAGGGGAAGAATAGCTTCTGTGTGAGCTTCCTGGAGAGCCTTCAAAGAACAAGTAATATTTGGTTTAAGCCTGAGGGAAGCCCAAGGCCTTCCCTGGAGGGGCCGTGGAGGACAGTCCTCCAGCCAGAGGGAGTTGCCTGAGCCAAGGAAGCATGGACACGCCCAGCACGTTTGAGGACTGGTGTCCTGCAGCAAGACCCTGAAGACCAGATCACAGCCTTGTGGACTTTACGGAGGAGTTTGCCCTGTATCCTATCAGGAGACAATGTTGGGGAGACATGGGTGCATATTAAGCAGGTGAAGGACATCGTAAGATTTATTTTGTTTTGTTTCTTTTGAATCCTGAATTTATTATTTTTTCTAAAGAATTGTGTGTGTTCATTACAAAAACAAATCAACAAAGTACAAAAAGATGCCTTAACATTAGGTGACTAGCTTCCCCACGTTTCCATATGTATGTACAGACAAGAGGTTGGACAGATATAGTAGAAAGAACACAAAATAAATAAAAAGAACAGTAAAAAGACAAAAAGGGAGAGACAGGAATTAGGTGGTCTCTCTTGCATTGGATGTTGTCAGAACTATATGTGATAGTTGGTGCTATGGCAGCCATCTTGCAATCGTGAGGAAAGGCAGTGGACGCACTGAAGGTGACAGAGTGGGAAGACAGAAAGAATGAGTTTTGATAATACAAGATAGCTGCTGCCCTTTACATATAGATCATCACATGACAACTCTGGTTTTCACGTGTGTATGGTTTCCTTATCTACTTAGATTCTGAATTCTCAAGGCTCAAAACTGGGTGATAATGAACCAAGTCTGTGTGTAGTATTCAGGAACTCAGGCTTTAGGTCAAACAAACCTACATTTGAATTATAACTCCTTATGGGAGAATTACCTAATTGCTTAGTGCCTCAATTTTTCTCAGCTCTGAAATAGGAATAATAAACCTGCTTGCAGAAATGTGTGGTCATTGCATTCAATAACATACAAGGTCAGACAATTCATTTCTTGAACTCATCCTAGAAGAAATGCTCCATACCTCATTGGTGAATATCACTACGGTCACCTGCAAAGTACTCCCCTTGGGAAGCTGTGCATCAACGCCAGCACGTAGTCCACCCTTCAAAACAATTTTAGAACTCTTTTTTCTGGAATGGCTGTCAGAGCTGTCATTGTGCCCCAAATCTGACAATTAAGTTTGCGAACTTGTCACCATGTGCTTATGTTGGCAGTACTGTACAAATAACTCAGTAAGGTGTCATAACGTTCCCAACGTAAGTGCATGGTGGTTGTGAATTTAATTGTCAGATTTTTGGGAAGACAACAGTTCTGATGGGCATTTCAGAGAAAGTGTTCCAAAACTGTTTTGAAGGGTGGACTAGGCGCTGGTGTGGGTGCATCCCAACACCAAGAGGAGCACTTCGAAGGTGACCATAGTGACATGCAGCAATGAGGTAGGTAGCACTTTTTCTAGGATGAGTTTGCGAACTTAATTGTTCGACCTCGTATGTAGAGTTTCTACCACAATACCCAAGACAGAAGAAACTTATAAAGTGAATGTGACATACATGAAAGGAGCTGAGAAAATTCTAAGCATGCCGTTCGGAGGGGGACAAACATGGTACTTACATTTCTCCGGTCCTGTTAGCAGAGACTGAGCCAGCTTTGAGCTGTGGAGTTCCATCACTGACACTGGAGGAGTAACTTTGAGCCAGTTTCTTCACAACTCTGAATATAAGTTTTCTCAGCTGTAATATGGGTACATTAAATGAAAGCTTAAATGAGGGTAATACCCAAATACTAGTTTTCTTCTTTCTCCTTCCTCCTCTACACATACATAGATCTATTTTTTTTCTCTCCCCCCCCCCCCTCTCTCTCTCTATCTCTATCTCTATCTCTTGTTACCCACAGAATCTTTCAGGAGATTTTTTAATGAGGCTGTGGGTTTGAGGAAACTGCCCCAGTGTTTGTCTGCCAGGCAAGCCTGTTCACCTGATTCCTGTCATGGATTCTTTGTCTCTCTCTGGATTTGTTTTCCTAAATGTAGGATCTTCAGACAATGGGCATTGTTGCTTAAAGAAAAATTGCCTTCTGGGAGCAAATAATTGAAAATATAATTAATTATTAGGTATACATTGAGTAAATAAGCTACTAAATAATTAGTAGGCTGACCAGATGTCCCATTTTAAACGGGACAGAAAACAATGGTAGGTATGATCTGCCTGCCAACACACTGAATGTAGCCCAGTGAGACGAGGCTGACCAGATGTTCCATCTGAAACTGGACAGGACTGTTGTTTTCTGTCCCACTTCAAACGGGACGTCTGGTCAGCCTAAATTAGACATATAATATAAAATGCCACGATTTTGCGGATGGGATAGAGGTCGGCAGTCAGAGGGAGTCAGGAGAGGGAAAAGAAAGAAGCAGCCATGTATTCCCTGTCTGTTTCCCTGGTGCCGTCAGGCCTGGCCCCAGGGCATGGGGTGGGGTGGACCCTGATGGCCAGGCCTCGGCTGGGACAGACAGTGCAGAGGGAAGGAGAACAGGCTGAAGAAGGCCAGCTGGGACTCTGTTCAGGCGAGAGGGAGTGCACTTCTCGGCTTCCTTTCACATCCATTCCCGGCATCACCATTCAGGCCGTGACCATCATCGGATCCCCCCTGGACAGTTGCTTTGGTCTTCTTACGGATTTCCCAGGTCCATTCTTTCTCCTCTGACTTGTTCTATGTGACATCACTGGAAATCTCCTGAAATGTCACTTTTCTCATGTCACACTTCTGTTCAAAGACTTTACTTCCACCTTTCCTGACTTATTTTGCCTGCCTGGATCTCCAGGGGAACAAACCAGTAATTTTGCACAGTACTCCCAGCATGTAGCTAGCAACACAATTTCCATTCCCTCCTGAGGTGCCTCATCCTAGAAACCATTACGTCCAGCCTCATGCCACAGAGCTGGAGCTACATCTTTTTAAAGGCCAAGTCTGTGCATAACTCTCTCTGACACACTTTGCACTCCTCTTACCAATCTGTCCCTTCTCTTTCTGATTTTTCTTTCCATGTCACCTTCCTTGGCTCCTTGGGCTGGATCCTCAGCCCTACTTGACTATTTTTGGCCTTGACGTTCCTTCTAGCAGGTGATTTGGATTTTTCAAGTCGCCAAGCATTGATCCCTTTATAGAGCACTTACTGTGGACCCATGCTGGACTGTGCTCACGGAGGCATGAACAGTGTCTGCCAAGTGGAAGAAGAGGCCATTAAACAATTCACTGAGAACTCACTTCCTGAGTGTGTGGCGGGAGTGGGGTTGGGGTGGGGGATGGGGAGAGTAAAGTTGCAGAGGAATAAAATGTTGCCCTTGAACTCTGGCAACTAGCCAGAGGCCAGTCAATGACATTTTATCCTTAATTGATTTATCAGATTAGCTTTAATGGAACCCAGAGGAAGCTGGAGCAAGCCAGGAAATGATTACAATAGAAGAGATTGTACTCCAGGATTCCCTTTGATTTTCAAACAACCCTGAGAGGAGGGGCTGTCCCCATTTCCCAGCCTGGGAAGCAGGCTCGGAGAGGTCGCCCAGGTAGGGGTAGAGAGGCCGCAGACCCGAGTTCCTGCAGGTCTGATGGCTACCGTGAGCTCACTGCTGAGCCCCATGGTCCCCAGGCACCCGTGGTCCCCTCGTTTCCTGAGCGATCCTCTGGAGGACTGACGATTGGGCTGCAATTCCCTTCCTCGGGGCCGGCCAAAGCTTTGCTCTGGGCACCCTTCCGTCTCTCACTACATCATCTCCCCGCTTCTCTGCCATGGCCTGGGATCGAAGAGGAGCTGCTGAGTGGTCATCTGACCTCACGACTTCCCCGAGCTGCATTGGAAAAGGACATTGATTTATGATCAGAAAGGCGAAGGCAGACACAGCGGAAACAGCAGGGCGGCAGAGTGGGTGAGCTATAAGAGAGAGAACCAGCAGGGATAAACAGAACGGCTGAGCCTTAAACAGAGCCTGCCCTCGGATTCTGGGGAAGTTGTGGGCTAAGAAATGAAATCGAATGCGAAGAAATCATCTTGGGGCTTGGCCAGTGTGCCTTGAAGGACTGAATTAAATTAAAAAACATATTGATTTCCCCCAGTGATTAACAGGCCTGGCATGTGAGGAAGGGCGGCAGGCCAGTCTGCAGCTTGAATCGCTATCCCAGCCCACCAGTGTCCCTCTGCGCCATCCCGCGTCACCTCCGAGTCTTGGCAATCTTCTAATTGTTCTGATGGGTTATGATTTGAAACCAGAAAAACCAATTAGCAGGAATCTCCTCTGACCTTCCGTTTGGGGTGGTAGGAAACGAGGTAATGACTTGAGACAGAGGGAAGGAAAAAAAAAACAAAACTAAAAATAAAAATAGAAACTATCACCAGCAAAGACCTGAATCTTTTTGGCTCCCTGATTAATAACCCTGTCATGCCGATCACAAGCTCTAAACAGCAATGCTGGTTGCAGCTGAATTTTTTATACTTTCTATTAATCTTTAATGATAGCTTGGTCACCTAGTCTCTTTTATCTTGTCAGATAAATGTATGGTTAACAGGATAATGAGATTTCTAAAGCCCCATTCCAGCTCCCAGCTATCTAGTGCATGTGGTGACCTCTGACCCCTGGCAGACAGCGGCACCAGGGTGCTCGTAATTGGTAGGTGTGCTGGGAATGTATTGGAAGCTGACGGATGGTTTAAACTTTGATTTGAGGTCAGTGAGGTCACCGAGCTCTGGAAGACCAGCCTGGTTTTATTACCAGCTGCCTCTGATGGGGATATAATTAGATTTAGCTATTGCTTTATTAATAAGTAATTGCTTCCCTCATCACTGTGGGTGGGCAAATGTATTCCTTGGATAATTTGAGGACACTAGTCTGGCTTTATTAATAAGAATATATCATGTGCATTTCGCCAGGGCCAGACACCCATCTGGATTTCTGGACTTGGGGGAAACTATCATTTTTACTTATTTGCAATATTGAATAAATCGGCTGTGCCTTGCAAAATCTACTTTTACCTTAGTATCCTTGACCTCTCTGTTCTTATAGGGAGCCTCTGATTTAGCCTGTTTCCCAGGCCAAGTGGGTTTTTACTTAGGAGTTAAAACCTATGTACATAATTTTATTCAGCTCTTCATCCAACCATCCATCCATCCATACATCATCCCTTCATCTACTCAATCATGTGAGTTCTTGTTAAATGCTAGCTACATCCTTTGGTGATGAGGGACGGGGTTCATAGATACTTGAGGACCTAATCCCTGCCTTAAGAGGTTCACAAGTAGAAAACCAACCGAAACTCAAGGAAGGGCGATTTAAGAACCTTAAGGGGAGTGTTAACACAATGTAGACAGTGCAGGGAAAGTGCTGAGCATTGGACTGGCACATCAAAAATGTTCACATTTTGGTAGTAGTTATTAACTTTATTCATATTTTTTGGAGAAGGGCCCGGACACAGGAAAGAGGCAGACTTGAAGGAAGGACTGAGGAGTTTCTCAAATATTTAAAATTTTGAGAGTTTCTTCCACGTATCCCTATGATATTAGGGATTAGGAAAAAAAACTAGAAAATAAAGGGAGAGAAATAAATTGTAAAATAAAGAAAATTAAAGAGAGCTCACTCATTAGTCCTAGACTGTAATTGTTAATTCAGTAACTATCTAGTATTGTCTACTATGTGTAAGCCATGTCGTCCTTCCTTTTTTCCCCATTTACCCAAGGAAAACCCCAAAATAGACATACTTTTTCTTATTGTGCTTTGCTTTATTGCACTTCACAGAGGTTGCAATTTTTTACAAATTGGAGGCAAGACCCTCCACCAGCAAAAGGTTACCACTGGTTTTATTGCGGTGGCCTGGACACAGGCCCATGGTATCTCCTACGTCTGCCTGTATAAAGACTGCAGGCCTGCAAGTGGCACAGCCCACTTCTACTACCTTCCATTGCCCAGCGCTAATTTCATGGCCCAAACAGACGGAAGGGCCGTGCCCAGGAGGAACACAGAATGGTTTGGGTAAGCAGTTAGTATTACCTATTTCTCACCAAAAAAGCCTTCAGCTGGCCAGTTGAATGATGCTGTAAACTCAGAATCATGTCCTCGTCCTTATTGTGCCACAGGATTGTGTTCTGCTGTGGGGACAAAATAAAATAACCAGCCAAGAAGCAAAACAACATAATACAAAGAGGAGCAAACACACACATATTCATTCACATGGGAAATTGCTCTGAGACTCCAGTTACCCTTGCTTTGTCATTTCTTAGAGGCATAACTTGCCCAACAAGAGGGAGAGAGGACAAAGAATTCATCTGAAAGCCAGAGGTTCTGGTTCCCACTGTTACCACTGTTGGCTTCTGATTTTAAGTAAATCACTTTCCCTCTTGGAAATTGAGGAACCTCCTCATTGGCACATAGCGATGGAGTTTTCTGGTCCTGTATCGGGATGCTCACAAATTCTGGTGTACTTATGGAGTCCACAGGACAAGAGATTTGAAATCAGGACCAAACTAGAGGATTGGGTTATACAGAGCTGTATCAGTTTCCTACTGGTGTTCCAACAAATCACCACAAATTTAGTGGCTTAGAGCAATGCAAATTTACTCTCTTACACTTCTGGAGTTCAGAATTTAGAAATGAGCCTTACAGGTAAATCGAGTTGTCGGATGGTTCCTTGTGAGGGCTCCAGGGACGACGCTGTCCCTTGCCTTTTCCAGCTTGTAAGGCAGCTGGCACTCCCTAGCTCCTGGTACATCTCTCCAATGTGTGTCTGTGTCATTGCACGCCTTCTGTAGTCACCTCCATTATAAGGACACTTATAATCATCTTTAGGGCCTACCAATGTAATCCAGGATAATCTCCCCATCTCAAAATCCTTAATTTAATCATGTTTGCAAAAGTCTTCTTTGCCAAAGAAGGTAACATTGACCATTCTGGGGATTAGGGTGAGAATGTCTTTGGGAGCAGTTATTTAGCCTACTTCAGAAACAGACTTAGGCACTCAGAAGGGAGTTGGCTGCTTTTTTTTTTTTTTTTTTTTTTTTTAAGTAGAGGGCAAGGGGCAGGGAGCCCAGCACGGCCCATCTAATCTGGCCTCACCCCTGAAGTCTGAGAGGAGATGCAGCAGACAGAGTTCAAGGGCTTCGGGAGCAGCCACTACTGGGCTTGCCTTCCTGCTCTGCCTTTTACCAACTGTGTGGTCTTGGACGAATCTGACTGCCTTTCTGGGGTCTGTTTCTTTATTTTTAAACCAAAGAAAGGGGTACCTACCTGCCATGGCTACTGTAAAGATTAGCAATAACCCTTGAAGCATTTGGCACGATGCTCAGCACAAAGCCATGCCCCGTGACTGCAAGTATTACCACGAACTCCCTATTGATACCTCTTTGGGTGTCCCAGCCAGCTTAGGCTGCTATAACAGAACGCCATAGATGGGTGGCCTAAACCGCACACATTGATTTCTCACAATTCTGGAGGCTGGAGAGTCTAAGATCAAGGTGCCCGCACATTCAGTGTGTGCTGAAGGCTCTCTTCCTGGCTCGTAGACAGCTGCCTTCTTGCTGTGACCTCACAGGGTAGAGACGGTGCTCTGGTCTCTCTTCCTTTTTTTTTTATAAGGACACTAATGCAGTCCTGAGGGCCCCACTCTCATGGCTTCATCTAACCCCAGTCACCTCCCAAAGACCCCATCTCCAAATAACATCACATTGGGGATTAGGGCTTCAACATTTGGATTTGGTGGGTGGCAGCGGGGGGGCAGGGCACAAGCTTTCGGTCTATCGCCGTGGGTAAACGAGAGACTGAATGGAGCAGATGTTGGCATCTGGGCAGAGCAGAGATGCCAGCAGGGTACCCACATCAGGAGGGGATGAGGCAGCAAGGACATCCAGCTTTCCCACTGTTGCTTGGCTGTGACAGAATGGAGGCCACTTTTGGAAAAGATAGTGACACTGGGGAACCTGAAAGAGGGGAGCCTCAGGGAGCACGGTCCCCACCGGCTTCAGTCACAGGAAACTGCAATCACGATGGTGACACAACGCCAGGGCAGAGACCCAGAGTGGGCTCATGCTCTCAGGAACTATACATTTCTTCTCTCACCCACTGCCTTTTGGTGTATTCCTTCCACCTTCTAGACCTTTCTTAGGCTGGGGGAAAAAACTCTCCAGCATAGTAGTTAAGAGCCAGTTTGCTTGCATTTAATTCAAAATTTGCCATTAACTGATTCTGTGACCTGGGACAGCTGCTGAGCCTCTTTGTGCCTCAGTTTTCCCATCTGTGAATTGAGAATAATAATGGCAGTGCTATGAGAACTCAAAAAGGTGCTACAGTCAGTGGAAGGGCATTTCAGGGCCTTGAGACTCCCCGTATCACAGGCCCCGTGCACCCCCGTTCCCCACCCACACCAACCTCAGAGGAGAGGACTGAGTCAGACACAAGCCTCCGCCTAAATGAGCCAATATCCAGATCAGTTTATTACCAAAACACAGTATAAATGTTGTCTTTATGCTCAATAAACAGTTCCTCAGCTCTGCAAAATGAAATATTCCTTTCATTATGAAACTGAGAAGCCATTTATCCCGTGTCTTAAGTGGTATAAATAGACTGTGTGGCAGTCAGCGGAGGGATAATGACACTGTTTATTTTCACTAGCTCAGGATGGGCTGACACAGCGTGTACTGGGGGACTGAGCACGGCTCCTAGAAGGGGACCTGTAAATTCGTCATTCCTGCCAAGAACAAGGTGCTCGGCATCTGTTCTCAGGCTCCTCTTGCCAGGCCCGGGCAGGCGGGAAAATGCTGGGATTCCACCTGGCACCTTGAGGGGCCAGCTCTGAGCTTAATCTGGAGAATGGTTCCCCCATGAAGAGGGGGTTGATGGACCTGGGAAGCCCTACGACACCACCTGCCATGCTCCCCAAGATCACCATTGTATGGGCACCCAAGCACAAACCTTCCTGTGACTTCATAGCTCAGAAAGCTGCCAGTCCCCCAGTCATTGTGGTAAGACTAGACGCAGAGCCTGAGAGTCAGGATCCAAGGTCAGGCTCCGGTGCTCCTGATCTGTGCGATACCTGGCCAGCCCTGGACTCTCTAGTCTCTGTCTCCCGTTTCTGCATTGGGGAGGATCTGCCTTGCTTGCTGTGTGTTTGAATAAGAAAGCACACGTGTAGGTGTTCAGCTTTGCACAAACATATGCCCTGATTTTTCTGGAAGGCAAACACAATTCCACAAAGAGAGCGTCAGTGGCTTGTGGGAGGTTCCAGATCAGACCAGGCCCTCTGACCCCTAGTCTTAAGTTCTTTCTACCTGTGTGTCCCTTTGTATTAACCATTGTCTCGGGAAAGATAGACCAGTGCGTACTGTGGACTGCAGACTCCACGTGGTGGTGTGAGGGGGCACTATTCTCACGGACGGTGTCACGAGTGGTACCCACCAGGATGGGGAGTACACAACCGACACAGCTGGACCCGGTGGCTCGCTGAAGGCCTTCGCGCGGAATAAATGCATTTCTAAGGAATAGGCACACTGATCAACAGACACTTTAGCACACATTGAGTGTCTTACTTCCTCGGCAGAAAACAGCAATCGGCAGAGATGAATCGGAGACATTGTGTATGTTGGGGTCTCAGAACTGGAAAGTCCAGGCTGTGGGGCTCAGCCTGAGTTGAGGGCTCTGCATAGCCAAGGAGCATGGTACCTCATGAACATTCAAAACAGGGAAGAGGAATTGGAGGAATTAATAAGAATTGAGTGCTGACATCAGACGGATGGAAGCCCTTTTCAGGAGAAAGCCATGAGCAAGTCACTTTGTCTCTTTAAAACTCACTGTTTGAGTCTATACAATGGGTATAATACTACTTTGCCATTCTGAGGAGCAGAGGCTAGACTGAGCAATGCCTGCAGGGCTGTTTCAGCCCCAGGCACCCTTTTCTCTGTCGAAGGGGTAGGTGGGAACCTGTATGCATTTTAGGGTTCTGTCCTACTGGGGTAGCTGGAAGTCCCTGGCAAGGATGAATACACTGAGGACTGGTGAGACCACGTCAGGCCCTGGGGGAAGTAATTAGAACAGAAGAGTTGGGCCCCTTCACACAGGAGAGAACCAAGGTTTCCTATCATTGATTTGGTAGGCCAAACTGAAGCCCAAGTTTGGGGTCTGATCTGAGGGTTGGACAGTGTGTGTGTGTGTGTGTGTGTGTGTGTGTGTGTGTGTGTGGTGTGCCTAGGTGGTTCTTGGCACCACTGAAGGCCTGGGCTAGGGTTCAGTGAAGGATGCATGGAGTGAGAAACCCTCCAGATGTAGGCCACCTGCTGTCTATGGCATCAGTAAGCACCCAAGCACCCAAGATTAAAACTGCTCTAGATGTTTCAAGCAGACTTAATGCAAGAATTAGTTACAAGGAGCCTAAAAGGGTCAGAGCACAAAAGGAAATGAAGGTTCTTAGCCCTTGACCAGAAAGCTGCCTCTGCCCGGGGCCTATGGCCCACAGCCCCAGTACAACCCCATTGCCGTCTTGTGGTGCTGACACCCAGTGGGAACATGGGGGTCTGCTCTCCTGCAGATGCTACTGGAATTGGCTCTGCCACTCACTGCTGGAGCCCCCAGGGTCACAAGTGCCCTTAGGCACAAGGCCCCTGCCTCTGCTGGAGGCACTGCTGGGAGAAGACAATTGCCTTTTCCCTCCTCCTTGCCTTCCAGTTTCCCACTAGCATCTCCTATTGGCTGAACCTGGAAGCCAGTTGGCAAGGGAGCCTGGGAAATGTAGTTTTTAAGGATAGTCCTCTGGAGGGAGTTAAGATGGGAGAATGTGGCACTGAGAGCCAACACACATGTAGACTGGCACATGTACCTGTCCTCCTAATGCTCTGAATGACAGGAGGTGATCGGACACATTATTTGATTTAGAAGTTAATTCTGAATCCTTTTAACCACTTTTTGAGGTGGGTAGTATCATGTTCATTTTACATATGAGGCTTAGAGAGGTTAACGAAAGTGCCCAGTACCACACAGCTAGCAAGTTAGCAGAGCTGGGATTTGCATCCTGAACAAACAGTCCTCCACTCTTGGAAGCACTACTAGTCACAGGGTTCAGCTGAGACAGGGTTTTAAACAGTCAGCCAATCCAGTAGGAACCAGAGATCTGGGCAGAACCAAGAAGGCAGATAAACCTCATTAAGTGGTGAGAGAGAGAGAGAGAGAGAGTGTGTGTGTGAGGTCCATGTGGCCCCCTGGTGGGGTTCACCAGCAAGCTTCTGGGCAGGAGAACAGCAGATGTGGCCACTCTCCTCCCAGGGGTGGAAGGGCAGTGCCACTGCTTTCTTGTGCCAGTGTCTCATTGTCCAGAGTGGGGTTGGGGGAGATGGGACTGACTGCCATCCTCATTTGAGGGGGGAGCTGTGTGACTGTGACTGAGAGCACTCCAGCACAGTCATGACTCAGTGAAGTCCAAGGTACCCACTGGCCGTTGGCTCCTGTGATGTGGAGGAGGTCTAGAGATCCAAGGTCCAATCCCAACTGGATGGAGAGAATGATCAGGTGTGTGGCACCCTGGAGCTCAGGTCATAAGGTCCCATACCAGTCTTTATACTGGTTCATGGGGTGGCAAGGCAGTCGACATGGTGCAAGGGTGATGGGCCAGAATCTGGAGATCTGGGCTGGAATAGAGCTCTGTCACCTCCTCACTGAGTGAGCTTAGGCAGATCAAAGTCACCTTACTTTGGGGCCTCTGTGATTCTGCCAGGGAAGGACAAGGAGTGGTTGCATCAAAGACCCTCAGAGGAAGGCCATCACCACTTGGGGATGACCTCGCGTCCCCTTTCCCTCTCCTAGTTTGAGTCAGTGTTTCTGTTGGGATAATTGCAGCCTTTCCAATGATCCATTGCCATGTCCCATTTCTCTGAGCCCCAGCTTGGCCTTCTCTGCTTCCTCGTTGGCTGACTTGGTCTTATTTTAATCATTGAAGAGGCCATGGGACTTAAGTTTACACTGTTGGTGGCAGATAGTAAGCCTGGGGTCAGGATGGGGTGGGACTTGCTTCGGGTCACACCACTGGGATGGATCAGGGAGGTTTGGAGTCTCAAAATTCTGACTCCCTTTTGCAATGCTCTTTCCAACTGAAGCATGTACAAAGTGCTTTGGGTCCGAGGAGGACACTTCTTTTGGAATTGGGACACTATACAAACATCCGTGGATTATTTGAAAGGACCAGGCTTGACATCAGCCTCCAAGAATTCTCCTCTCTACTCCCAACCACTTGTAATATGTCCTCACTGGCAGCCTTTCCACCTGTGTTAGGTGTCTACCGCTGGGTAAGAAACCACGCTAAAGCTTAGTGACTCCAAACAACAGTTGATCAGCTCACAAGTTCTATGAGATGGTAACAGAACCTGCCTGGATAACGGTCTGCCATATTAGACCAACAGGCAATGTATTAAAGATGGGAGAGAAGCATGATAGAAGGCTCTTAGGTCCCTGGTGACTTGACGTCTTTTATGTGTGCGTCAAACAGACTTGTGTCCTCTCCAAGTCACTGTTATTTTGACATTTTTGTCACTCACAATCAAGCCCAATCTTAATGAACAGACTTCCCTCTTTATACACTGATTGTTTTTCACCTTCCTTCTCTTTCTTATCCTTGTCCCCACCCTACAAAGGCTTCCCTGATCATACTTCTGTTCCCTTCTCTGGATTCTCAGCACACTTCCTGTTTCTATGAGCTCCTGATATTTGCCCACCAATACTCCCGTGGCCTCCAAGTTCTCTATTTTGTTCGTTTTGGTATGTTTTATGGCCCAAGATGGCCATAAACTCCAATAACATTCAGATACCAAGTACAAGAAGGAGAGGGGTAGGGACTCCTGGCTGACTCAGTCACCTGTAAAGAACTTCCCGGAAGCCCTGCTGAGTGGCTTCCATTGACATCTCATTGGCTCCCCTTGGCTATTAGGGAATCCTGGGAAATGTAACCTTTTAGCTGTGCACATTACCGGCTCATATAAATTAGAGTTTTGCTAGTAAGAAAGAAGGGAAAAATGGATGTGTGATAAGCAGTAAGAAGTCTTTGCCAGAATTGGGTTCACAGGAGGCATTTATTCAAAGTCTATTTATTTCAGAAGCTACACAAAACATGATGAGCCTTGGTGACATAAAGTTGAGTGAAAGAAATCAGAACTGAAAGATTTCTGTCTACGATTCCAGGCAAAACTGACCTATGGTGAGTCAAAATAGGTGTTATTCCTGGGCAACAGTGACTGAGAGGAGGCGTCTGAGCACTTTCTGGAGAGCTGGAAATATTCTAGTTCTTGATCTGGTTGGCAATTATACCGTGCATGAGAATTTAATGAGGCACCTACTTATGCTCTTTATGGCATACCTGTAATTCTTCAATATTTTTTTTAGAAAGCATGTTCATTCCAGGATTTATCTGTCTACTAGGAATTAACTGGAACATTTATATACTTATTTTTCTATTTTTTGCTTTCTAGAAGGCTCTAGTGTCAGAACGATCACCAGATTTGCTCTATCCCTTTCCTAAACCCCAGCTCCAGTCCTCTCCAATCTCCTGAGCTGGAGGTGCCACACCCTCCTTTCTGTCCCTTGAGGGCAGGCCAGACCTTCTCTCTGCCTGGAACGAGCCAACACGCCTTACTTAGCACAAGGCCTGACCCATGTTTGTTGAATGAATAAACAACTTATGACCTACCAGCCAAGCATTGCACATTCTGTGCAACAAACCTTTTATCAGCCCGTTCATTCTAACAGATTCTATGTGCTGGAGGTAGAGTAAAAAAAGACACTGTAATCCCTGTCTACAATGCAATCTTATCTTGGAATCAATGGAGTATTGATTGACCAAAGATATTCTAGCAGGGAGCAAAAGGTGATTGACATTATGGGGCCAAACCTGGGGAGGCTTCCTGGAGACGTCGATGCTCTGAACTAGAGGTTGAAAATGAATGGGAATTGGTTGTTGGCTGGAAGTGGTTGGAGAGGGAAGAGGCAGCTGAGAAAATAGTGGTGTATGCGTGTGGGTCTGGAGGCTGGGCGACCCTGGCTAGGATGGGGCAGAAGGGAGCAGCAGACCCAGGGCCGTGGTGTGGTCTTCCAGCAGCCCGCGGGTCTGGGAAGAGTGGGGATCCTGAGCTGCAACACCTCCGTCACAGGCTGGGCAGGCTGGCCTGGGAAGCCCACTTTCTTCCTTCCCTCTCCTCTCTCTGCTTCTCACAAAATAGTCCTGAAATGACACCAAGAGCAGCTGCTTAAGCAATTTTGCCAATTAATGGGTCTCTGAAATTAAACCGCCTACACAGTCTGGATGAGCCTTCTTCTACAGGAGGGTTTTCAGCAATTGTCTTCATGATAATCAGGCTTGACTTGCCTTCACACACATTAATAAAAAAGTGAAGGCGTTGGAGAGATGCCCTTTCATGGGGAATATCGACAATATCGTAATGAGGTTCGAGGAGAGAGATGCTGAGGCATGGGGCTGCATGCTGAAAACCCTCTGCTCTGGTAGCAAGAGTGGCTCTGGCTGCAAGCAGCTGGGCTTACAGTAAGGAATATCAATTCCTAGTAGCCAGGGAAGCTGGATGGTCCTGAAAAAGGAAAGCAAAGGGCAGCATATGCATGGGAAGAGCAATCAGGAAGACCTGGAGGGATAGTCTGGGTAGTGGCGGTGGGAGAAACAAGCCAGGAGTGCAGAGCACTCGAGAACACAAGGCTGCCATCAGCCTTCTGCCATTCCCCCATGAGACTCAAGGACTTCGCCTTCATCACAGATTCAGGTGACCTCAGCACCCTCCTCAACACAACACTCCAGTAGCCTCTACCAACTGCTTGGAATCAGGAAGACAATTAGAATCTACTTGCCATTCAGCCTCAGAATATGTGTGTAGATACTTGTATAATATAAAATTTATATTTATAAGTATATACCGGGTGCCAAAAAATGTATACACATTTTAAGAGATGTCATCTATGTATTACTTTTCGAAGTTGAATTGAATTACGGTAGCAATGTGTAGTATGACATTCACTCAAAAGATGGTGTTAACCAAACAAATGCTAGTGTCATCATGTGACAGGCAGGACGGTCAAAGAAAATGGCAGAAACACGGTCGTTGGAGGAGTACAAGGCCATTTTGAAGTGGTATTTGAAACTCTTGTTTGCGTTTCCCCCACATTCTCCTGACTTAGCACCCCTAGACTTCTACCTATGGGGGACCCTAAAAGATGTGGTGTCCATAGAAAACTGGCCACACTGGTGGTACTTCGGGACGAAATTGAAACAGCATGTGCTGCAATGCAAGTGGACACTTTGGTCAGCGTTGCTCAAGCAGTAGTTGGCTGTAATCAGAAGTGTCGATGCTGCTGGTGACTTTGAGCACCTCTTGTAATTGCAGAAGGCAAATGGAACTTGTCTTCATCTTTTGCTATCAGTATATATTATTATAATTTTAATACAGTTTTTTCCTTCCCTAAAATGTGTATACATGTTTTTGGCACTCTCTCTCTGTCTCTCTCTGTGTGTATGTGTGTGTGAGAGAGAATGAGATTGGACAATTAATTTCATGAACCCATCCTAGAAAAAGTGCTACATGCCTCATTGCTGAGTATTGCTACCATCACCTTCGAAGTACCCGCTTTGTAAAGCTATGCACTGAAGCCAGCACCTAGCCCACCCTTTAAAGCAATTTTGGAACTCTTTTTCAGGAATGCCCATCAGAGCTGTCATCGTACCCAAAATCTGACAATTAAGTTCATAAACTTGCCGCTGTGCACTTACATTGGCAACACTGTACAAAAAACTTGGTAAGGTGTCATAACCTTGGCTTTTAGTATCTTCCAGTCTCCCTCACTCAACCTCTTTCAATCATGGACAGTCCCCCAGGATTTCTCCCAATGAGCACTGCATTTTTACAAGGATCAAAGGCTTAAGAGATGCAGTTCTAATGGTGGAAGTTCAAGAGTGGAGCCAGTAGTGGGGCTGCATGGCTATGCAAGTCCTTGAAATAACAATATGCAAGGAAAGGAAACTATTAGCTATTGATCATAGAGATGGTGCTTTCATCTGTTGTCTTGTTTAATACTTGCATCATTTTTCCTAGCAGGCGTGTTCTTTACTGTGCACACAGGGAATGTGAGGCTTAGTGGGCTTGACACAACTTACCCAAAATTATAGCGAGTACCTAGTAGACTTGGGATTGTAACCCACATCAGTTCAGCTCCCAAGTCCGTGTTCTTTCCATCCTCTCAGGCCGAGGAGGGAACTCACACACACCATTCAGGCTCCTGTTGAGTTAGTTCCCTCAGATTAGTGCAGGAAAATTTAAACCAAAGACTGGTCTTCAGAGTCCAGTGTCTCAGCTGCCTGGGTAGAGGAAGAGAGAGTCAGAAGAGGAGGTGAAGTGGGGGGCAGGGGAGGAGGGAACTAGCCAGCAGCATCACTAATTTGGTTGAATCATGTATTGAGCATTTACTGTGTACCCTGCAGAGTCTCTGCAACAGGAGGACCACTTTGGAGAGCTAACACAATGTTCTCTTCCCTTTGCATTAATTTTGATCTTCATGCAGCTTGTGGAGGCCTGCCCCTTGCATATACCCTTAATTCTCATTTTCACAACCGTTGAGGTTACACAGCATTCAAGTAGCCCAGGGAGGATTGGAAAGCCAGCCTGTCCACTGGGCAGCCAGGCTCATTTCACACTGCCACCCCACCTCCATGTACCCCTGTGCCCATGACCAAGCAAAAGGACCATCAAGGAAGGGTGGGGAAGCAGTGCAGCTCCCCCTACCTTCTCCCGGAACTGCTGTCCTCAGTTATGGTGCCCTTGTTTATTACAGGGAAAGGGCTTCTGATTTAAATGACCCATGCCAGGCTGTCCCTTCTCACATCTCCCCAGCATCAGCTCTTTGAGAGCTGGACACCACATCTCTTATTTCTGTCTCTCTCCAAACTCCTAACAAGGTAATTGTTTTTGGAACTGATATATTTACTTACACCCTCAAATAATGTAAGGTAGTATATGATTGTGCCAAACCTACACTAAATATGCACACAGTGTCTACTGCTAAAACTGCATTTTTCTTTTCCTGGAAAAAAATAGTCTTTGTTTTGCTCTTCTCTCTGTGTGATGGTATGTACACATTCATTGTCTAAAGGAAAGTGTTTGCTGTTAGTCTGGTTTCCCCTGAGGAATTTTAAGCAAAGCATGCACACACATTTCTAATTTATAAGGCCATGGCCGGGCTCAGATGTCACAATGATAGACTTGGATTTGGGGACTTATGTTAGGACAGAGCAAACTGTGCCCTTCCCACATCCACATTAACTGCTTCTTTTCGAGCTTCACTAACCCTAACTCCCCACTGTCATTAATTAACATTGGCAGTGCAGGTATCATGGGCAGGGAACTCATTTAAACCTTATAAACCTGGAGATGTAGGTAATTTTAGTCATCCCATTCTCCAGTTGGAGAAACTGAGGAAGCTGAGAGCATCTGTATGAAGTCACCCATCATTCCCCTTCCCCCAGCCCCGTTATTGACAACGGTGTTACTGGGGGAAGTTAGACTCAACCCTGTAAGATGGGGGCCTGCAACTTTGACTTCCTTGTCCAGCCCTCTAATAGGCTGAGCCCTACAGCCCATGGCAGAGATGACCAGCTGTCTCCCAGAAATTCATACTCCCAGCCCATAAACAAGGCCACTGCTCTGTCAAGGACTACATCTCCCAGGCTCCCTTGCAATTCCATGGGGCTATGTGACTGGTTCTCACCAACGAAATGTGAACCTGCCTTAGCTACCAGTGGACACAGAGGACTCAGAGGCCCTAGGGGAGGGCAGAGCCACAAGATGGGTAGAGCCTGAATCCCAGAATCACCATGTGGAGGAGAGCTACCCATCCACCAGAAACGCCTTCATGTGGAAAGAAATAAACTTATTCTGTGTTAAGCCCCTGAAGATTTCAAGGTTATTTAATATAGTAACTAATGCTGGCTTGAAAAAAACACGACCCATGGCCAACAAAGAGCCCAAGATTCCTGAAGGATTTATCCTCACCTGCATTTGCCCAGAGCAAGGCCAAGGAGACCCTGTTCTCAGCATCTTCACATCATAAACTGTAAGTACCATGGGGGCTTATGTGTAATCTTTACCACGGTTGAGAGAGAGCAGCAACTTGCCTGTCATTGTGATTTCCTGTTGAGTGCTTATAATGCAAAGGCAGGAGGGATTCAACACACTTGCATATACACATGCGCATTCACACACACACACACACACACACACGCACACCCAGGGAAGCGTGTGCAGCACACACCACAAGGGACCAGAGAGGAAATGATAACGTTTTATGCATCTCTAGGTCTGTGTGTGTTTTCCTCCACATGATCCTTCCTCCCTGGCCAAATCCCTCTGCTGTGCTTCCTTCTCCTGACACCTCCTGAAGGAGTGGGAGGGGCTGGGGCTGATGGGGGAAGGGCTGCCCCGGGGCCCCAGCAACCAGGCCCTCCCAGTGTCACTGAGACCCACACCAGTTCCAAGCTGCCAGAGCGCTGGAAAAAACCGAGGCTCCGAGACATAAAGACAGAAAACACAATGTTTTATGAGTGCTTGAGACGTTTATTTCCCGAGTTAACAACAATAATAAACTCGTTTACGGCTGTGAGTTTCATTGCCTCCCCCAGTGGGGCTCCCACCTGCTGCCTGCGTTTGGATCCTGTGCAACTTCTCAGCACAGAAAGGCTGGCCTGACAGCTGGCACAGGTGGGCACCACCTCCTGGCAGCTGGGAGGGCCCAGGCAGGAGTCCCTGGGCACTATATTGTGAGCATGGATCCTGCCTCCATTGGGGAGAGAGGCTCACTCCCCATGGTGGGACCATCAGCAAGCAGGTGTCAGCAGAGGTTTCTGGGCTTTCGCCTGCTTATAATGTTAAGGTATGGGTTGACCTTAACGCAGGGCTGGGACCAGCATGGGATGAATGAGGTACCCACAGGGCAGATTTTTAGGAAGCGTTCACTCTCAGGGTCGGGCAAGTGCCTCCTTAAATTTTGTGTCCTAGAAACTGGCTTGCCTACCCCAGTCCTGGCCTGCCCTTCCTGCTCTGTCCATTAGACATGCACATGGGGACTCAGGGGCTTTTTCTCCCAGTCAAGTGGTTAGTCACCCTTTTTCCTTTTCTAGATCTCATTGTGGCAGCTGCTGAGCCCCTTCTGACGCCGGATCCACGGGCAGGAGAAATGCAGTGGGGTGCAATTCACAGACTGCAGCCCTTCTCAGGGCTGGGAACTGAGCAGGGTACACAGAGACAAGAGTGTGGGAGGAGATGTTATGAAGTTATAAAAATATGACTCACCTTATGTTGTTGTTTTTTAAAATTTTCCTCAAAATAACTATGCACCCATTGGTGGGAACTTCCTCCCTGGTTGTAATTGCTCCTCCACTCCTAGATTTCTTTGCCGGCTACTTCTTGGTGGGAGCCTCTGAGACGTTGTGAAGTTCATCAGAGTGAGGAGCAGGCAGCGCCAGTGGGAAGGCTGAGAGACTGGCCTGCTGCCTCTCCCCATCCCAGGGGTTCTCCGACTTGAGCGTGCAACAGAACCCCCAGAAGCCTTCTGACTCAGTGGGCCTGGGTGGGGCTGGAGAATTCCCATGTTCAGTGATGCTGAAACTGATGGTCCAGGGGCCAGGTTTTGAGACCCACTGCCCTAAGGTGTTCAGGTAAGAAGAGCTCTGGAACTAACTAGAATGAGTTCAGATCCCGCTCTGCTGTGTATCTGCATGCTGCCTTGGGCAAGTCATTTGAAACTCTGAGAGTATAATAATTCCCATAATAATAGTGCAAATGCAGCGACCATGTGCCAGGAACTGTGCCACGTTTTTTATTTAGCATCATCTCTTTTGATCCTCACAATTATACAACAAGAGGTTGGTGTTTTTAACAGCTCCATTTTATGGATGCAAAGATGGTGGCTTGGGAGTTAGCAAACTTGACCAAGTTCATACTGCCTGCAAGTGGCAGGGGCAGGGAGTGAAGTGAGGTCTTACCGTGGAGCCAACAGAGATGGAGCAGTGACTATAGATTGTTAGGGCTGTAAGAAGACAAAGCACCCAGCGTAAGTCTGGCACCGAGTTACAGCTCACAGCGGCTGAGTCCCAGCTCCCGAAGAGAAGTCCCTTGGTGAGGTGGGAGGGAAGACTGGGCCCAGCCCAGGGAAGGGCAAAACAAAACAAAACAAAACAAAACAACAACAATAACAACAAAGACAACAAACCAGGAAATAGTGGACTGAGTGTCTAGGGCAAAGCAGAAAGAAACAGACACAGCTCTGTGTCCTCCAGGGTGGAGGTGGGTGAGTTGGGGTCTGTTTCTGATACATGGAGTACAGCCCATTATGATGGCAGGACCCACTCTGCCTGGTCCAGATACCCTTAGCAAAGCGACAAGGTTCTCCTGGTGAGCGTCCCCCTGCAGTGTCCCAGCATGTCCAGGGTGCTCCTCGAGGACACCCGCACTCTCCCCGAATCCCAGCCAGTTGGCTCTAAAGCATTTTCCATAGCAATCATCTACCTGTCACAACTAACCCGGGGCAGAGACAGAATCTCATGATTTTTGGCCACTGTTTTCTCACTTCACTTTGCAAAAAAACAATTGCCGTCATGGTTGCCCCATGCTTTTATTGCTGCCATTGCCATGCGAAGGAAGCACACTCAGATCCACCTCTGGTGTCTCGTAGGGTGATGTGAAATGGGGCTTCTGGGGTACAACTCTAAGTAGAGGGGTAGCAGGGCATTCCCAACACTGAGCCTAGATTATCTCTCACAGAGCATGTTCAGGGCAGGTTCACCGGATTGGATGTGCTGTGGAAAGACTCCTGCCTCCACAGTGCTCCACTCGTATAGGAAAAGGCTTCAGAGAACAGCTCATCAGCCATGTGAAGAAGAAGCCTGTTCGTCCTGGACCTGAGTCCACCTGCTGGGTTGCCATCTTGGGGATGAACCTCCAGGACCACCCCAACATGCTCTCCTAAACCACCACCATCCTCTCCCCAATACCCCCGATTTTAAACCCACAAATCCTTCTCCATTAACCTCCTTATAAAGGAGAGACTAGGCTGGATTCTCAATAAAATGAAGCTGTTAGAGTACAAGTTCCTGGGTGGCAGGTCACGTGTTTGTCTCTCCTCCAGCCCTCGTCAAGCAGGCATGCAATGAACACGTGGTGGAGGAAGGAGACAGGCCAATAGTCGCCATAACATGGGGCATCGCTGCCTGGCCTTCCTGAGCTTTTCACACCATTGCCTCCCTCCTCCCAACCGTTTTTGTAGCCTATATACCAGCATTTTTAATCAGACGACATTAAGATAGGTTGGTTTGAAAATGTCACTGCCCCTTTGGACACCATGGGGGTCAGTCACAATGTTGCTAACAGTAGAGAATCCTGGTTTCGGTTAAAGAGAGACTGCACCGATGGATGACCAGTAGCAGAAAGAGGACTTCTCTTAGAAGCACACAGAATCCTGCCTCTTATTGATTGTGTGACTTTGAGCAGGTCATTTACATTTCTGTCTCCTCATCTGTGATAATGTATTGCAAAGCCACTGGCTTGGAGCAGATGCTTGAGCAGTATTAGGGGAGAGAACAAATATCTGTAATAATCATCTCCCATATTTGAACAGGGCTTCACAGTTCTCAAAGCAGTGTTAAATGCATTGCAGGGCTGAGCAAACCCTTGACCCACAGACCATGGGGAGTAGGTTCTATGGGTCCTGGTAAAGCTGGGTGTGTGTCTGATCTCTGCCCGAGTGACTGTGACCATCACCCTTCTTTTACTGCTTCTGATTCTATCAGGAATGGAGATCTAATTAGATGTTGATGTGTCTTTAACAACTTTGAAATGCCCTTTTCATTATGAGAGCTCAAAGTGACTTGCCGGGGAGTCGCTTATAGGGACCAGAGAAAATATTAGAAAGCACAATTCTGGTTTTCTGTATTATTGAATCCTTATATCTCTGCTTCTCCAGCTCTGTGGCACAAATAAACATCCCTACAAATGGCAAAAGATGGAGACATACTATTAGAAACACCCATACGTGGTCAAGTTAGAGAAAATGCTACACACATTCAGAACCATCTTCTGCATGCCAGCAAAGCCTGAGATGGTCTTCTCTGACCCCCAGACACCTGTCTGACCAGGCCATGAGCCTCCCAGCCGCACAAGCCGTCTTCAGACCCACCATCAGAGATGTTGATGCAGGAGGTCAGGGTGGGCCAGGAACCTGCCTTGTAGCACACCTCTTCGGGGATGCCGATGCTGGGGATAGGAGGGGCACGCCTTTCCAGACCTCTTCAGCCTTCGCCTTTGCAGTTCTACTTCCTGTACATATGTACCACACCAGCCTGGAAATCACTTCCCCCTCCCCCGCCAGTGGCTCTTTCAGGATTCACACCTTGGAGGAAGCGGAGTGTTGCCTTGACAACAGATGACTAATTTAGAAGTCCTTGTGAACAGGTGGGAGACAGGAAGGGACAAGAGAAGCAACATGGGCAGGTGCCAAATTGAAACCACAGGCTCTTGGCCACCCAGGAGCACACACTAGAAGGGAGGGGCCTTGAGGCTCCCTGCAGAAAGAGGTGCTGACTAAGGGGGCTCCGCCTGGAGGGAGGGAGGCCCTAGTGAATTATAAAGGGGAGGTCATTGAAAGGCTGCCCATGATGCTAATTTTTGGAATTACACTTTATCGCAAGAAGTTGTGGTCAGGAGGAAAATGTAGTTTTGAATAATTTATTTGAATAGGAAACTCAACAGGAGAAGCCAGCAGCTGGCTAGACGTGGGACTCCCAGAAGGAGGGCTTGGCAGGCAGATAACAATCTGGAGAGAGCTCACACCTGGCAGGACCTGGCCCCCAGGTTCACAACCTACGTTCTTAGCAAGGCCTTTTCGGGCCACTTTGGCCCAGTCCTCTCTCTGGTTTCTTCTCCCACCTTTCCACTCCGGGGCTTCTGCTCCAGCCAGCCAGCCTCCAGCCGCTGCCTAGGTCTCGTGATACCCAACATTGTCTTATGAAAGTTACTGTCTGTCCAGTCTGTCCGTCCTCCCCAGCCCAGCTGAGATCTTGTCTCTGTGGGGCCGCCCCTGACAGCCCTGTGGATCCCACTCTCCCATCACAAATCTCAGCTCCTTGAACCTCTGCCTCATATCACCCGCTGAGCTTCCTGCATCTCCAGGGCCTTCGGGTGGCCTTCACAGAACAGGAACCTCACGGTGGGGCCTAAATCATTGGCTCCATGCTGCTTCCTCAGGTGGGCTTACAGTCAGCACTGAGGTCCCCACAGAACCACCCAGAGAGCCTTAAATTACACTGGTGCCTGATCCTATTCCTCATCAACTGAACCATTTCAAAAGCTCTGTGGGACAACTGAGTCATTTCAAAAGCTCCCGGGTTCCTGCGCCGTATGGTGACAGTCGAGAACCATGGCAACAGGCCGTTTCACATTCTTAGCACAGAAGGGCAATTGGAAAATAATGCAACTTCCCTGCATGTTCGTAGTACAGTTCCGTGTGTGGTCGCTACTCGTGCTCTTTCTGATCTGTGCTCCTTCAGGAAGGGGGCAAGCTAACCCGAGACCCAGTGAAGGCTGAAACCAGCCAAAAATTCAGGGGCCATGGCCAAGGAGGGAACGTACCGGTGAATCCTCCCTCCGTACCGTGTCCCTGACAGGCATTGCTAATCAATTGTGACATACTCTCTGAACCAGAAGTTTCCACAGTGCTTCACTACCAATGCTCCAGGCAGCTCCCATTAACTGGCGCTCGCACCCTAGTTGGAACCTATTTGTTACCCTTGGTTTAGCAAGGCAAGGCCACAGGGTTAAGGAGAAGCAGGGATGGTAGGTGTTATGCCCTGATTTTTTAAAGCTACCTCAGGGACGCCAGCCATGTCTCCCCCTTAAAGTCCTTTGAGGTCCTCAGGGCCTAACCTGCACTTGAAAGGCAATTCTGAGTTTCTTTGAAGTGAATTAGATTATTCATATTTTTTTAGAAATTGGGTGTGGCCTCTCATTGGCTCTCTTGCTTGGCCTAGGGCAAAGAAAGCTGAATGGAGAGAGAAGGGCATCAGATAAGGATGCCCTAAGTGTGCTTTTAAACAAAGTTGATAGCATTGTCAATTTGCCAACCACTTGAACATGATCTGAAAATAATGGAGCCCAATTCCTTCTTCTCTGGATATGTGGGATTCCTTATGGTCCTTTTCCTCCCAAGGCCTGACTACCAGCCTTGGCTCCACTTTTCAAACTGTACTCCAAATGCCCTTGCTTGTTCTTTGCACCCTGACATTCAAGAACCCATACCCCCTGGCCCCAGCCAAACTTCCAGCCCACTCTCCCTCTCCCCCTGACCCCGGGTCTGGCCACACCACTGCTGACTCTCCCCTGAGTGTGCTTGGTCTTCTGTGCTTTTATCTGAAATGTCCCTGCTTCCATTTCTATCTGCTAAGATCTCACTCCATGTTAAAGACATGCGCACATCACACCTCCTGCGTGAGGCTCTCCGTCTCACTGCTTTTCCTGCATGGCTCCCTCGTCCTGTCTCCTACTTCCCTCAGTTTGTCCTTCTATATGACTATTTCTGAGGCATCTCCCCAGTGCCAGGCATTACTCTAGGCAGCAGTTTTAGGACTCTGACTTTATTTAAGTCTTATTCGCATGTCTGTTTCTTAGATCTCACTACCCACACTTTATTTATGAGAAAATTGATAACCTTCACAGGTCAGTGATTTGCCTGAGGCAGCAGAGCTAGGAAGCGACAGACCCCACTTCTCCTGTGGTTCCCAAGCTCTGTTTTAATTCTGTCCTCCTTTTCCCCAAGACAGTCTCCCCTCGTCTGCCTCCTACGTAGGCTTTGGCGACATCAGAGGATGTCGGTTCAAGGTCCACGTCACCTATTTCATTACGGTTGACTCCACCTCTCTGGACTTACTTCTTCATCTATCAAAGAGAAGATTAAAAGAATTCCCACGCTGCCTCATTCACCGCGGAGAGCTCCTCTCTCCATGGACTGGGGCCGCTTAGGCTGTGCCCTCATGATACCCATCTTTGTACCATAGCACTTGGTTGGCACTGGGCCGAAAACAGGAACACTCGATAAATCCTCACAATTCAATTAAGTGGGCCTAAATCGAATAGTCAATAGGTTAGGGGAAAAACCCAAACCCCTCAGTTTGGGGTCCAGAATTGATGGTTGCCCACAGCATCACCTGCAGTGGGTTTTGATCCCATTCACTAGTAACTTGTTTGCTATTTGCTTTGTTTAGCAAATTCCTTCACAGAGAGGGTAGGAGCCTGGGAAGGCAGGGTAGCGGGGCGGGAAGATGCTGGAATCTGAGAAGGAGCTCAGATTGTTGGTGGAACATATTGCTGTCTGTGTGGAAAATGTTCACAGCAGTTACAACTTTGGATGAATATGCATTAGTAGCGGTGCTGCAATTTGCCGGCGTGTGCCACGCTACACTCAGGGACTTGGCAAGATGGGTAATTATCTCCACATTATGTGCCTTGTCTCTTTCTCTTCTTAATTAAGTAACTAATCTGGTGGAGGAGAGCTCTGTTTGTGTTTGTTTGGCAGGTGCAGCCTCGTAACAGTTGTCTGGAGAAGTTTCTTGGAAATTTATGAGACTTTCAAAAAACAAACTGCTCGGAGCTGGGCCGACCTGCTGGCGCCTGGGAGGCTCAGAGTCAGGGCCCCGCCCGGAGCACAAGGCACTGTGGCAGTTGCTGCTTCTCCTCAATGGTGTGTGGCTCCTGCTGGCAGGACCCATCAGGGACTCTGACCTTCCAGGGTGGTGGGAAGCAGGGTGCCCCAAAGGGCAAGTGCTCACCAAGGTCCGAGGCCAGAATTAGAATAGCAGTGTGTTTTCCCTTCCATGTTGTTTCCCTCAGGATTTTGCTCTTGGAGCAGATTTTTCCCTGCAGGTCTTCCAAGCTCTCTGGGAGGGAACTGAATACATGAGCTCAGTGCTGACCACTTACTGAAGACTGACCCCATGGCACATGGACAAACCCAATGACATAAAGGTGCATGGCTGGGCTGGATGGGACCCAGGCCAGGGATCCAGAAGGTGTTGGGTTCCACAGTTCTGCAGTGTGATCACTCAGCCCAGGGCACAGACCACCACTCTGATGGCTCTTCCAGGCTGGCCAAGGAGAATGAAGGATACTGCAGCTTCCTTTGAGGTCCACGCGTTAATCGCACATGGAAGTGGAGCGGGCCAGGCCAGCTAATGGGAGGACATCGCAGATCCAAGGGATGGCAATTGAGGGAGCTACCAAGGAAGTGCTAGGGCCACACTGAATCTTGTGGGCACTCTTGTGTGAGTCACAGATAGTGTTGTCAATGGTGGGGCGAGTCCACTGAACAACCAGATGCATGCAGATGCAGTGTGCACTGCTCTGCTCAAATGGCTGTGCTGGCCCAAGGGGCCCTGCTCTGACTCTTAAATTCTATTTTCTTACTTGAGGTAAATGAGCTTGCCTTCTGTGTATTTGTGTAGCCTCCCACCACAAATACCAACTCAGTGAAATAAGCTGTCAGACTCTCCTCCTGAGTGGCTTGTCCCAGGGGGCACTGAGGTGCTGAGGAAGGCAGAATTACAAGATGGCCTCCAGAGATTACCAGACCCCAGGGTACACATACCTGCTTCTCTCAGTCATTCCTTAATCTTGGTCCTGCTGTGAAGGGATTTTTGCAGATGCAATTAAGATGACCTTCAAATAGAGGTTATTGGGTGGGGCTGACCTGATCACATAGGCCCTTTAAAAGCAGAGTTTTCTCTAGCTGGTTGCAGAAGGGAAAGTCAAAGATTTGAAGCAGTGGAAGTATTCAATACACATTTTCCAGCTTGTAGATGGAGGGGCCACGTGGCAAGAAATTTGGGCAGTCTTCAGGAGCTGAGAGCAGTCTCCTGGTGGCAGCCAGCCAGTAAACAGTGTCCTCAGTCTTATAACCACAAGGAACCAAATTCTCCAACCACAAGAATGAGCCTGAAAGTGTATTTTTCCTGAGCACATCCACATGAGAACTCAGCCTTGATCTCCTTGTGTCATGCCATGGGCAGACAACCAGCCTGCTGTACCAGACTTCTGACCTACAGAACCCTGAGCTAATAAATGGGTGCTCTTGGGAGACACTATGTTTATGCTAACTTGTTATGCAACCGTAGAAAACTGGGGGAGGTGTTAAGCCTCCCCCCTGGCCTACGAGAAAAGTTGCATAAAGACTCAGACTCTGCCATTTCTTTTATAATCTAGGCACATGGGGACCCAAACCCTAGTCCAGCTTTTGCCACTGGCTTGCTTAGTGATCTCAGGCAAATCGTATCCTCCCTGGGCCTCAATTTTCTCTTCTGTAAAAATAATGAGATTCCATGTTCCTTAATGTTCCTTATGGCATGCTCATTCCAATTAGGGCTACAGACATTGATATAAAAGGAAAAAAATGCATGGGAATGACGACCTGGAAGCCGCAGCTTTCTTTGCATAAGATCTCTGGCTTCAAGGTCACAGCAATCTTCCCATGATACTGTCTCTGTATTGCCCTATTCTGCTCAAATACTTTTCATGGACCTCCATTGCCTATAGTAAAAAGGAGGACACTCCTGTCTTTGCTACATGATTTGGGCCCAGCCTGACTTCTGACCCTCAGGCTCACTGCTCCCCTCTGCATTGCTGTGCTCCACCCACATACCACTATCATGTATTTGCTTAATTTTTTGGTAAAAAATTAAGCAAATACATGTCCCGTCTTCTACAGTTTAGCTCTAGCCTATCTGTTGCAGCCAGACTTCCTGTCATTTTTTCTTTCTTTTTTAATTTTTTTGCTTTTTGGTATGTGGGTAGCTCCCTGACTGGGAATCGAACCCAGGCCACAGCGCTGACAGCACCAGCGCCGAAGCCTTAAGCCACTACATTTTTAAGAGTAAGGCAGTCCTTCGGTGGTAATGTTAAGAAACTCAACTCAAACTGCCTTGAAAAGATTCATATAACTATGGAGTCTAAGGTTAGCTTTAGGCACCACTGGACTCAGGGGAGCAAAGTATGTATTTGGAACTCGGTGTCTCCCGATTCATCTTTTTTCTTTGTTTTTCTCTGTGAATCAGGGCCTTTCCTCATATGGGATAAAAATAATATGGCCCCTGGTAGCCCCAAGCCTGATTCCTTAGGGCTTGAAATTTAAAAGCAAGAGGTATCTTTTCTCCTCCAGCATCTCTATTAAAGATCAGATATTAAAGATCAGAGAAGATTGATTGGTCCTGTGTGGGTCCGTATCCATCCTGCACCAATCACTGCATTCAAGATGATAGATACTTCTCTCATTGGTCAGAGGATGTCCATCCTGAACCAATCACTGTTTAAATAGATTCCCCTCTCTGATTAGTCAGAGGAGTACCTGCCTAAGCCTTGGTGGGAGGAGGGAGCCTGTGACTGGTAATGTCACTCTGGTATAGCCCTCCAATGAAAAGCGGGAAAGAAATGAAGAAGACGAGCTGGTCAGACAAAAACAAGAAATGCCCACCCTGTCCTCACTTTGTCCTACTCTGAACTTCCATTAGCTTACCATAATCTTTTCATTTGTTTGGCCATAATCACACAGTACCCTGCACAGAAATGTATGTGGCTTATCTGATCAACTACTCACACAATAATTTATATATGCAGAGAGAATATAACATTCATTTTTTTCCATGTCTAACCAGATTTGGCTTCCAATCTTGGTGAGCGAGGGAAAAAAAATTAACTAATTGTCTAATATGATTGAATATAGTTGGCTCTGATCATTTTAAACAGTTCCATTAGGAAAGTTTTTACTCATTTGAGTAACAATAGTAAGCTAAGCTGGGGCTCCAGGTGTACACACAGAGAAGGGTTAATAAAATCTTTATAAACCCACGTGGTGGGGAATGAGTCCAAGCCTCTGAACGGAAACTCCCTCCCGCCCCCCACCACTGCCCATCTGAAAGGTGTTTGTCCTGGGAAGCCTCGGCGTGGCCCAGGCCCGCTGGCACCCCCGGCTGTCTCTGCCTCTCCCGCATCTGCTCTGGGTGCTTTCCTGCAGGAGGGCCGGCCAGTCAGTGTCTAGCCCGCTGGCTCTGCAGTCTACTCCTAGCCTCACTCAGGGGCTCGCCGACCCTGCTGCAGTGGGCCATAGGTTACAGTAAGGGGGGTGGGTTTGCACTCATCATCTCTCCCCTATCTCCAAATCTTTGCTGATCCTTAATGGCAAACAGGGCACAGGATTTGTTCACTCATTAAGAGGATTCTATGAACTGAGGTGGTTGATAGGCCAATGAAGGAGATAAGGGGATTTAGAAATCCTCTCTGAGACAATAGCTTGGTTTACAAAACTATTCCCCTGATGCATAATCCTATTTTGTGTGTCAACAACTGAGTATTATTAATACCTCAGTCTCTCCTTCTGCACCCCTCTTGCTACAGTCTATCCTTGTAGGCAGATAGTTCCCTGGGATGAACCAAGAAGGTCACCCTCTAAGAAGGTAAAAGAGAAAGCAGATTAAAAATTAAAGTGTCCCCCCTACCGCCCACGTGCCACTTGTTTCCTTCAACAAATTGCCTGCTCCTGGAGGCAGGAGCCACTTGGCACCCCACAGCACCCAGTGCAATGCCCCTTGCCGAGCTGTCACTCAGTGAGTGTTCCCTGCTGGGTAGAGCTTTGTTCTGTGAGCAAAGTTTGGACGACTTGATTTTGCAAAGTGCTTTGTGCCATTAATCCCATTAATTAATTTCTTCAGCGGGTAGTTACTGGGTACCCGCTGTGTGCCGGGTACTGTGCTAGGTACTTACTATGGGAATACAAAAACAGATTGAAGCTGGAAGACGTGCTGTTTGGCCGTTTGCTGAAACACCCACGCTTCAAACAATCACCTCAAACTGGAGGGACTACTGAGTAATAAAGTGGATGTTAACGACAGCCTGGGAGTTCCTCCCCACCTCCACGCTGCCTTCCAGGTCCTTGAAGACGGCTGGAAACATTCTGCAGACCTCCGGTGTTTCATTTACTCCGTGCTCCCCCTTGTCGTGGAGCATGCAAAGACTTCTATTTCTAAGAAATGCTTAATGTGTCACTGCCTGACCCGATCTATAAATATTGGTGCCCGCCGTGCCAACTGCCTGATGCCTGATGGGGAGGCCACCCTGGGAATGCAGTGCAGTTGAGCGCCTGATTCATTTCATGGGTTACAGATGAGTGAGAATTCTTAATGGAAGTAGCTTCTTTAGTGACCCAGGAAATGTGGAGAGGGCCGAAGCTCTCAAAATCCTTTCCTCTTTGATTATTTTGGCCATAACTGGTCTGCACTTCATGGTCTCCACTCCAAGGCAGCAGTGCCTGGGGATGGAGTCTGGCTTTGAGAAGCTCACACAAGCTGAGTGTAAATTTCAGACCCATTGTAGCTAAAATAAGCAAACGAGGCAGCAGTAATTTCAGGACAGCAAACAGATGATTGCAAAGTAGAGGATAAGGGTGCTGTTTTGAGGACAAATGAAGGGCGAAGTTTTGCCAAAGGGCTTTGCTAGAGATGACTCAGCGGTTGAGCAGTTTGGGATGGGACGTGTTCTCCAGCACAGTGGGATGAAAGGAACACCAAACTTGGACAAATGAATTTAAGTTCTAGGCCCGGATCTGCCACTGACTAGCTGTGTGACCTTGGGAAAGTCACTGTCCTCCTCTGGGTTTTTCTTCATTGGAAAAACAAAGCAATTGGACTTACCAATTTCCAAAATTGTTCCCTGTCCAGAGGGGACATGGTTTTGTGGTCCGGTGATCTTGGCACATTTGCAGATCTTCATGGTCTTCAAATTGGCTCATTGTCATGGTCACTTGAAGTCCTGTTATCACCAACTTTATGCCTACATAGAGGAAATGACTATCGCTCAGGAGTGACTGGTGGGGGGCAAGGTAGGGCTCTACCTGGTCCTGTGTCCAATGAGCCTCTTTTTAAAGACAATTTTTAGAGACGTGCTTGGGTTAAAGCATTATTTTTGGAGGTAGGGGTGCAGGTAGCTGAGCAAACTGACCAAGAGAGTGGGCAGGATTCTATAACCACATCTTGCTCTTGCCCTGGTGGTCACTAGCTGTGTGATCTTGGATACTTTTTCTGTACTGGGTGTCCTCATCCAATGAGAATATTCTCTCTAGATACCTTCCAGTTCTCACATGCCCCCAGCTCATAACGGGGTAAGGCAGTGCCTCGCTCATTAAAACAAAACACAAACCCCTGAACTCTCAGGGCTTGAGAGGAGCAAAGATTCCTGCAGGAAACGCAAACATCTCTCTGGGCGGCAGAAATCATCGTGCACCCTGCAGGGAGACAAGACTAAGCCTGAACAGCCACTCCTTCCCACAAGAAGTCTTCCCTGGGGGGCTTGGGGTTTGGCTTTGATGAAGGCTGCTGTCCTTACAGAAATCCACTGGTCAGTCAGAGGGTGGGGTTCCTGACCAGAATGGTCTCCAGAAAGTTCGAATGACAACTTCTTTGTGAGCTGAAATTTATTGAGCACCTACCGAGTATCAGCTTCTGGTTTTCATTCTTTGGGCCAAAATCCAAATCCACTTTCTGTGAGTGAGTCTTGGTGGGAAGCAAAACCCTGCCTCTCCCCAGGAAAGCAAACAGGGCAGGATGCTGCCTCTCTAATCATCCCTGGAGTATTTAGGGTGTGGGCCTATAGTCCAGGCCCTGTCAGTCAGATGCTTCTGTCTAGACTCTGAATCATGAGCAAATAATCAAACATAAAAAGACCATTCAAATGGACTCGTGGCAGCTCCGTGGACATGAGACGAGTACACTGCCCAGGCTGTTCTGACCAAACCCTGGTTGTGCTGTCCGCTGTCTGACCATCTGCAGCTGCCTTAGTGGCGTCCACTTTCCAAGCCTTACTGCTCAGATTCCTGTTGCTTTTGAGAGTCCTTTCTGCTTGTAGTAAGCAGAGCTGGTGTCTGCTGCTTCCAGCTGCCAGCCCAGATTCTGGGCTGGCACTCTGCTCTTTTCCTATAATGTCCCCCTGGGACACTGTATCAGGACTTTTTGGTTTTATTGAAAGTCTTGGTCTCCATCTTGCTCCAGTCACCATGACAACCAGTTCGGAGCAGCGTGGCCCTGTAGCTCTCACTTTCAACCCTGGGGCTTCTGTGATGCCAAAGCATGAGGCGTCTGGGGAAGCCCATGTGCAGGAAGGCCATGGTGGAGCCACCCTTGAGCAGGGAGGAGTTGAAGCCAGAGGAGGAATGTTCTCTCTGTTCCTCCCCCAGGTGGACAGGTCTGTGATGTATTAATAGTTCATAAAGCTGCTCAGGAAGTCACCCCAATAGTGGCCTACTCAACAGTACAAGAGGGTACGGGATTCCCAACAGGCATGTTCCATGGGCTGGTCCTTCACTCCTGCTCACTGGGTCCTTTCCAAAAATAAGTGACCTGCACACAGCCCATTTCTTGGGCTCTGCTTTTGGGAGGACTAGGCTCAGACAGGAACTGAGACATGGAGATATTAAGGAGCTGTTCTCAGATCACACAAGCACAAAACCAAGGCTTGAACCTGGGCGCCTTTGACTCCAAAGCCTTAGATCTCTTCCTTTCCGTGGTGCCTAGGATTCATACTGAATGAGGCGTGCGTAGGGTTGATCCCTTTGAGTCAATGCTATGGGGCGGGAAGGGCAGGAGGGCCTGAGCTGGCCCAGAGGGATGGGGTACTTCCGAGTCCTTACCCTGGTGCTAACAGCTAAACACTTACAACCTCTCTTTCTTCCGGAAATTTCTGTTCTTGTCTAAGGGAACTTGTCTATCCCGCCCCCCCCCAACTTGGCTTTCCCCACTCCTCCCCACTGCTATGGGAGTATATTCAAACATAACGTATGACACCCAGATTTCAGTCTCACGACCGCCACCAACTTGCCGATGGGTCATAGAACAAGACACCTCTTCTGGCACTTTGGGTCTCCATCTGGCCGACTGAGTAGTTCCCATGGATTGGCCATGTCAGTCCTCTGTGAGGATGGGGTGATGGTGGGAGCTCCCTAAAACACAGATTCCCAAGTCCCAGATCCCGAGATTCTGATCCGCATGCCAGGTGTGAGCCAGACTTCTGTGTTTTTAATGTCTCAAGTTTCAACAAGTTTATCTCGTTCCTTCTCCATCTTGATCTTTCTTTCTCTCAATCCTTCCTTTGGCAATGATGAGGGGATTCCAAAGGGCAATTCTACTCTCAGATATCTCCCCTATCAACCTGTTATAACCCTGCAGTTTCCACCTTTCAGAGCAATGTCATCGCCAGGCCTCGGGGGAAATACTGATGAGTTATCCAAGAGAATGACGTGTTATCAGTGTGGCATCCCCAACATCACACGGACTGAATGCTTTACCGTGTCAGGTAGCAAATCCCCTGCAGAGATGGGAGACTGAGGACGTTAGCATAAGGAACCCGGGGGGGAGGGTGTGTGCGGAGCCTCGGGGTGGCAGCTGCTGGGCACTGAAGACAGGAGTAGAAAGGGAGATGGCAGCGTGCGGAGGGGAGAAGGGGGTTCACTTACCTTACCTAGTCCAAACGTGGGCAAGGGTCCCGGGAGGTAACAGTGAAAAAGCAGAGAGGCAGAGGCCATAGATGTCTCTGCATTCAAATTCTGCTGTCACCACTTCTTGGCCCTGAGTTTTATTGTGTTTCCCTTTCTTTGAGGACACCTCTGTCACTCTCTGTCTTTCTGTCTCTGTCTTTGTCTCTGTCTCCCTTACTCCCACCATGCACTGCAGTGGACTCCCCATAGGCAAGCTAGTCTACACTGTCTCACTCCCATCACTGACTGGACCAGGGGTCACTACCCAAACAGAGCTACCTGGGGTCTCCCTCTTTGCATTTGGAATTTGACCTAAGAGACAAGGTTTCTTGGTGGCCGGAAGGAATGTGCCCAGGGGTAGAGCTGGGCAAGCAGCTGTGGTTTGTACAACAACTAGCAGTGGGGAGAGACTGGTCCTCCCGGAGTATGAAGTAGACTCCCAGAGCAGAAAGCGGGTGGAGGGGGTGGACCCCAAGGACTGTCAGACCTGCCCCAGGGCTTTCCCGAAGCAGCATCCTGTCTGTGGGTGCTGGAAGCCACCCTGTATCTTTATGAAAAACGAACAAGCAAACAGCTCACCTTTTTTGCCTAGACTAGTCTGATTTTTGTTGCTTGCAATCTAACAGTTCCAACCAATCCCTCCCTTACACTGAATGCGGCTGGCGACAGCAGGCAGGCCACGCTGAGCAGGACAGACCCCTGTTCAGTACGCTGCTTATCAGGGACATGCCCTGTGGGCCCCACTGAACTTTGCAGCTGACGCTTCCCAAAGCAATGATTTCAAAGCATTTCTTACAGAGCCTTACCTTGGGGAATGATAATGGCCCTTCTCTCTTCCCCCACTTGTCAACCTGCCTAGGAAACTTTGTAGGCCCCAAATATGCAAGCCAGAGTTTCTCCAGCTCTACTTGAGATAAATGTTAAAATGAAGACTGAGTTGCAGGAGGCGGGGACTCTCACATGGCCTTGCTGCTGGACCTATGGCCATACTTGGCCTGCAAGGACTTAGACTCCCCGTGTGAGGAATTACAGATGAATGGCCCATTAGAACCGCCAAATCCAGCAGAGTTGAAACCAAGTAATTATGCTAAGCAGGGGCAGAACAACCCTCCAAAAACAAAACAAAAAAAAAAACAAACCTAACAAACAAAAACCCACAAACCAAACCAAACCCCACCTCACTTGTTTTCATTAATGGAAAAACCATCTGAATAGAGCGTCCTTGCCAAAAACCACAATTTTATTTTTTCCGATAGTACACAGGGGATAGTCGGCCTCTCACAGAGAGAAGGAATAGATAAGCACACATTGTAATTAGCATATCAATGACCAATAATTAAAAAGAGGTTTCTAAAGAGCTGGAGGATATTTGAATCGTTTTTCTCTCCCTTACAAATTCTCGAGTAGTTAGAGATCTCGTCTTCTTTTGGCTTTCTTACATTTATTATTTGGGCAGAGCCTAGTTTACAAAAAGCCAGCGCGACGGTAAACTTCTGAGTGTCACTAGCAGTGCTCACAGATGACATTAAACTTCTGAGTGTCACTAGCAGTGCTCGCAGATGCCTCAGTCACGCAGCCCCATTGGTGGTGCCAATCTCCTTACGGAAGACATGGCTTTTGTTTCATTTTTCTCTTTCAAGAAACTGACATCTAAGTGCCTCATATCCATCTTAGTTTAAACAAATGTTTTGATTACATCCAAGAGTCCAACCAAAGCTGTTGGGACTGAACCGACGCATTCACTATTAGTTTTAGACAATTTGTTCTAATATTGTCTGGAATCATTTGTTTATACACCCATACAGATTTGATTACTTTACTTGTTTCATTAATCTTTATTTGTTTAATCATCTGTTTAATCTGTTTAATCATTAGTTTAAGTGGAAAGATTACATGAAGACGTTTAGTGTTGGCACATACAGGCATTCTGACATGGAGCCTGGCGTTTCTTTTCGACTATTTATTACATTCTTTTATGGGGTTTCATGAGCCACTTTAAAGCCTATAGGATGCTTCAGGGAATTCAATAATTTAGTAGTTCTTCACCACTGAACATGATATATTTTTTTAAAATGTTATTTAAATAAGGAATATTTGTGGAATAATTTGACTCCCATTCCAGGCCCATGGTCCCTCCTCTCCCAACCAAATGCAATATTTAAGTTGGCACTGAGACCGTTCTTTAAGAAATCGCAAGTTCTGTTTTCGAAGATGAGAGAGTGGTTTCTTCTCTTTAGGTTTGTTTGCTCTGAGAGTCCATGTTGGTTCTTATTTGTAAGTGTGAGGCAGTGCCCAAAAGGTGGCATGGCACTGTAACTCCTAGGAATGTTGTTCTCCCATCTCCCTCCATCTTATCATCTCCTAGCCTCTAATCAGGTGTGGGGGTGCTAACTCTAACTGAGAGACCTCCTTGGGAGTCCTCATGAACATAAATAGTTGCCTTTGTACCCAATCCATTTAATGAAATAGTCAGCTCTCTTTATGGTGACAGCTTTTTATGTTACATTCCAATTTGGCTAGAGGGTGTGCATCATGGTTGGTACAACAGGTATTACTTCAATAAGAGACAGTGAACATCTCGGGTAAGATGGTAAACACTTGGGGGAGCAGATGCCACCGCAGACAACATTGCAGGCATGGCCCATTTCCCTCTTGGAATAGAGGCCCTTGATCTCAATGGGAGGTGCACCCACCTCCAGACCTTGCCCATAGCAGCCCTCTACCCTGAACCTCCCCAAATCCTCTCAACATCCAAGACCCAGATTAAGTTTCACCTCTTCTCTCTTACCCCAAGGCTACACATACAGCAGGTGGGGACAGAATGGAGAATGGAAGTCAATGCTTTTCTGAAATTCTGTTGGAAAAGGACCCCCGATCCCAACCCATAATGTTGCAAACTTTTGGTCCCTGACAATAAGAAGCGGATAGAAGAATGAAGTGATATTGCTCTGCGCTGCTGTTGCCACCCTAATTATGTGCCATCATTTCACACTTTCTAAGTGCACGTCCGACCACAGGCCTGGAATGCAGCTGGGTGGTTAACCTGCCTTGCATCCTTGGACGGAATGAACCTCATGGAATCCCCAGCTCCTCACCCAGGGCCCTCTGAGACATGATTCTTGGGAGAGCATGGCATTCAATATACTTGAACGTGTCTGAGCTCACGCCTTCTCTCTCATGGGGCATGTGGCCATGGCCAAGTCTTTTTGTTTGTCTGTTTGTTTTTTTTTAACATTTTGAGCCCTATTTCCAATCACACCAATGTGGATGATAATGGCCCACACTTCACAGGTGGTTGTGTGTTGGAAATGATAAGACAAGTGTCAGTGCCTGCCCGGCCTGGGGAGAGCATGGGCACCAGGTTTGCTGTTGTGCAGGAGCCAAAGCCTCACGCGGGGAGCTCTTCTGTGGCCATGTGCAGAGGTCCTCTGGAGGGAGAGTGGGCTGCTGGAGGGAAACAATTCCAAGAGAGGAGGAGGCACTTGTCCCTGTGTGTCCTTCTGCTTGTCCCAACATCATCTGGAGGGTTCAGGTTGTGCTGTTTGTTTCCTGCGGCTGAGTCAGTGCCAACCCAACGCAAGTGCCTCGTGTTCCTTTTCGGAGGAGGGCTGCCAGGCTAAGGACTGTGGACTTTCATGAGCAGCGATTAGTCATGAAGTAGATTGGGACAGAAGAGTGGGATAAGCTGATTTTGTTTTGAAAATGTTCGGTACAAAAATAAATCATGTTCATTTTAAAAGACAGAAGAGTTCCTATTCCCACAAGTGCCAGAAAACACTGTGTATTCTAAGTCTTGTTAATATTTGTAAATCTAATGGGTGAGAAATAATGTCTTATTGTTATTTTATGTGATTTTAATTGTAAGTAAGTGTGAGCATCTTTTCCTATATTTATTTGTACCTCAGTGCTTTGTTTTCATTTGCTTGTTCTCATTCGTTCCCAATAATCTCTTAGGCTAATGTTTTTTAAATCGTTGATTTGTAGCTCTTCTTATTGTAAAGAAAATGGTTCTTATTATCCATCATGTGTATTGTATTTCAAACATTATTTGTTTTACAAAATTATATCTTTATTGAAGCACACTTTCCATAAATACAATTTGCACATTCTATTATAAATATCGGTGGTGTTGACTTGACAAATGTATATATACCCATGTAGCCGGTGTTACCAGAACAAGATCTAAAACATTTCGATCACCCCAAATATTCCTTGTATTCCTTCAATGGAATACAATGTTCCCCCAGCCCCCCACCCCCACCCCTGCCCCATTTCACACCCTGGCAGCCACTGGTGAGGTTTCCATCACAATAATTAGTTTAGTCTGTTCTAAAATTTCCCATGTAAAGGAAAATAAAGTCTGTGTTCTTTTGTATATCAATGTCTGTGAGATTCATCCATGCTGTTGCATTTATCAGGAGTTTGTTCCTTTTCCTTGTTGGGTTGTGTCGCATTGCATGGAAGTATGACAATTTGTTTAACTGCTCACCTGTGGACAGTTGGATTGTTTCCAGTTTGGGGCTATTTCAAATAAAGCTGCTGTAACATGCTTGTATGTTATATGTTTTCAGTTCTCTAGAGGTAGAATGACTGGATCATCTCATATATATATATATATATATATATATATATATATATATATATATATATATATATATAATGTTTAGTTTTATAAGAAACTGCCAAAGTGTTTTTCAAAGTGATTGTATCATTTTACACTTTCACCACCAATGTATGAGACTTCTACTTGAACTATATCCTTGTCAACACTTGGTATTGTCAGTCTTTTCACTGTAGACATTCTAGGAATAGAGTACGATCTCATCGTAATTTTAATTTGCATTTGCCTATAACTAATGAAGATGAGCATTTTTTATATGCTTATTGATCTTTCATATATCTTTTTTGATACAGTATCATTTCAAATGTTTTACCCATTTGAAATTTCATTATCTTTTATTATTAAGCCATAGTACTCTTTTTATTTAGATACAAATCTTTTGTTATATATTCATATTGTGAATATTTTCTCCCATTCTGTGTTGCCCCTTCTTATTTTTTTGATGATGGCTTTCAAAGAGCAGACATTTTTAATTTTGATGAAGTTCACTTAATCAATATTTTCTTTTATGGTTTGTGTTTTTGTGACTTATCTAATAAACATTTTCTCGCTTTTAATTCAGAAAACTCTGTAAGGTTGCAAAGATTTTCTCCTATATTTTCTTCTAGAACATTTATAGTTTTCACTTGTATGTTTAGGTCCAGTTTCCATTGTGAGTTAACATTTGGTTTTGGTGTGTCTTTTTTTTGTCTTTATACATGAATGAAAATTTTTCTGGGTATAAAATTGGGGGATTACTCTGTCATTCCCAAACTCTATAAATATTTTTACAATGTTTTCTGGCATAGAATATTTTTTATTATTTAAAAAATATTACTTTTTTATTGCATTGGATTTAGCGTGCTGTCTTAACATGAATAATAATCAAATGTGTAATGTGAAAACCAAATGTGGCGTAGGATATTTCTGTGCAGAATCTTGAGTCATCCTGATTTTGCTTCTTAAAGGTGATCTATATTTTTAGCCAAAATAATCTTAAGATTTTTTACCATTCTTAAAGTTTCAGTGACTTCATCAAGATATGTCATAATATAATTTGTTCTGCATTTTTTTTTCCATTAAGACATAGCATTATAATTTTTAATTTTAGGAAAGAAGCATATACACATGCCTGAAATACACACACTGAGGTGCTGAGTGGCTATCTCACCTATATGTGTTTCACCTATGTGTACTTTTGTTTTCATTTTGGTGTGTTTCCATATTTCCATTTTGTATGCAATGAGCCTATTTTGCTTTTGTGATAACTCCCAACACTCAGAGCAGAGTTTTGGGAGCAGAAAAGAAGAACCTCATTCAATAGCTCATTTAGCAAACATTTCCTGAGTACCAACTTCCCTTCAACTGGGAATTTTAACACTTTTCCTCTCATTCAGGCTAGAAAAGTTACTCCAAAGTGGCAATTAAGGGATGGATGTCAGGCTGCTGGTGTAAATAACCTCCCCAATAGGGGAAAAGTCCCTCGTAGATTTGTCCTAGAGGCCCAGGACCTGGGTATTCTCCCTGTGGATGAGACAGACTGGTTGCCAGTGGGCCAGATGTAGCCTGCAGATGTGTTTTGACGGACCAATACAGTAACTACTTTTAATTTTTTTTTTTTTTTTTAATTTTTGAGTCTTTAATTGGTGCATGTGCTCCCCAGTTTTCCACAGTTGTCTCCGCTTCGCTTTAGGATACCCAAGCATGCTTCACTTATTTATGTTGCCTGCCTGGTCCCTACAAGCATTTGAGTTTGTGACCTGGTCCAGGAGATGATAGAAGGGTGTCTAACAACAGGAACTAAAGCAAGCTAGTACTTATTTTGTTTTTCATGACTTGTATTTAGGTACTTATACCCTAAGGCAGAAAAGCGAAATGAAGGTAAGAATATCATCAGTTCCATTTCGAGGGAAGTGGCACATTTGGCCCCAAGCTTTCCAGTGGCTAAACCAAAGAAGGCAGCCCAATTGGTTTTACAACTCAGATTGTCAGGAAGTCTAAAATGAACTGTTTGCTCAAGAGAAACAAGGCTTTCCTTCAAAATCAAGCTCATAAGACAAAAACAACCTTAGCATGCTTTCTGTAGATATAGGAACTCAGGATCCTAAAATGACCCCAGAAGAAGCTATGTAAGCATATACAATGCAAAATGTGTGCACAGCAAGCTTGAAGTCTACATGAGCTAATTGAGAGGCGAAAGGATTTTGAATGTAGCATACAAAGGACTTAGTACACATTCCTTCCCACATTACAGATAGCATTGCTACTTGCTAAGTCAAAACTGAAATATTTCATCTGTGCATGCAAATTAGCCTGGACTCTGGGTCCAAGGTCTAAAATAAATGGGATCATGAATATATTTTAAAAGTAATTCATTCTCTTTTAATTTTTTTTTCTGCCTAGTTTAGTGGCACCATATAAATGGGTGGGGGGAATCATATTTAGTAACCAGGAACTGATAGAATCAAGGAGAGTATCCTAGTTGTCATTTTGAGTGTTTCTTAATCCTGGCTGCTCACTGGAAATACCTGGAGATCTCTAACAAATATCAGTGCCTGGGTGTCACCCAGAATCATTGAATTTGAATCTCTGGGGTGTAGTCTAGGAAATTATTTGTGTTTAAAAGGTCTTCCAGTGATTCTAAAGTACAACCAGGGCTTTGAACTCTGATGCCCCTGGGTCAATAGTTCTCAAACTTGAGTGCATGTGACTCACCTACCAAGCTAGTTAAGTGTACATTCCTAGGCCTCACCCCCTCCCTGAGACTCTAATTTAATAAGCCTCTTGGGCAAGGCCAGTGTTACCAAAAACTAACCTAGTCTTTCTTCTCACCTAGTATCACAAACTATACAATGTGTCTTAAAATACGGAAACAAATGAAGAATGGAGCAATTCATAAAAATGCATCAGACGCTGAAAGGAGAAAGAATTAAAGTAAAAACCTGGGAGGACGATCATTATAACTGAACACAAAATTTGACTTTGCTACTTCTGCAACCAGGTCCTCTGTCCTTGTGATTCTAAGTCATCCTTCTTTCTATAGACCTTTGCCAACCACAACTTTCCTCATCTGTAGAATGGGATGGTAATATGTAATGCACAGGATAGAGTTCCTCCATAGCCACTGAATGGAATTTCGGGAAGGGTCAGGGGCATGGCATTTCGTAAGGAACCCGGGGTTAAGTATGGGAGCCCATGCTCCTGTGTGTGCGGACATCATCACACTCAAGCCATCACACCTGCCAACGCAGGAGCTGAACTTCCGGTGAAAACCTTCCAGCTGTTTCTTGCCAAAGCTTGACAGTCCATTTCACATGGGAGGTGAAAGGACCCTCCTCTCGCAAGCAGGCATTTCCCATAAACGAGGAGATGGAATGGGAAATGTCTGCGGGTGCCACTGGTTGTCTAAACAAGGGAGACAGAGGGGCGGCAGGAGGAGCGGCAGACACGTGGCCCCTCCGTCTGCACCCCCAGCCAGCCAGGCTGCCCGGGGACCAGTTGAAGGATGAATTTTCATGTGACGTCTGTGTTTTCACTCTGAAGGAACCGATAGGAGCTGCTGCAATATTTCACCAGCTCTTGTGTTTGTCGGCTCCACTAATCATCAGCCTCAATCACTGGTGCGATATTTTATGAATTAATAAAAATGATCACGGGCAGTCCAGGGGGACCCGGGGAAGAAATGTGTGCAGTAGAATTTTAATGAGCACCGTGGGGAATTTCAACCTTTTCTCGCCTTTTTTTTTTTTTTAATCTTCCCTACTCTCCGCCACACCTCTCCCTGAATTTTTTTTTTTTTCCTGGCCTGCCCCATCCCCCTCCTTTAGCAAAATCATGGCTGGAGTTGCTCTACATCACTGTCACGCAAATTAGGTGTTTTTCCTCAGCCTGTTGTTTGGCCCACAACAGTGCCCTCCGGGGCCCCAAACGTGCCCAGAGCACCTGCTCTCCATCCTAATTGAGCAGATGATCTGCCGATTTGTCATGCTTAGCCCAGACCCCCTCCCGGAGACCCCTCCCCCACACTGCCAGCCCTAGCTTGCCTGAAACAACGGGCAGATGTCAAGCCGTGTGTGTGCATGTGTGTGTGTGTGTGTGTGTGTGTGTGTGTGTGATGACAGATCTTGTACTCATTATTGAATAATTCATTGTTGCGTTAATGTCTTCAGATACCATCTCTCACTTCCTCACTCTTTCTCTCTCTCATCTGGCTCGCTTGGGGAAACTTGATTATGCCTGCTGCTCTGACGACAGAGTGTACAGATAAAAGATAATTGCCTGGCTTGACTCCTCCATTGATATGAAAATAAGATTTAAATTATTCACTCTGGTTTAAAGGTTAGTTGAAGGTTATTACAGGGGATGAAGGGAAAAAAAATCACTCTTCATAACATTCGGGAGTGAGATAAGAACGGTTTGAAAGGGCCTAATTTGCACTGGAGGCAGCAGCTCCTTGTTGTGAATAAACTGAGTCCCTCCGGAGATTTTAATCTAGGAGAAGTCAATTATTTATAAGCAAATTAGGGCCAGCATTTCATATATATAAGATGCTCTGTGTCCTAAATGAGGGCGAGGTCATGTCTGTTTCTTTCTCAGCACCCACTGTTTCTTGATCGCTAAGTGCTGACCTTGTCCGCCATGGGAATTAAATGAGGCCCCTCGAAAGGAAGGTGGGCTGCCTGGTGACGCTCCTTCTAATGTATGATGATAGTCATAATGTAATAATAATTTGGGGGTTCGTGCCTCTGTGCCTGGCAGGAAGGCTGGAAGCCAGGAGGCTGCGGCTGCACTGCCGGGCGGCCTGCAGCCCCTTCTCACCCACACGCACTGGCCTTCTAGTGGGTTCTCTGTCTGGGCTCCGTGTCGGAAAGCATCTCAGAGCCGCTTCTTCCCATGGAGGCAGATCTCCCCCAAAAGGATGAATAATTAACAGCCTTCCATGTTTCTGGAAGTTGGAAGCTGTTTCAGAAAGCATCCAGTGTTCTCTTCCTCAACAGTACTCCATGCAGTAATCATGGGTGGCAACTTTTATCTAAATAACGAGCCGGGGAAGAGACACCTCCTAAGGACTGCGGGTTCAGAGGCATCCCCTCCCCAATCCCGCAGTCTGGCCCAGAAATCCTCTGGAAGAGCCCCTGGGTGAGGGTTTTGCTTCCGGGCCTCATTCTGCAGAACGTCGTCTTTGCTGCCTTCAGAGGAGGCACAGGAAGAGGAAGTTGCTCCTCGTACTTGCCCCTTTCCATACCTGCAAGTAGGGCACCATCTCCCCACCTCGCCCATCCTACAAGCCTTGGGGATTGGTTCAGGAAAGCACGTGGCTTCAGAGGACAAGGTTGTTGGGTCTCTGCAAACGGTCCCGGCCTGGAAGCCTTGCGGCTTCCCACAGTGATGGGAGGGAGGCACTGGGTCTGCATCAAGGGAGGGACCCAGCCAGGCCAGGGTGTCCTTGTCTGGCTGTTCCCTCTCCAAAGGCTTGCAAAACGTCCAGGCTGCCAGCCCAGGGTCGTTCTTCCGCCGGGTTTCAGGGAAGGACTGGACCAGCCTGGGTTGGCTGAGGTTCCCTGCCTGGCATCGGAGTGGGCTGATCTGTCTGGCTCAGGGGCAGTGTGGGGAGGAAAGGGTAGCTGGCAGCAAGGATGTGGGAAGCTTGAAGCTGCAGATGGCATCAGTGCCACCTCTGAGCAGCTTAGATTCAGGGGACTTGCAAATGATATTCTTTCTTCTCGGCTTAGCCTGGAGCCAATGACCCTCAGAAGCTCCACAGGCAAAACTAATGTGTGTGTGTGTGTGTGTGTGTGTGTTACATATATTCATATACTACATGTATTTTCATGTACACATACACATACATATATTCACATATACAAATACTAACGCAAAATGCACACTTCGGAGCGTGTTTTTGTGCAGCTTCCTCACTGAGGCTCAGAGAGGTCGAATGACTTGTTCAAAGTCACACAGCAAATAAAGGGCAACAGAGCTTAGACCCAAACCTGGCTCTCCTGATACTCAGCTAATGTTTTTTAAGTTTTGTCTTCTATCTAAGGTTTGAGAGAGGCAGAAAATGTGCATGTTGCTTCTCGTCTTACAATCTAGCCCCCCATGGAGGCAGGGTGAGGACAGCAAAGTTCTTCGTCTGCAGAGAGCTCTCCTGGGTCCCTTTGAGTTCTAAATTCTATGAAGACAAATTTAGTAAAACATTCCTCCAGGAATCTTCTCAAGGGCAGAGACCCTACCATTGAAAGACAAGAGACCTTTGCTGTGTGCTTACCCTGATAAGTACCCACGCTCAGTAGGAGTCCATGTGAAGCACGGCTTACGTGATGTGGGAGTCGGGAAGGACCAGCAGCAGACAAAGCTGGGAGGTCCAGGGTCTGGGAGAAAGGTGCACCAAGCTGGGCAGGGGGAGATGGACGGCGTGGGGAAGGGCACAAAGCCAGGCAAGCCTGCAGGTGAGCGGCGTGTTGGGGGAGAAGGAGCATTTGGGGTGAGGAAACATGGGACCTATGGGTAGTCAATAACAGAAGACAAAAGTGAGCTGGGCCAGGTGGGTCCTCTTGTCCCCACCTGCTGGGTCTGTGACTTGATAACATGGTCATAGGCAGTTGTGCCAGTGGCTTGACCCTCGACTCACTATCCTGCTTGGGGTGGGAAGGTTAGAGCTCTTTGCTCAGGGAAGGTCCGAGGGAATATCTGAGTGTCACTTAAGGGGAGCCGGTGGCCCGCACCACATAGGATTTTAATTATTTCAGATCTCTGGGTTTGGGGAGGCCCCGTGAGAGCTGCGGGATGGAGGCCACTCCACCAGCACAAGAGACTGATGGCCGAGCAGGCCCGCTAGGTTAATGAGTCTGAGGTCGCTGCAGGAGAGGTACATCCATCCCTTCGGCAGATATTAAAACCCTCCTAATCATTTTTGCAGGCTGACTCCCTAATGTGATCCAGCGATGAGCCTGAATTTAAGTTCTCATTACCCATTTCCACCCACAGGTAACAGGTCCTGCTCATTCGCCACGGGCAATTTCCTGCCCCATTAGCTGTGAGAATCAGAGGGCAGCCGGGCTTTAGGAGAGCAAAGGAGCCCATTTTCCCCTCTTATAATCACAGTCAAGTAACCCTTCCTGTGAAACTCCAGGCTTTTGTGACTCCCACAAGGTGAGGGTGCAGTGTGCCAATACCCGACATTACATAGCACCTACTACACGTGGGGGGGCGTGCTTGCTGGTTCCCCCCTCAGTGGCAGGGCCCGGGATCAAACTCTCAAGTCTGTGACAGTAATTTCCTTTTCTTTTTATAACAACCCTCCACCTCTGAGCAGAAAATGCGGTCTGCTTTTCAGGATAATTTCTCATCCATCAGCCTATAGGCCTTTGAATGGAATAATAGCACACATTACCTGTCCCCGGAGCCCTGCACACAGAGGAGCCCCGATGCCGCCATCGGCTGGCCCTTGACCACACACTGTCTCATGTTGCCGCCTTTCCATGCACTTTTCTTTCCTCTGAAACCAGGTTAAAGAGGGCAGAGACCACATCTGCATTAGCTATCTATTGCTGTGGAACGAATTACCCCAACGCGGCAGCTGAAAGCAACAGTAAACATTTATTATCTCACGCGTTGCTGTGGGTCAGCAATCCTGGGACTCTGTGGTTAACGAAGTAGGTGTGTGAGTGAATCAGGACAGTGGCCTCTTCGTGAGGCACTAGGTCTCATGTGCGCAGGGCATGGAGCACTGTCCTTAGTGATAAATGCTGGAATGGTGCTTCACAGAGCTAGGTGTCCGGATTGCCAGTAGAGTGATATTCAGGAGGGGCTCAGCTGGAGGGTGGACCCGGCTTAGGGACTCATAGGAGGGGGCAGTGAAGACATCAGGCAGGGCTGCAGCCTTCCGAAGGCTTGATTGAGCAGGAGAAGTCATTTCCCAGATGGCTCTCTTGCACGACTGGCAAGCTGACGCTATGTGTAGTCAAGTGGTCTCAGTTTGTGCCACTCCATAGGGTGCCAGAGTGATCTCTCAGCACGGCCTCTAGCTTCACCCACAGTGAGTGATCTGGGAGAGCGAGGCCAGAGCAGCAATGTCGTGTACGACCTAGCCTCGGAGGTCATACTCCATCTTTTCCAAAAATGCCATGGTTACAAAGGTCAGCCCATTCAGTGTGTGAGGGGATTGAACAGGGGCCTAAGTACCAGCAGGCGCTGGGATCACCTTGGAGACTGGCTGCCATGACATCTGATTATTCCATATCCTTCCTAGGGCCCCACTCATAGTAAGTGCTCAATAAAGGCAGCAGAAATTTGTGAGCGCCTACCTGGCTTATGTAGTCTTCCCATCAGCCCCAGAATGGCTTTTACTGCCCAGAAGAAGAAACGTTTAGAAGAGGGTTTGCTTAAGATCCTTCTCAGTTGCTTTTCAAGTTCATGCCTTTTCTGATCTAAACTGCCTACTTTGAGTTAAGGGTTGATTCTTCCTTATTAAGAATTTGTGATATAGGCAGGGTGGGTGGCATTGTGCCCATTTTAGGCCCTGATAATTTAGTGGCAAGCGCTGGCACTAGAATTTAGCACTCCTGTCTTTGAGTCTAATGTTCTACCCACTGACAATGGTGCCTCTCAATGAAGTGTTTGGAGGTGTGAGCCTCCCAGTACGCTCTCCAGAGCTTTGAGTGGAGAGGAAAAGCTGTGCCCTTCCTGCGGCATGGAGGATGGTGGGTGGAGAGACAGGGCCTAGCAGCAGGGCTCCTGTTAGCCAGGCTCAGCAGTGAGAGGGGCTGGGGAGCAGTGGGGGCGTCTGTGACCCGAGCAAGCAGCCCTGACCCACAGCATCAGTAGCTAAGACGCCCCTTGTCCCTTTCATGCCAGTCACCCGGGTCCTCTTTCAGACTTTAACTCTCATAAAGCCCTGGGGGCCATAATTATTCCCTAATAAAAACTCAGGAGGGAGGCAAGGTGGGTGATCTTGTGCCCAGTTTACAAATGAGGACATGGAGGGCCAGAGAAAGGTCTCTTTTCTGTAGACACCTTTCTCATTCCCCCTCCCGCATGCCCCCATTCCTGGTGCTTGTTTTTCTCCTGAAAGTCTTTCTGTTTTGCTTATTAATTGATGTGTCTGTCCCCCTGCCCAACCTCCAGCGTAGATTGGGCAGGGCAGGGACATTTGTCTGTTCTGTTTATTCATCTGGCACTTAGGGGGTCCTCACTGTGTGCCCACTGACTTTCCCTAATCACCCAAGAGGGATACTACCTTACTACCGTTTATAGATAAGGAGGCTGAGGCTCAGAGAGGTGCCCCGTGCCACCCCGCCAAGCTGCCTCTGCAGGAGTTACCTCTGTGTGATTACAAAAGGGAGGGGGAGCCTTTCCCACCTCCCTCACAGGGGGTTGGGGGTGGGGCTACAAGAGCACCTCCGGGCCACGCCTCCCCAGAATCTCTCTACTTCCGGTTCTCCAGCTCCAGCTCCCCGAGATGGTTACTCATGTCAATCGTGCTTTAAGGACCCCCACCCCACACCTCGCCACAACCCAATCTCGTAGCATCAGAGCTGGGAGGGACCATGGGCTCATACAGTCTATTCTCCTAGTTTACAGATGAGTAAACTGAGGTCAGAGAGGGGAAGAGGCTAGTCAATGTGCTTCCAAAAATGCAGCATTTCAGAAAACTAGGCACTCTCTTCTGCGCCCACTTCCCTGCTCCCCAGTACTGTGATTAATTAGCCCCTCCTCATAGCTCCAGATCCATTCCTCTCCCATCATGCTTTGTGGCCCACTTGCCCCTCCCCCATAGCCTGTCCTGGGAACTAACTCAATGGCTGACTTGGGAAACCTCAGTTTCCTCCTGTATAAAGGAGGAAGGGGTTGCACTAGAGGTTTTCAAGGCCTGTGGCGCTCACACTAAGTGCCTGGGAGGCTGGACCCCTGGGTTCACCCATGCAAGCTGGGCCCTTCCCTCCCCTCCCCCAGGCCCAGGGGTTGTAGCTGGTTGAAAGCAGCACCACCTAACCATGGGGGCTAATAATGACCTTGCTGCGGGGGTCACTTCTCTAGCCTAGGATTTACCTGTTCCTGGGATGTGGCGAATCTTCCCCAGTCGTCCCTGAGGAGCAGGGAGGGGAAAAGAGTCGTTCTGTAACCTGGTTCCCAAGTGGTTCCTGAGGGGCAGGGAGAGGTCAGCATTCTGGGTCTCAGCAGTCAAGCAGATGTCAGGAGCACAGGGCTTAATGACAACAGATTGGGTTTAGTGGATGCCCACTGGCAGACACCCTAAGTGCTCTTTGTGCACTAACTCTCTTCCCAACCTCCTGGGGCAGGCTGACTTCTTCATTTTGCAGACGAGGCAACCAGGGTCCAGGGAGATCAAGTCTCCTCCTCTTCCTGGTGGTGGGGCAGGGCCAAGACCCCAGGGCTGCGCGCTCTATGGTCCATGACGGCCAAGAGTCACACTTTCCTTCTCAAGTCATCTCCAGGGAATGCTCTCAGCTTTTACCTTTGGGTCCCTCAGCCCAGGGTCGTGACAGAAGAAACTGATGTGTCGGGTTAGCTAATCCCACTGGGACTGCTGCATCTGGGAGTAGTGGGGGGCACGTGGACACAGCTGCACTCAGATCTACACTCTAATGCACATGTGTGTACACTAGTGTGTATACACACACATGTCTGCCTGCAGGCCCACCCAACACATACACACATACATGTAAAGACTTGTCCTTGCCCTTGTTTATGCCACCTGTGCCAGTGCGCATGTTCAAATGCACGTGTTAGAGCCTCACTCCATAGGGACTGTATTCTCACATGAGCCTCTGGATGTCCCTGGGCACTCCTATTCTGCGGTTGCTAGGAAATGGGGAGCGGGAAAGAAGTCTGGTCCCTTCCCTTTCCCTCTTGGATACAAAGCCCCACCGGGCCCTCTCCTGTGCCTTTCCTGTCTGTCTCCCTCCATGGTTCCATTTCTTTTAGTCACCATGGGCTTCTCCTCTTGGCCTTGACCGGGGAGGCAGCAAGGGGGGCGCCCTGGTACTGGGGCCCACTCGGCTCGGCGCTCCACCCTGGGCCAGCTCCCGCGCTGCCCGGCCGAGTTCTCGCTGAAACAGCGTCGCCTGACTGTTGCTATTGATTATGGCAAGATTGCGTGTGGCTAAGAGCTCCTCGGAGCCAACTGGTATATTAAGCAATCATTTCTATAGCAGCTGACATAACTCCCCCGGCATCGGTTTGTCCTAATGGGCTTGGTATTACTCATGTGCTAATTGATTGGGCACGGAGGGAAGAAAAACTAAATTCACTTGTGAGGCGATTTTATGGCAGAGCTCATAACAGAGGTAATTTGCTGAAAATGTTCAGTCCCGCTTCGGTTATGTAAGATCATCTGTGTTCCTGTGTTTTATCTCCTCCGCGCGGGAAGGCCGGCCGGGCTGGCTGAGCGCGGGGAGGCACTCCCCCGGGGCCCGCTGACAGCCTGGCTTTCCGCGTCTTCCCGGCAGCGCGGGCTGCCCTTGGGGAGCGCTGACAATTAGTGCCTTCTGCACAACCTTCTTGCCTCGGGGGTGGCTTTCAAAATATCTCAGCTTCTCCTGTTCAAAAACGACTCTGTCTAAGGGCAACATAGTTATTTTCGGATCCGCCATCTAGTGTTACAAAGCTCTTGTTCAGACA